>CM052797.1:121942851-121962027 GCA_028533885.1 Nasua narica
CTTCTCCCTCTCTCTCTGCCTGCCTCTCCGCCTGCTTGTGATCTCTTTCCTCTCTGTCAAATAAATAAAATCTTTTTAAAAAAAAAAAAAAAAGAATTTTTCTCGGGCTGGGAATGGCACGGGCAGCCAGAAAGAAGAGGCGGAAAGGCCTTCCCCGTCCCTGGGGAGACCTGAGCCTGTCTGCAGACGGAGCGGATGTCTACTGTAACATTTATTGCATGTGAGGCTAAGCACTTACCACTACCTCATTTAATCTCCACGACTCTGCAAGGAATAATAACCCCTTTTAACTCAACCAAGCCTCTGTTTGCTCATCTGATGACCGACCTGCCCAGGGCCACAAGGCTCTCGAGTGAGGAGCGCTGAGGTGCCTGCCAGGAGAGGAGCTCCAGGGCCAAGCTCCAACCCCTGAAATCTGCTGCCCCACAGAGATAAGAACCTTGATGGGTCGGAGCCGCAGGGGGGGTGGGGGGGACCCCAGAGGGACACCCTCCCCCGGCGGAGGCCGAAGGTCAGGAGGGCAGTCAGGGGGCCTTCCTGCAGGAAATGGGACGGAGAGAGCCCTAGCAAAATTTCAATGGCATTTTTCACAGAACTAGAACAAATAATTCTAAAATGTCTACAGAACCACCACAAAAGACCACGAGCAGCCAAAGCAACCTTGAGAAAAAAAAGAACAAAGTCGGAGGTATCACGTTCCTGGATTTCAAACTCTACCACAAAGCTGAAGTAATCCAAACAGTGCACGTTCGCATAAAAATAAACACACAGATCAATGGAACAGAATAGAGAGCCCGGAAATGGACCGACACGCTTACGGTCAACTGATCTGCCAACAAAGGAGGCAGGACTATGCATTGGGCAAAAGACAGTCTCTTCAACAAATGGTGTTGAGAAAACTGGACGCCTACACGCACAAGAACACAACTGGACCGCTTTCCTACACCACACGCGTAATAAACTCAAATGGATTGAAGACTTGAATGTGAGACGGGAAACCCAAAAACTTTAGGCAATAAGCTCCTTGGCATCAGTCTTGGCGATGATTTTTTTTTTTTTGGATTTCACACCGGAAGTACAGGCAACATAAACAAAAATAAAACAAAGGAGACTGCATCAAACTAAAAACCTTTTGCACGGCGAAAGAAACCATCAACAACACAAAAAGGCAGCCCACGGAATGGAAGAAGGTATTTACAAATCACATACCCTATAAGGGGATGATATCCTAAGTATGTAAAGAATTCATGCAACTCAATAGCAAACCAACAAAAATTTGATTAAAACTTGAATAGACATTTTTCCATGGAAGAGACATAAAAATGACCAACCGATGGGGAAGATGCTCAACATGACTCATCATCAGGGAAATGCAAATCGAAACTACCAGGCGGTACCACTGACCACTGACACCTGTCAGAATGGCTAAAACCAACAACATAAACAGGTGTCAGCGAGGATATGGAGAAAGGGGAACCCTCCTGCAGCGTCCGTGGGAATGCAAACGGAGGCAGCCACTCTGGAAGAGATAGGAGCTTCCCCGAAAAATTAAACTAGAGGGGCGCCTGGGTGGCTCAGTCATTAAGCCAGCCTCTGCCTTCGACTCAGGTCATGATCCCAGGGTCCTGGGACTGAGCCCCGAACTGGGCTCTCTGCTCAGCAGGGAGCCTGCTTCTCCCTTTCTCATTCCCCCTGCTTGTGATCCCTCTCTGTGTCTCTCTCTGTCAAACAAATAAAAATTTAAAATAATAATAATAATAAATAAATAAAATCTTCAAAAAAATTTTAAACTAGAACTACCAGCAGTTCCACGTCTCGGTATTTATCCACAGAAAATGAAAACACAAACTCGAAAACATACATGCGGCCCTATTCACTGCCCCATTATGTACAATAGCCAAGACAAGGAAGCAGCCTAAGTGTCCACCAACAGATGAATGGATAAAGAAGATCAGGGACATAGACAACCAAAAACCACTCAGCCATAAAAAAGAATGCAATTTTGCCACAACATGGGTGGACCCTGAGTGAAATAAGTCAGACAGACAAAAATACTGCATGATTCCACTTACAGGTGGGCTCTAAAAGACAAAACCAACCCAGATCTGCAGTTGCCAGAGGGGGAGGGGCAGAGGGCTGCGTGAAGGGGATGACGAAGTACAAACTTCCAGTTACAAAGTAAGTAAGTGATGGGAATGTCAGGTACAGCGAGAGGACCGGAGTCCACAAAATTGTAGTAACTTTGTACTGTGACGCATGATAACTAGACTTACACCTGAAACTAACATAATATTGTATGTCAATTATGCTTCAATAAAAAAATAAATTAAAAAAAAAAGAGCCAGTGGGGCAGAGCAAGAAGGAAGGACATTATGCTTCAATAAAAAAATAAATTAAAAAAAAAAAAAAGGAGCCAGTGCGGCAGAGCAAGAAGGAAGGACACCCAGGCAGAGCAGGAGCTGTCAAATGTCCGGGAGTGAGGGAAAATGGCACATTCCAAGTTCATGAGTTCAAAACCAGACGTGACCGGAGGAGTCCACAGCCCCCAGTGGAAACTGAGAATGAGCTTAAGTTCCCTGGAGGGTCAGCCCCTGAGACCCAGTGCAGTCCCTTCCCTGGCCCAAATCGCCTCCTCTCCTCCAAATCTTCCAGGCTTCCCTGCCACCCTGTCCAGGAAGCTTCCCCCCTTGGTTTCAGGGCCCATGGCTTCTCTCTTTGGAGAGATCCTTTTCTCTAAGTCCTGGAGTGCTGAGTACCACACTGGGCACCTTTTAACACCCGAGATCTCCTTTAAATGCCGTACCCTCTCTGCCAAACGCGATGACTGTGCCCATTCTGCAGATTCAGAAAGCGAGTCTGCAGCCCAGAGGGTCTGGACCCCTCCTCCAGGCAGCTCTGTGGGCCAGGATAAGTCTCTCAGTCTTCTCCACCTGGGGCCAGGTGCCCAGTGAGTGTTGTAACAGCAAGGTAAGGGACAGTCAGGAGGGGAAGGACACGGAGTCCCGGGACCAGGTGAGCACCAAGACCCCTCTGAGTTCGCAGGCGGAGGGAGGGAGGCTGCCACAGGTCAGACCACAGTAGTGCTGGGTTACCGTCTGCCTCACAGCAGAAAACCACGGGAGTCACAAAACCCGCCCGGCGGGCTCCAGCCAGGGGTAAGCCACTGTCCGGCACTAACCGTGCAGCCTATCAGGTGTCTGAAAGCCTTGAAAGTAATAGGATGGATATTTCATAGTGTTGGAGTGGGGCGGGGAGGCACCAACAAGAAAACTCTGAAAAAAAAAAAAAGCCAATCTATTTGAATGCATTAAAAAAAAAAGCTAAGTTTCTGTGAGAGCAAAAGGGGGAAAATATATGCTACACGTAAGACAAAGAGTTAAAAGCCTGCTGTACAAAGAGCTCTAACAATCAACAAGAGACCAACCGAAGAGAAAAAAGAAAAAAATTAAAGCGGCCAATTAAACTTTGAAAACAATCACCCCCAAACTGCAAATTAAACACAATGAAATAGTACATGTCGACTCCTTAATCTGATTAAAAGGTTTGCCAACGCCAGTGTAGGCGAGGCATGGAAACCTCGCCATTTCTTGGGCGGGAGGGTAGTGAGTCCAGGCTGCTGCAAGCCCCCGGAGGCTGTGGGGCCGGTTGGTGGCATCTAGTAAAAACCCTGCTAGAGGTGTGAGCCCTTTTACCTGCGGCCGACGCGGAGACTGAACATCCGCGGTCTAGAAGCCACTGGCTTGAATGACCACAACTACCTTGGCAAAAACGACTTTACAGGACACGAAACGAGAGAGAGGGGCGGCCACCATGTATTAAGCTATAAAATACAGGGCAGAATGGACAAAGGGCATTCTTTGGCATAATTTTTGTAGGGGGTTTTCTTAAGGCGTATCTCGTTGCACTCTTGCTTCCCTCCAGGCGTTCATCCCGCCCTAAACTCCCGGACCCGGCTGAGCTCATCAGGCTCTACCTTCGCGGGCAGGACGGCGCATCCCGTACACGGACGGTCCCCTGGGGATGGACCCTTGCCCCACCGCGTCCCCGCGCCCCGAGTTCGCGCCCGGTTCCCGCCCCACGACCTACTCGCGGCCCACCACCGGGATGCTGCGGCTGAGGTGCGCTTCCCAGGCGCGCGGATCCGGACTGGGGTACTCGGATCCTGGACCCCAGGACGCAGCCAGAAACGCGAGAGGAGTTTCAGACCCGGGCCGGGGGACCCTCGGGGACCCGGGCCGAGGACTCCTGGGGGAGGAGTGGCTCTCCCACCCTTCCTGAAGCAGGGGCCGAGGAGTGCCCGCTGGGCATCGGGGCCGGCGCCAGAGCGATCTCCGGATTCGGGCTGGCCCACGCCTCCCGACGGCCCGCAGGGCTGTCCCCACCCGCAGCAGGGTCTGGGCCACGCTCACCCAGCATCTCTTTGCGCCGCTGCGTGTGCGGCTGGTCGGTGTAGACCCACTCGAAGTCGGTGCGGCCCGCGCGGTTGCCCATGGTGGGGCCCGGAGCGCAGCACGGAGCGCGGTGCACCACTCGGCTCCCTTCCACCTGTCTGCCCCCCGGCGCCCCGCGGGGACCAGTTTGCGGCTCGGGGTGGGGCCGGGGGCGGGGCCTTCCCGCGGGGGCGGGGCCAGGGCGCAAGGGGAGGCGCGAGAGGGCGGGGCCCGCCGGGCTAGGGCGCGGCCCGGATCCGGGGCAGGTGGCGGCGGCTCCCCACCCTTGGTCACCTCGGCTCGACATGGGACTATTAGCGCGCCACCCGCGGGAGTCCCCGGCCCCCAGGTCGTGCGGGGACAGCCGGGTGCGCTCGCTGCCCCCTCACCCTGCCTGGCTCGCCCGCGGCCGTTCGTCGGGTTTCATGCGCGCCACACCCGGTGGAGCGCCAGTTCTCCCAGCGGCCCAGATGCCCTGGCGTGCCTGCGGCCACTGCCTCCAGAGACGAGCCGGGGTTAGCACCTACTTGGGGTGGGCGTAGGGGTCTGGAGACTAGAAATTAAATGCTTGCAACAGTGCAGGTAAACGGAAGGTGCTAGGAAAGATTCACCACGGCAATGCTCCCTTCCCCTACCTGTCTCCTACCCGGCCTTCTCACGCAACTACAACAAGGCATTGGGCAGATGATGGGTCTGTGGCAACCTCAGGGAGGTGAGTCAGGCCCACCCCTACCTTCAGGAAAATCGAGGGACACGGGGACACAGACACGGAAGAGGCCTATTATGACTCAGCTTGAGACGTGCCATGACACAGAGAGGGGTAGCTAGGGTCCAGCACCGGAGTCTTTTGCAATGGGCTTTGAAGGATGAGTAGGAGTCAGCAGCTAGACAAGGGGAAGGGCACTGGTGGTGGAGGGAACAGCAGATGCCAAAGGCTCAGAAGCTTGGAAGAACCCTGACATATTTAAAATAATAGAGTCCAGGGTTTGGGGGAGTGGGGGCACAGGGCTCCTCATTTTCACCTTTTCAGGGATTCCTCTCAACCTTCTGGAGCCTTCGAGGGTGTGGCCGGTGGACCCTCTGCAAACACCCAGGTTTGGAGAGCCCGGAGAGCCTGGCCCGTGCTGGGAGCTGCCTGGGCAGCAGAGTGGCTTGGCAGCCTAAGGTGCCCAAGGCAGGGGGCTAATAAGGCTGAGTCTCCCCCTGGTCTCCTAGAAGTCCCTGGCACAGGGGTGTGGTACACTTGGCAGGCCTCCCTGAGCCCCGGACCAGGTGCAGTCCCCGCCCAAGCCAGAGAGGAAAGCAACTGTGTGCGGGCATCTGGTGGCGGCCAGGTTTAGGAGAACGGGCCGGCACAGAGGTTGGATTCCCCATCCAACACAAAGATCCTCAGAGCCTAGCGCTGCAGAACCCAAGAGGGTCGCCCGGCCCAGCCTGCACAGCCTCAAAAACAGAACTCACTGTTCCCCAGGACAACCTGTTCTATTCCCAGCCAAAGGGACTCTCCCACCAGCTGGCGCTCTACAGACGAGTATGAGAAAACCAAGGCTCAGAGCTCACGAGGGCCTTGCCTAACTACACAAGAATAAGGCAGCAAAGCAGGGGGAGGCCCCTGATCTTCGACTTGAAAAGCCCAGAGGCAACGTGTTGGCCCCCATGTTGCACTCAGTGAGATCTGGGTCTCGGCCCTGCCCTCTGGGATAGCATCCCGCCTGCCAGCTCCCTCCACCTCAGGATGGGGATCAGAAAACTGCATTTCCACATGGACCCCAGGACTCAGCCTGTCCAAATGAAACTAGCCCAGTGCCTCCATTTTACAGAGGAAACTAAGGCCAAAGAGGGGACAAGTCAAAAGGACATACTAGAGAGACAGGAGGGTAGATAGGAGTTCCATATGCAGGACTCCCAATCCGGCACTCTGACCAAGAAATTCCCAAGTCCCTGAGGCAGGCCTGAACCAGAGGAACTGACTTCAAGACGGTGAACTTGATCACGGCACACGTGATAGCCTCCCCACCAAGGCCCAGTCCTGGGCAAGACAGAGAATACAGATTTGTCTGTAAGGTGGGGTCCTGGGAGGGATTCTGGACCGGAAAAAGGGCATTAGGTAAAAACTTAGAGAATGTGAATAAAGTATGAACTTGTTAATGATATACCAATAGTGATTCACTAAATATAACAAATGCACCATACTATAAGATCTTAAAATAAAGGATGTTGGGTGTGGAAACTATGTGAACTCTTGATACTATCTTCCCAATATTTCTACAGATCATAAAGTTTACTTTTAAAATGAAGTTTATTGTTCAAAAATCTTTATCATACATTGTATGTATAGCCACTCCTCTACGACTGCCCCCCCACAACCTTCCCTGCCCCCATTTCTCCTGGGAAGAGCAGCAGCCTGGAGGGGGGGGCGGTTCACTGACTCTCAGGAGGGACCCTGACTGTAAACCTGGGTGTCTTGCACTGCCTGGGAGGAGCGGGGTGGCGGGGGGACACCTCCACCCATTAGTCTTACCTGTAGTATTTGCCATCCAGGGAGGAAGCCCTCTTCTGCCGCAGGTTTGCACATCTGCGGGGGAACAGGCCAGAATGCATTCCGGACAGCCCCTCCCACCCCTGCCCATCAGGGGGAGGGAACAACCCAAGACTCACAGTCAGACCACACGGGAAGGAGTCACTGCGGGGAAAGGAGGGCAACCACCCTAAGAAAGAGAAGAACTTCCTACCTGGGAAAACAGAGCTATTGGAAAAGCAGAACTGGGTTGAGAAATGAGAATGACATTTTCATTTCAGAAGACACACACAGCTGTTGCAACGTCACCCATAAAATAAACAAATAAATAAACCAGAGCTGGACAGGTGTAAGTGGCTTGTTTAAAAAAAAAAAAAATCAAAAACCGGGGGGCGCCAGGGTGGTCACTGGGTTAAAGCCTCTGCCTTCAGCTCAGGTCATCATCTCAGGGTCTTGGGATCGAGCCCCGCATCAGGCTCTCTGCTCAGCAGGAATCCTGCTTCCCCCCTCTCTGCCTGCCTCTCCGCCTACTTGTGATCTCTCTCTCTCTCTGTCAAATAAATAAATAAAATCTAAAAAAAAAATTATCTTAGAAGAAAACACAGGCAGAAACCTCTTAGCAGTATTAGTAGTCTTAGCCTTATTGGGGGGGGGGCAGTCTCCCCAGGCAAGGGCAGCTAAAGCTAAAATAAACAAATGGGATTGCATCAAACTAAAAAACTTCTGCGCCAGTGAAGAAAATCATCAGCAAAACAAAAAGGTAACCTACTTAGTGGAAGGAGATATTTGCAAGTAATACATCTGATAAGGGGTTAATATACAAAATATATAAAGAACTTATACAATTTAATATCTTTTTAAGAAATGATTTAAAAATGGGGAGAGGACCTGAAGAGACATTTTTTTCCAAAGAAGACACGCCCATGGCCAACAGGACACGAAACGAAAGGGTGCGTCATCAGAGAAATGCAAATCAAAACCACAATGAGAGGTCACCTCGCACCTGTCGCGGGCGGCCGGTACTGAAAGACTAAAAGGAACAAGTGTTGGCGAGGATGTGGGCCAAAGGGAACCCTCTTGCACTGTGGGCAAGAGTGTAAGCCGGTTCAGGTGCTGTGGAAAACAGCATGGAGGTTCCTCAAAAAGTTAAAAATAGAGCTACCCTATGACCCAGTAAGCCCACTTCTGGAATTTATGTAAAGAAAAGAAGATACATTTTTTTTTTTTTTTTTAGAAAGATAAAGAGCACACAGGGCCAGAGGGGGCAGAGGAGGAAGGAGGGAGAGAATCTCAAACACAGTCCCCCCACTCAACGTCATGGGGCTCGATCTCACAACCCTGGGATCATGACCAGAGCCGAAACCAAGAGTCAGACATTTAACCCACTGAGCCACCCAGGCACCCAAGAAAATACCAGTCTGAAGAGATACATGCACCCCATGTCCACTGCAGCATTATTTATAATAGCCAAGATCTGGAAATAACCTAAGTGTGCATCAACGAATGAATGGATAAGAGGTGGGACACACGCACACACACACACACACACACACACACACACACAGAGTAGAATATTAGCCATAAGAAAGAATGATATCTTGCCATTTGCAACAACATGGATGGACCTACTGGGTATTACGCTAAGTGAAATAAGTCAGAAAGAGAGAGACAAGGCAGGATTTTGCTTCCATGTGGAATCTAAGAAAAAAGAGAAACAAACTCACAGATACAAGAAACAAACTGTCAGTTACTGGAAGGGGAGGGAGATTGGAGGGCAGGCAAAAGAGCTAAGGGGATTAAAAGGTACAAACTTCCAGCTGCGAAGAACAGAAGCCACGGGTCGTCACATAGAGCACAAGGAACACAGTCGATAATTCTGTAGTGACTGTGTATGGTGACAGATGGTGATTTGACCTATCGTGGGACGTTATGTTTAAAAATATTGAATCACAGGGCACCTAGGTGGCTAAGGCGGATGAGCATCTGCCTCTGACTCAGGTCCTGATCTCAGGGTCCTGGGATCAAGCCCTGCATCAGGCTCCCTGCTTAGCAGGGAGCCTGCTTCTCCCTCTCCCACTGCTGCTCCCCCTCTTGTGTGCACTCTCTCTCTCAAATAAATAAATAAAATCGTTTTAAATTTTTTAAAAATTAAAAAAATAAAAATATCGAATCACTGCAATGTACACCCGAAACTAGTAGGATGTTGTGTGTCAATCGTGGTTCAATTTTTCTTTTTTTAAGATTTTATTTATCTATTTGAGAGAGAGCACAATTCGGCAGAGGGGAAGGCAGAGAGAGAGAGTGGCAAGCAGGCTCCCTGCTGAGCAGAGAGCCAGATGCGGGGCTCAATCCCAGGACCCTGAGATCAGGACCCTAAGATCAGGACCCTGAGATCAGGACCTGAGCCAAAGGCAGAGGCTTTAACCCACTGAGCCACCCAGACGCCCTCATGCTTCAATTTAAAAAAAAAAAAGCAACCAGGGGCACCTGGGTGGCTCAGTTGGTTGAGCAACTGCCTTCAGCTCAGGTCATGATCTTTGAGTCCCGGGATCGAGTCCCGCATCGGGCTCCCGGCTCCACGGGGAGTCTGCTTCTTCCTCTGACCTTCTCTCCTCTCATGCTCTCTCTCACTTTCTCTGTCTCTCAAATAAATAAATAAAATCTTTAAAAAATAAAAAAGCAACCAACAATGCTCTATTGAAATGGAAGCCCATGAAAGACAAGAGATATGAGGACAGGTACAGGCCCTGAAATCTGTCTAGAGAGATTTCTAGGAGGGTAGAGAAAGTGGAGGAGGGGCAACATCTGTGTCTCCACAGCCTTATTTTCTTCACAGAAGTCATGTCTCACTGAAATTATGATTATAATTTAATTATATGGAAGTATGATCATTCCTATCTGAAATAAATCTTTGCAGCATATACTTCCCCACTTGATTAGCGTCTGCTCCCTCCTTCAGAGCGTCTTGTGCTCGTGGGTTTGCCCCTGCTGTCCCTAATGCCCAGAACAGGGACGCCCTCACTAACAATGTACTAAGTGAAAGAATGGATGAAACCCATCGAACAAGGAACAAATGGCGAATCCCCAGATCGGAAGCCCTGAGCCTTCAGCCTGAACCGGCATCAGGGTGTCCACAAGATTGAAACTCGGTTCAGCCACTTTGGGTCACTTGCAGCAACATCCCCAAAGCATCGCCTCCACCTGCCTCGCGAGGCAGGAATTCCGCTGCTGGACACGTGGCCCAAAGAAACGATGACAGGCGGCCACCAAGGACGTGTGTAGGAATAGTCCTAATAGCGTTATAGGTAAACGCCCATTCCTGGAGACAGCCCCAACCTCCCACCACAGCGGAGTGCACGGACAGACTCCCCGTGGCCAGTCCACGCGTGGAACGGGCAGCAATGATATAAAAATGCCCTACACACATCAACACGTACACGATTCATGCCTTTAGGTTCTCTCCAGCTCTTTTTTTTTTTTTTTAGTAACATCTACACCAACGTGGGGCTCGAACTCACGACCCCAAGATCAAGAGTCCCACGCTCCAGCGCCAGAGTCAGCCGCGCACCTGATTCTGTGTTTCTGACGCCTTGACATCCCCTGACCTTGACGAGGCTGCCCCTCCCAGGGCTAACCAGTTCCTAGCGCTGGTAAAGGCCTCGCCTGGGAGCCTTCCCTAGGCCAACTCACCAGTCCAGAGCCCACACCCCTCACCACCGACTCTAGGGGCTCGCACTCGGGGCCGGTGCTCCCCGGCCCTCGTCACCCCCATCCCGGGTTCCAGACAACTCAACAGACACCTGGAACAAAATTTTTCAGACTGGCCGGTCCTGAACTCTTTTGCCCTGGCTCACCACGCCCTCCCGGGGAAACCTCATTAAAGGCTCCTGCCCAGGCTTCCCCCCCCCCCCCCCCCCCCCCCCCCCGCTCCTCCTCCCTCCCCTCTGCTTCTGCCTCCAGTGCGACCCCTCCTCCTGGGAACCAAACCCAACAGGCTCTCTCTCCAGATCCGATGACCTCATGATGCCTGAATAATCATAAAATCAACATTATAAAACAAGCAAGCCGGGAAGCAGGGAGGGCCGGCTCCGACTGGGCCGATGTGCCCCTAGGCCACCCCGGGGCCTCTGACTGAGCTGCAGCCTGGCCGGGGGCCACCCGCTGGTGCCACCCCCGCTGGCGCCCTTGCCTGGGGTGGCCGCGGACTCCCACCCCGAACCCCGAAGCTGGGTCCTCCCGAGGTTCTGGCCCGAGCTGTTAGCTGCCTATCTCAGGATGACCCTGCGGGGCACCCCCTCCTTTCGCAGGGGTCTAGCTGAGTCTCCTCCGAAGGGACAGAGATTTGTCTTATTTCCTTCCCAGGGCCGTGGCCGGTCCTGAGCCGGCAGCATTGACAAGTGGTGGGCAAACCCGCGTCCCGTGCTCCCTCCTTTTCAGCCTGCCCAGAGCGGGCGCGGGGGGAGCACTCCCCCGAGGTGCCCTTGAAATGTCAGACCACACGCTGAGTCCGTGCAAGAGCCCCCTCCTCAGGGACCATGGCACCCCACAGGCCCCTGCTAAAGTCCCACTCCTCCCCTGACCTGATGGGGTAGGAGAGATCACATCCACAGAGAATTTGGAGGGAGGGAGGAGAGAGGATGAAGGGGGAGGAGGAGGAGGGAGAAAAGGGGGAGAAGGAAGAATCACCCCAGCTAGTGGCTGCTGCCTAGAGGCAGGCCACTGGGTCCCCGTTCCCCATATCCAATATTGCCAAAATCCACTGCACCCCATCAACACCAGGAGAGATTGGCTCTGACGGATTCGGCGAACGCCTTCTGCTCAGCGCCTGTTTCAGGGGCCCCTCAGCCTGGATGCCTTTCCCCCTGCAGGACGCGCACCTTCTCCAGGCTACCGTGGGCCTCAGCAGCTTTGCCTTCACACAGCCACCCCCGCCGACCAGACCTGATGGCACCCACCGTCCTCCAGGAGCACAGCTGTGACCTTCCGGGGTGACCGCGTCCTCTAGCGCGATTCACAGGACCCGCTCCTTCAGGTCTTCCAATCCAGCATCTGTCAGTCCTTTCTGGCTTCTGGAGACATGGCATGTTCCTCATCTAGAAATTCTCCTTCGATCAAACTCAGGCTGCTCCTTAGAATCAGCTCAGGGTCAGCGGGGCCCCTCTAACGAAAGGCTCTAAAATCCATCCAAATTAAGCCAACAGGCACTCCCGGCAGGGCCTCAGAGATTCCTTCACTGTGGAGGCCTGGGCAACCTCCTCTCCCGTCCCCCAGGCTCTCTGGACCACCCAGGATGGCCCTTAGTGGTCCAAGGGCTTCTGATGCAAGAAACTGCCTCTCTTGGCCTCATGCTAAACACCATTAAAACCAAAATCACTGGGTACATACTGGGCTTTCCTGGAAATAGAGGCGCTCACAGGCCCTAAGCCTGCCCCCCTCCAAGTGCAGCTGCCCTTCTGCTAGGGCCAGGGGCTCAGAATGGCTGACGAGGCCTCCGACTACAGGAAGGAGCCGGACCTGAGTCCCCCAGCATATTCCACCTGGCCTCCTCTGTCCTCAGTCCTTGGCCAGATGTCATTTGCTCCACCCAAGGGGGAGGTGGCCCCTCCCCACCCCCTGGCTAATCAGCCGCACCCTTGTTAACTGAATGAACATCAACGAGAACTTGTCAACTGTGTGAGTTGCATTGCCAACCATCTCAAAGATGACAGCGCTCCTTGGAACACTGCTGCTCTCCATCCTTTAGGATGTCCCAGACGAGGGTCAGGACCCAATGGTCAACCAACCGGCCAGACTTCAGGCAGTCATCTTGGCAATGGCGCCCTCGCCCACAACTGGCCCCCTCTGTACACTGATTATGCACGCTGCTGGGTCACTGAGGGTAAAGGACTCAGAATCTCCTCCCCCACGGATACCCCAAATCACAACTCTCTCCCCACATCTGAAGGTCACAAAACAAGGCCTGGCCAGCCCACTCCTATCCCTTCTGGAGTTACAAACGGGACAGTAACCAGGTACATGTTTTAGTTCTCAGAATACACAGTGCTGGGCTCTTGGAAAAGGTCCTCCGTAGAACTTTCCTGTCCCTGAGAGGTGTCAGAGAGGCTGCGCTCAGGGACATAATGGTTTCCTCAAACATCTTCTGTTCAAATTCCAATCCCACAAATGGACCCGAAACAGGGCCTCTTTCTTGCCCCAGGCCTCAATCCCTCTTAATTCGAGATCCTTGGGCCAACTCAAAACTCAATGTCAAATTTAAAAATGTCCTATACTCAGGACACCTTGGTGGCTCAGTTGGTTAAGCGGCTGCCTTCGGCTCAGGTCACGATCCCAAAGTCCTGGAATCGAGCCCCGCATCGGGCTCCTTGCTCGGCAGGGAGCCTGCTTCTCCCTCTGCCTCTGCCTGCTTGTGCTCTCTCTGACAAATAAAAGAATGAAATCTTAAGAAAAAAAAAAAAAGTCCTACACTCCCTTTCCTACATTGAAAAGGGGATTTGTTTCCCCCCCATGGTCATAAAGACACATTATTCATTATATATAGATCTCTACTATTGCTTCCCCATCTTTATAAGTTTCTCTTTTTTTTTAAGATTTTATTTATTTATTTGACAGAGAGAGATCACAAGTAGGCAGAGAGGCAGGCAGAGAGAGAGGGGGAAGCAGGCTCCCCGCTGAGCAGAGAGCCCAATGCGGGGCTCCATCCCAGGACCCTGAGATCATGACCCAAGCCGGAGGCAGAGGTTTTAACCCACTGAGCTACCCAGGCACCCCAATCTTTATAAATTTCTAATATCACCCCATCCCAGAAGGGCCAGAGGCCAGAGCAAGGACACCTACCCTCCTAGACCCCATTAACCATAGACTGTCCCGAGGACGAGGCAGCTGCTCTTCTGATAAAGGGCCCTTCTGAGCCTAAACTTCACACACACACACACACATACACACGGAATAAACACAAAACCTGTCAAGTGTGACCATAAACCATTCTATTGACTACTGGTCTCGGTACAACTCTGTCTGGGATTTTTCACTGGTTTGTAATCGAAGGCCCAAACCCTCCAAGTGGGCCATTGCTTCAACCAGGCAGCGAGTTTGCTTAATTCAAGCCCCACAGCGCAAAGACCTCGCCACTCTGTCATCACCAACCAAACCGACGACTGAAGCAAAGAGCCCGCGGTAACTGGCCGGAGGGCTCACGCCGGAGCCCCAGCCCAGCCTTGACCGAGCACCACCGAGCCCCAAGCACAACAGCCACATCTCCCTGAGCGGGGACCCCGGCCCGCATTGCAGATGACCTCTCCACGGCCCGGGAGCCGGCTGCTGGCGAGCACCGGGGCAAGGTCACCCCGACTCTTGAACCTCTGCCCCAGCAACGCCCACGGACTGCCTCGGCTAGGCTCAAAGTGGACGCAGACCCTGACTGCCTTCCTTCCTTTGGGATTAAGGATTCTGGGATGTTTCTATTTCTAGAAATTTATACCTCTGTTCTATCTTGCTTGCTGTCTGCTTCGCCAGGATCCTGGTTAACTCCTTGCTCCCTGTGGAAACACATACCTACACGTCTGTGCCAACACGCCACGCCCAAAGGGAAATCTGGCCCAGGTCACTAGTATCTGGGCTAGTCAAACAATGAATGGAGATAATGTTTTTCCCCAGGGGACACTTGCCGCATACTAGTCAACCCGGAGACCCCCTTGAGGAAAGGACTGCCTAACCCCTAGTGCCTTTCCTTACTAACCCTCCAGCTTTCTTGTTTTTTTTTTAAAGATTTTATTTATTTATTTGACAGAGAGAGATCACAAGTAGGCAGAGAGGCAGACAGAGGGCAGGGGAAAGCAGGCTCCCCGCTGAGCAGAGAGCCCGATGTGGGGCTTGATGTGGGGCTTGATCCCAGGACCCCAAGATCATGACCTGAGCCGAAGGCAGAGGCTTTAACCCACTGAGCCACCCAGGTGCCCCACTAACCCAAGTGCCCCACTAACCCTCCAGCTTTCCAGCAAGACCTCGGCCCTGCGGTTCCCACCAGGACCGAGACCACCCTGCCTCCTCGCACAGGCTTTACTAAACCAGGAGTTCATACCCCCAACAGCCTCATTGGACCTGCCAGCTTGACTCCCCCCTTGGAAAAACCCACCACAATAATATTAGTGAAACCAAATAACAATAACAAAACAAACAATCAACTATATATATACACAGGCTTTTAACAATCTACAACCCCAGAGCGCCTGGGTGGCTCAGTTGTTAAGCAGCTGCCTGCGGCTCAGGTCATGATCCCAGAATCCTGGGATCAAGCCCCTCCCCCCCCCCCCCACTGGGCTCTCTGCTCAGCAGGAAGCCTACTTCTTCCTCTCCCACTCCCCCTGCTTGTGTTCTCTCCCTCTCTCTCTCTCTCTCTCTCTCTCTCTGTCAAATAAATGAATAAAATCTTAAAAAAAAATACACTCAGGGCGCCTGGGGGGCTCAGTGGGTTAAGCCTCTGCCTTCGGCTCAGGTCATGATCTCAGGGTCCTGGGATCGAGCCCCACATCGGGCTCTCTGCTCAGCAGGGAGCCTGCTTCCGCTTCTCTCTGCCTGCCTGCCTCTCTGCCTACTTGCGATCTATCTTTGTCAAATAAATAAATAAAACCTTAAAAAAAAAAATACACTCAAAATTGGGGCACCTGGCTGGCTCTGTCCATGGAGCGTGGCATGCTTGATCTCAAGGTTGTAGGTTCGAGCCCCACAGTGGATGTAGAGATTACTTAAAAACAAAATCTTAGAAAAAAAAATTTACTGGGGCGCCTGCGTGGCTCAGTGGGTTAAGCCTCTGCCTTTGGCTCAGGTCATGATCTCAGGGTCCTGGGATCAAGTCCCACTTGGGGCTCTCTGCTCGGCAGGGAGCCTGCTTCCCCCTCTCTCTCTGCCTGCCTCTCTGCCTACTTGTGATCTCGCTCTCTGTGTCAAATAAATAAAATCTTAAAAAAAACACAAAACCATTTAGGAGTCAGGAATCCCAGGAAAGAATGCAAAACGCAACAGAAGAATCGAATTGATGAGAAATACCGGGAACAGCTTCACTGAAGGGCAAGGGAGAATCAGACGCTGCCCTAAGTAACTTCAGAAATGAGGAGACGTAAGGACTGTTCCCCAATGGATGAAGTTGCTTCCCACGGGAACACCAGTTAACAATTCTAAAACCACTAAACGTGTACTGAAATTGAACAATTAAGTTAAAAAAAAAAAAAAAAAGGCAGATGGTGAGAGCCGGGTTTCTCCAGGTTGGAGCGGAAGACTGCAGATAAGCAGGGGAAGAAGCTGGAATATTCCATGTGGTAACTGATTAGAGGTGGAGACACCAATATAAACTCACGTTTCGCCTAACGTAAATACAGAGAGTTACGTGTTGAAATAATCATAGATGCGTATACACAGGGGGTTAGAATCCATCCATATATTCCCTTGCTTTGTCAGCCGGCAGCGCCCAGAAGCAAGGACATCCCAGTACCTTTGATCCCATGTGATCCTGATTTCTAATACCCTCTCCAGTAAAAGGAACCAGGGCTCCTCGGAGAAATGGCAGATTCTAGGACTAGAGCATGGAATATACGAGATGAGCCTGGAGCACCTTGCAACACAGAGAGTAAGGAAGTACTCAGGGCGCGCACCCACACACCCACACTACACATACACACACACCCCGTACACACGCAATGATGGGGCACATCAAAGGGACATAGGAGCCAACTGAAAAAGCTCCCAGTGGCCAAAGCTAGAACAATTTTAGCAACAAAATAAGACAGCATTAGATTATAGCCCAGAGTATTAAATAAATCTCATGAGTCCATACTGGTATCAATAAGTAATTGAGTAACCAAATGGAGAAGAGAGATCGTCCATGCAGAGGAATTCCAAATAATTCACACCAGTACCCCACCTTCAAGGAGATGGAGCCCAACTCCTCACTCCTCAAGCATGCGCTGCGGAGTGACTTCCTTCCAAAGTGTGGAAGCTTGGAAAAGAGTCACCTTACAGTGGAAAAACCTGGTCAACATACCTCCACCAGGTGACCAACGTCAACAGGAACAATGACCTGTCAGGTTGATAGGATGCACCCTTGAAATGATGAAATCGTCTGATGAGTAGGACATGGCACCTCTGTGGTCTTCCTCTCCCAAACCCATGACTCCAGTCCAACCCTGAGGAAGACAACAGGCAAATTCTAATTCAGGAATATGACACAAAACACCCGGCCAATACTACTTAAAACTATGAAGATCATCAAAAGGAAGGAGTGGCTGAGAGCATGGCACAGCCAAAAGGTGCCTAAGGCGACATGACAATTGAATGCAATGTGGATTCTTGGCCAAGACCTTGGAACAGAAAAAGGATGTTAAGAAAAACTGAAGAGGGGCGCCTGGGTGGCTCAGTGGGTTAAAGCCTCTGCCTTTGGCCCAGGTCGTGATCTCGGGGTCCTGGGATCGAGCCCCGCATGGGGCTCTCTGCTCAGCGGGGAGCCTGCTTCCCCCTCTCTCTCTGCCTGCCTCTTTGTCTATTTGTGATCGATCTCTCTCTCTCTGTCAAATAAATAATCTTTTAAAAATAACTAAATAAATATAGTAAAAAGGGAAACAGGAATGAAGTTTTCTGTACTATCTTCCCAGTAATTGTGTAAATCTAAAACTGTTCTAAAATGTAGAAGTTTACTTAAAAAAAAAAAGTGGACAAAAGCATACCACCCTATGTTTCCATTGATGAGAAGTTGGAAAATAAACTAGTCAGTGGTATTAGAGGTCAGAACAGTGGTTTCTAGGGCGCCTGGGTGGCTCAGTGGGTTAAGCCTCTGCCTTCGGCTCAGGTCATGATCTCGGGGTCCTGGGATCGAGCCCCGCATCGGGCTCTCTGCTCAGCGAGGAGCCTGCTTCCCCCTGCCGCCCCCCCCCTCCCCGCCTAGTTGTGATCTCTCCCTCTCTGTCAAATAAATAAATAAAATCTTTAAAAAAAAGAACAGTGGTTTCTCCTGGGGATGAAAGGGGAGTGGGGATAGGCTCAAAGTGAGTAGTCCACATCTGGACCCAGGTAGTGATTACCCCAGTGTAGACAAAGGGAAAACTTCATCAAGCGGTGTTGTTACGATGTGTGCATTTTATATGTTACACTTTAATTCAAAAATGAACACAAGGGGCAAGTGGGTGGCTCAGTCGGTTAAGTGCCTGCCTTTGGCTCAGGTCATGATTCCAGGGTCCTGGGATGGAGCCCAACCTCTGGCTTCCTGTTCAGCGGAGAGCCGGCCTCTGCCTCTGCCTCTCCCTCCGCCCCTCCGCCCTCCTCCAGCTCATCCTCTCTCGCTCTCTCGCTTACTCGCTCTCTATCTCAAATAAAGAAATAAAAATCTTAAAAAAAAAAGTAAACACTAAGTAAAACAATACGAACAACCAAAAAGCTGGACATCACCATCTAGAAACACTGGGCAGAACTTTCCGAGCGCCTAACGAAGAGAAAAATCCCGAAAGCTTCCAAGAAGCAGAAAGGGCATTACCTGCAACAATGAAACAAAACAAAAAACCAACCGTGCGCCTGGCCACTGGCCTCACGAGCACCGCACTGGGCAGGAAAGTGGTGGAGCAATGGGTCCCGACCGCCCCGACGCCTCCCGCCTGCGGATCCCCGCCGCCTCCCACGCATGCGCGCAGGGGTGCACGCGCGTGCGCACACACACGGCTGAGTGTACACCCACCCCAGCCCCGTGTCCCCAAATCTCTCATCCCGCCCGCCTGCCTCGTCTGTCTCCCATCTCTCATGCCCAGTGCAAATGCTATGTCCTCCCAGAAGCTTCTCGATCTGCCGGCCCAAGCTGGAGGCTCATCTTCCTCTCCGCTCCCCTAGGCCCCGGGGCACAGGCCCCCAGTCATCCGCAGGGGTCCGCGGGGAGAGCGGGGCTGCCGAGGCTGGGAGCGCGTGGGACTGTAGGAAGTCAGCAGCTGCCCCGTGAAGCTCACCGGATCACCCGAGGCTATCAGGCCCTGGGAGCCCGGCCAGCACTGAATTCAGGGCACCTCTTTGATTAAGTCATTTTCAGCCATGTGGCTTAAGGACAAAATAAAAACCGGTTGGAGAAGTCGGCCCTGTTTTGGGGAGGGGAGAGGGATTTCAGCTGCACACCGCGTACAAACGAACTTAGTCGGGTGTGGACATTTGGGGCCTGTCATGTGGTATCAGCCCCAGAAGTCGGGCCCTTTTCCAGCTCCGTGC
>CM052797.1:121962527-121988873 GCA_028533885.1 Nasua narica
CCCTGTGCCCCCTTCTGGAGGGAGGTCAGCCAGCGCACCCCGCGCCTGCGCCAGGAGTCCCGTTGGCCCTCGGGCCTTTGCGTCGCGGTTACTCTGAGGTTATGCCCCTGGGAGCATCGCCCTCAGGCCCAGAAGCAAGGTGCTGCCCAGGAACCTGCCTCTCCTTTCCGCCCCTGGGACTGTCGTGGGGCCGGGATGGACCTGCGGCCGATAGGAACCGCGGTGCCCTTGCACAGGGGCCCGGCAACCGAGGACCACGGAGGCGGAGGCCGTCTCAGCACTGGCAAAAGGAGGGGCAGAGAACTTTACTTTTGGAATTCTGGAACATGGACTGGGCTCTGTGCACCCGCACAGGTGGGGGGTGGGGGGGAGGGGAGAATCTCTGCCATAGCCTGGGGTTGGGGTCGGGTGAGTCCTGAAGGTGTGGGTGGGTCCGTGGGTTTCAGGCGTCCAAGCACAAGGAAGAGAGAGAATTCCTGACCCAGAGAAAAGAGATTTCCAGCAGAGAAAGCCCTGGGACTGGGAAGGAGCCAGCTTGCTGTGTTCCTGGGTGGGGAAGGGCTATCTCAAGAGGCTTTGGAGGGTCTCCAGCAGTTAGGGGGTGAGAGGAGGTATGGAAGAGATGCATCCACAAGAGAGGACCGTTAAAAGTCCTGTAAAGCAAATCTATCCACTAGTGAATCCTCCATGAATATGTCTTCTCCCCCTGCTCCTGGGGCCAACTAGGCAGGGTCGGGGTCAATGACACTTCCACCTCTGCAGAGAGAAAAGGCAAACGGGGGATTGCAACAGGCACATTTAGCCTGTTGGTCACTGATTGAACCAGGGGCCGCTGAGCCTCTTGCCTGCGCCACCAGATAATTGGCTCCCCTGGAGAATGGAGTGCAGGAATAGGCTGCTCCAGGAGGCAAGATTAGACAGCATGCCTGGGACTGATCCTTGTGCTGACTTAATCACCTCATAGGCCAAGGGTCCTGGCTCATTCGACCCTATCTGCCTACCTGCCCCTGCCTGCTTTTAAACCCCACTCACTCACTCACCCCCATTCACCCATCTGCCACAGAGAAGGATTTATCGTGGGCCAGCACAGGGTTACACAGAGGGTGGAAGGGAGAGCCTAGAGCTGGGGTCTTGCACCTGCCCCAGAAAGAGTCTCACCGTTCACCAGCACCGCCCCCAGCTTCAGCCAAACCCCCCTTCTGAATGCTCTGCTCATCAATGAAACCTGGTGTCTTTCCCGCTGGTATGCTTTTGCTTGGCCAGTTCCTCCGCCTGGAATCTCCTTACATGGACCTGGCAGAAGTCCTACTTACACGTCAAAGGCCATTTACGTGGTGAAGATTTCCCAGACACCTCTCCTGAGCACGGCTGTCCTTGGCCCGGACAGGTCATCTCACCTCTGGGTTGTCAGTGCCAATACAGGGCACACAGTAGGTATCTCATAGGTACAGGTCCAGTGCGTTCCTCATCCAACACTGAATAAAGACTCAGGCTGCACTCTGAGCCTTGGTTTCCCAGCTGTGGAATAGATGCTGGGAAGAGCAGCCAAGGCCTCGCCCTCTAGAAGTGACCTGGGACACGGGGACCATTGGGAATCCACCCCCTAGGAGCCTCTGGGCTGCCATCAGCTCAGAGATTTCTATCTGGGGGCTTTGGAACAGGATGAGGGACTGTTTTCCCCCTTCGAGAACAAACCAGGGGCATCTTGCATGTCTCACCTCCTGGGTGCCCAGTCTAGACCACAAGGGACAAGAGCAGGAGTCCTGTAGACAGGCAGAGACACCAAGCCTAGGCAAGGAGCGGGCCCTTCCCCGGGCTGGGCCAGGGAGGGGAGGAGGGGCGGGGCCTAGCGTGACCCTAAGAGAGGATCAGAGCCACCACCCAGGTGACCTCAGGATGCTGCCAGGGGCATTTATAAACAGCCAAGCTAAACCGCAGATACCAGTGACCCGTAAAATGAGCTCCTTAGTGAGCTCTGATGCTCTGATTTCCACCCCTAGTGCCTTTTTCAACAAGGGATTTGGTTCCGGTCACATTCTAGTACACAAAAAAAGCTGAATGGGTAAAGTTCCCTCAACCAAGACTCTGTGAACTAACCACTCGCCTTGCTATTAGCATTACAACAACATATATATAACATATAATAACGTTGAGTGAAAGGAGCTAGATTGGAGAGAGCACATATGGCATGGTGCCATTTAAAGAAAGTACCAAAAACAGGCAAAATTAATCTGTAGTGGCAAAAGACAAAATAGCAGTTGCCCCCCCGCCGTGGGTCTGGGGGGGCCTGAAACATGCAATCACTTGATCTGCATGGAGTCGAAGGGTGACTCCCTGTGAAGAAACATTCATCCGGTTGCTTACGTTCAGATTTTGTACTTTATTTTTTTTTTAGTTTTTAAAAAATTTTTTAGAAAGACTTTTATTTATTTGACAGAGAGAGACACGGCGAGAGAGGGAACACAAGCAGGGGGAGTGGAGAGGGGGAAGCAGGCTTCCCCCCGAGCAGGGAGCCTGATGCGGGGCTGGATCCCAGGACCCTGGGATCATGACCTCAGCTGAAGGCAGATGCTTAACCACTGAGCCACCCAGGCACCCCCAGATTTTGTACTTTGATGTAAATACACCAAAAAAACTATTGTAATAACATACCCCAAGTACTAATGTTAGTTCGAGCCCCTTCCATGCTGGCAGGCAGGGCTGTCTCCAGGGATGTGGCCCCAGGGCCAAACACAACTCTCTCCACCCATCCTCACGATGGGGACCACTGATCAATATCCCCCTCGTACAACCATGGAGACTGCCGTTCTGTGGAAGCCCAACCCGTCAGACTCCAGAGCTCTTCCAGAAAGTTCCGTGGCCTCCCCAGCTCTGGGAGGGGAGGCAGAGATGTGAGTCAGAGGATGGAGCCTGGGCTTCCAGCGAGTGCCGGGGCCGGCTACCCTCACCAGGACGTGAGGAGCCGCAGAAGGAGGAAAGGAAGCTCCCGGGAGGTGATGTGCAGGCTGAGTCTTAGGGCACGGGTGAAGTTTTGACCAGCAAACACAGCAGCCTGGGGGGAAGAAACAGCCAAAGCAAAGGCCTGGAGAGAGGTGAGTACAAGGTGTGGTCAGGATGGGAGTGCTCTGGACCGGCTGGCACACGGGAGCCGGAGAAGTCTAAGCAGGGCAGGCGTGACTGGTGCAGCCACAGGTGGGAGCCGGGGAATGCTGGGTTCTTCTAGGAACTCTGGGGTCCTGAAAAACGTCCAGAATGCATTAATAAGATGACATCAAGCATCACTTGCTTTTGAGCTAGTGTCAGCCAGCTATGCCCAGATTCAGAAAAGAGGGGCACCCGGCAGGATGGGTCAGAGGTCACCAATCTAGGCGCAGAGCCTTGGGCCCCCTGAAATCCAGGGTGAAACCACCCAGCCCCTCCACACGGGTGGCTCCTGCTGAGACACGCATGGCTGTGGTCCTTGGCAAGGACACCAGATGCCTCCTCCAAGTGGTGACAGGGAGGACAAGGATTTTGGGCAGCTAGGCGGGGACACAGGGAGAGAGGGCTCAGAGGGAAGGAAATCAAGATGCCCTTGAATTCCATCTCAAGCATGGCCACTGTTAACCCTCCTCAGGGCACATGGGATGGGACAGCTTTTCCTCTGAGAAGCTGTTAACTACCTCAGTGGAGCGTCTTAAAATTGAGGACATCTTAGACGCAAGGATTTCTGTAGGTATATATGACATTTGTTTCCACTTAAAATGATATTGTGATTAGGATGGTGGAAGGAAGGATAGAGAAAAAACTTAATAACGTCATCATTACACATAGTTGGGGGCCAACAGATAATCTTTAGAGAAATAAAGGATGAGTCGTGTTATATATAACATTATAAAGGTAATCACGAGTACATGGCTACAAAATCTCCAAAGTATCAAAAGAAACACTCATACCCAAATTAAGCAAATATTTTATAAGCTACAAAAATAGAAAGCATAAAGTAAGACGGCTTAATTGAGACCGAGACAGGTCTGTTACATGGATGTGTGCAAATGGGTTAACTCATCTGTGCCCGGAAATGCCTGTTCAGCTGTAAGCTGGAGGCAAAAGACACCCTCCAAACAAGAAGACTCAGAGAGAATGAAAACAAAAGGGTGGCTCAAGGGGCAATGCCAACAAACAGAAAGCAACAGCCAAGTTCAAGGCAAAATATTGGCTAAGGTCAAGAGGAGCATTTGGTAATGATCCTGAATGCAGGTCATGATGATGATGGACCACATCTACTATGTGCTAAAGATCATCCATTAAGAGGCGCCTGGGTGGCTCAGTGGGTTAAGTCTCTGTCTTCCGGCTCAGGTCATGAGCCTCTCTCTCTGCCTGCCTCTCTGCCTACTTGTGATCTCTCACTCTCTCTGTCAAATAAATAAAATCTTTTAAAAAAAAAAGTAGAGAAGACCTAAAAACTTAATTATTGAGCTAGATTTAATTAATTTTTTAAAAAAGATTTTATTTATTTATTTGACAGAGGGAGAGAGATCACAAGTAGGCAGAGAGGCAGGCAGAGAGAGGAGGAAGCGGGATCCCTGCTGAGCAGAGAGCAGGACGTGGGGCTCGATCCCAGGACTCTCAGATCATGACCCGAGCAGAAGGCAGAGGCTTTAACCCACTGAGCCACCCAGGCGCCCCGTTAAATCTTTTTTTTTTAAAAGCCAATATATTCCAAAAAGTAGATCTAGAATACACAACATTCTCCAATCACAATATAAATCAGACCAGAAATTAATAACCAAACTACAAGGCAAAACAAAGCCAAAACAACCTTACTACCTGTCAATTTTGAAGCCTTTAGGTTGCTCTTGAGTAAGAAAGGAAATCAAATTGAAATTTCAGGATATCTAGAAAACAACCATAATTGAAACACCGCATATCAGAACCCGAGGTAAACAGCTAAAGCAGTACTCAGAGACAAAATTCATAGTTTTAAATACTTACATTAACAAGAATGAATGAAAATTAATGAACTAAGTACCTAACTCAAAATAGAACACACACGGGACACCTGTGTGGCTCAGTCAGTTAAGCAGCTGCCTTGGGCTCAGGTCATGGTCCAATGGGCAGTTTTTCTCTCTCCCTCTGCCTCTCCCTACTGCTGGTGCTCTTAATCTCTCCCAAATAAATAAATAAAATATTTAAAAAAAATTTTAAATAGTCAGTAGTTGATCTAGTCAAAAAAAGAAAGGAATAAGGAGGGGCACCTGGGTGGCTCAGTGGGTTAAAGCCTCTGCTTTCTGCTCAGGTCATGATCTCAGGGTCCTAAGATCGAGCCCCACATCGGGCTCTCTGCTCAGCGGGGAGCCTGCTTCCCCCTTTCTCTCTGCCTGCCTCTCTGTCTACTTGTGATCTCTTTCTGTCAAATAAATAAATAAAACCTTAAAAAAAAAGAAAAAAAAAAGGAATAATGGGCACCTGGCTGTCTCAGTCGGTGGAGCGTGAGACTCTTGATCTTAGGGTTGTGAGTTCCAGCCCCACCTTGGGTGTAGAGATTACTTAAAAAGTTATAAAAAATAGTAAAGGACTAAAATACAAACACACTAAAGAAAAGGGTAACAGGGTACACTTTTCACTGCACCACCTTTGGTGCCTTTAGAGCTGACCTTCTAGACAGGAAGCGCCCATACATAGCAAGGCAAAGCAGTAAGGTCTGATTTCATGTCCCGGGCTTTGGCAAAGCCCTTGCTGCCATGGGGGTGAGTGGCCCCTGCAGCTAGACCTGCTGCCCTCTAGGACAGTCCGTTTTCCAGAAGATCCGCTCTGTGCTCTGTGCGGGTCCTAGCGCGGGTCCTTACTCGCGATGCTAAGTTGCGTGATGTTTCCGTGGGTTGAACACTGGGTGTTAAGAATGCTCCCCTGGACGCTTTCTAAGGAGCATCACCCTTCCCCCCACCTGGGACCGTCTAAAGGGTCTGGGCCACCAGCCGGTACCCTATCTGGACCAGCACAGATGAGAGTCCGGAGAAGGGGGGGACTTCGCTGCCTTCCAGCCTCCGCACTCCCCGAGGGACCCCCTGTATTCGCGGGGGGCCTCGCCATCTGCATCTCTCTCCAGTCAGTTGAAGGTAGTCCTGAGAGGTGGTCCCGGCGAACTTCCGCCCTTTACCTCGCCTCGGTGGGCCCTCAACAAGCCTGGGGTCCCGGCTGGGTAGGGGCCCTTGCCCAGGCCGTGCCCTCTGGGAGAAACATCCCCAGATAAATGATACTTCCAGGCCGGGAAATCGGAAATGCCGGGGAGTCTGCCGCCCGGGGTGCAAGGAAGGCTTCCCGGAGGAGGTGGCCTGCACGTCGGGACCTCACAAAGGGGGAGGGGCATTGTGGGGGAAAAGGGAGAGGGAGCTTGTAACTCCAACGGCCCCCCGCAGGCCCCCGGACCCTCAGAGGCCAGGAGCTGAGGCTCGGCAGGGCGGGGTGGGACGGCGACAAGGCGCCAGACCGCACAAGAAACGATCGCGGCCCGGGGACGCCGGACGCGAGGCGGCCTCGGAGAACACACGTCACCGGAAGTTCGTAGGAACTGGTCGTTCGGCCCAGTGGACGTCGCGGGAGTTGCTAATCGCCGAATTGCCTTAGGGCGGGAATTGGTGCGTCGGGGCAGCCTGACCCGCCCAATGCCGCCCCCTGCCGGTGCTCCCGTCCGCGGCTCCGCGCACAGTCTGGGCCGGGCCGGGCCGGGCCGGGCCGGGCCGGGCGGGGCTCCAGAACCCGGCGCGGCGACTGGTCGCTTCGCATCAGGTGTCCCCGCCCTGACCAACCAGCGAGGGAGGCGGAGCGTCGCCGCGGAGCTGTGGGCGGGGTGGCAGGGCTGATGGCTCCGCCCAGAGAGGCGGGGTGTTGGAAAAGCGATGATTGGCTGCTCAGGGCCTTGCCGGACCCCAGGGCCCAGCGTCTTGGAGCTCCCTCTACCGCCTCCCTTCCCCACCCAGCGGCCGTGGCTAAGTTTTCAAACCCCGAAGTGGCTTTCTGGGGATAAAGACACAAATCCTTGCGAGGGCCCAGGCCCTTCGGATCTCAGCCCTGTAGTCTCCGCGTCCCTCCTGTGGCCTCTGGGTCCCTCCTGTGGCCTCGAATTTCCCGCCAGCTCCTTCGCTCCAGCTACCCTGGCCTTCTGCCACCTGCTCCCTCCAGCCCAGGCCTACCCCCGGCCTGTGTCCTTTGCCTAGCCTGCCCTTCCCTCAGCCCCTCCCCCTTCTCCTGGCTTGTTCTGGCTGATCTTTCCAGACCCTGCTGGCATAGGGTTAAGGTCCCCCTGGGGACAAGTGCAGACCCTGGACGTCTTCCTTTTTCCCTGCACAGACCCCCTTACCCTGGGCTGCTGGCCTGCTTGTATACACCCCATGATCTTTCATCTCTCTATCTCTGTGCCCCAAGCCAAGAGGCTGGTACATGATAAGCACTTACCCCTTGCGAGGAGATGAACCAAGAAGAGATACGATGGCTAACACCCCTGGGCATCACCTGAATCCTAGGCTCCGTGCCCGGCACATCACAGGGCTGACTACAGTTATGTAATAGCCCTGGGAGTGAGAAACTGGGGCCCCCTCTTCCTGGGGATAGGCCAAGAGGCTGAATGGCTGGCCCAGGGTTCCTTAGCTACACTGGTCAGGGACAGGACTGGCAGGCTGAGGACACCCCCATGCCAGGCAGCTGGGGAAAACTGATGGGTGCCCCCCCTCCGAGGGACGGTCAGGGTCTGGGGCAGATTGGAAAGGGAAGGGGACTTGGGGAGGTAAGTGCTGTGTGCGCACAGCACAGCCACAAGCCTCCTCTACTGTCCAGTGACTGGATGGCCACCTTGAAAGTCCTTCAAAGCCCTGCTGCCCCCCTCAACCCTATCTCATCAACTGCTACCTGACCCCTTCTCCAGGTACACTGACTCATATCAGCTCCCAGACCAAGGACCCTGGGCTTTGCACATGCTACTCCCTCCTGGGTCCACCTAGTCCTGCCCTCTGTCCCACCACTGTCCTGACGACAAGCAGATGCTGAGACCTGAATTCAAACCCAGCCCTTTTGCCTGACACATGTGTGGCTGCCCTCAGTGGGCTTGCAAAACAGGGCCGTCTCCGTAGGGAGCACTCTGCTAATTTGCTGGCATTGAGCTGAGGCTTTGGTGGACACTGAGTCCCCAGGACACAGTCTGCAAGGTCAGACATGAGAAAAGGGCCTTTCAGTTTTCAAGAGACTTGTTGACATGAACGCCTCTCACTTCAGCCACATCCGAGAGTGAAAATAACCTGCTTCCCAGAGGCTGGTCCCTCTGCGCAGACGGCCTACTACTTACGCCCGGCATCAGGCCAGTGGCCCTTCAGGGTCCTCCCCCATCTCGAACCTGAACTCAGGACAGGCTCAGCTCTGAATCCTGTGCGACCCCCGGCAAGGTACGTCGCCCCTCTGATCCTCCATCTTCTTCCTCTAGCTTTCATTTCCAATAAAATTTGTAAAGGGTACACACTTTTAAAGGACCAATAGAACTATAAGGCTTATCTGGCAAGCGGCAGTCCCCCGTCTCCGCTCTGCACGGCCCGGGTCCTCCGGAAGTGGCCGTTTGTGCTCTTCTAGACGTTTTCTCTGGCTCTCATCTTGACACGTGTGACAGGCTTCTGCTGACAGTTGCTGATTCTCTGCCTTTAGATACGATCCAATGACTGCCTGCAGCTGAAAGAGGAGGATTTAACTTTGTTAATCTGCTGTCTCTTCAGATTTGCTAATTCTGGGTGTTTCGTATAAATGGAGTCACATGTGTGGCCCTTTGTGGCTGGCTTCTTTCCCTGAGTATCATGTTTTCAAGGTTCATCCCTACTGTAGCCGGAATCACTACTTTGTTCCTTTTTATGGCCAAATAATATTCCACTGTTATTATACATTGTTTGAATCTGCTTTTTTTATTTTTAAAATTTTTTTAAGATTGTATTTATTTATTTGACAGAGAGATAGAGAGAGAGCACAAGTAGGTAGAGCGGCAGGTAGAGGGAGTGGGAGAAGCAGGCTCTCTGCCGAGCAGGGAGCCTGATGTGGGGCTCGATCCCAGGACCCAGGACCATGACCTGAGCCAAAGGCAGCAGCTTAACTGACTGAGCTACCCAGGTGCCCCTGAATCTGCTTTTTTTAAAAAAATAACTTTTAAGGCACCCAGGTGTCTCAGAGGGTTGAGCATCTGACTCGTGGTTTCAGCTCAGGTCAGGATCTCAGGGTCGTTGGATTGAGCCCTGTGTCCGGCTCAGCGGGGAGTCGGCTTGGGATTCTCTTTCTGCCTCTCGCTCTGCCCCTCCCCCTGCCCTCCCTCCCTTGATCTCTCTCAAATCAATACATCTTTAAAAAAAAAAGTTATTAAAAGTTAGAAACTTTTTAAAAAAGTGTATTAGGAAGTTCACACGATCACTGCAAGCAGTCCTCTCTGAAATGTTAGACCCGCGGGGAGTGCTTATTGCTTGTAAAGCACGACTTTATCATTCATTCACTCACCCACTCCATCCCTCATTCATAAATTTATTCAGCAAGCACCAACCGAGCCCAGGGGTCGAGCTGGGCCCTGGACACCGAGAAATGGAGCAGCTCCAGCAGAGGCCCTGCCTGGGTCAGCCCAGCACGCGAGCCCCTGAGCTCAGTGTGGATGCTCTGAGCAGACACCAGGGGCCAGAGGGCGGGCACCACGCGCGGGGGGCGGGGCAGATGGAAGGCTTCCAAGGACACACCGGAGGTGAGGGGGGCAGATGGGGCAGCAGATGGGAATGCCCAGCAGAAAGAACAGCATATACAAAGGCCCAGAAGCACAAAAATTGGCCCAGTCTCTCCCTTTTAAAGAGTCTCACTCAATCGACCGCGTGTTCCCTCTCTGCCCCTCACCCCACCCCTTCTTTCCTAGCTCCTCCTACACAACCCTATCACCCCGGGCAGGGGGTTCTCACCCTGGGATCCGCAGGGAGAACCCGGCGGAGGGGGAGGCCAGGGGATGGGAGTTTCTGGTTTCTGAACCTGGACAGAAAACACTGACATCCTCATTTTTGCCCACCTCTAATATTTACTTTCCCATCAGGGACAGGGGCCACAAAGCTCAGTGATGTCAACTGCACCTGTGACTTTGTCACCAATAGAAATCCAGATAGTTTCAAATCACATCGCAACTGAAGCGGAAATCTCTAAATATCTCATTTACACTCACCGCTACTTCAAAATGATAAATTGTAGACTTTTAGCTTTGGTCCTATTATTTAATGCCTTAATAAATACACTACTACACGGCACATGTATTTAAGAATTTTATGAATTGCTTTTCTTTTCTTTTTTTATAAAGATTTTATTTATTTGACAGAAAGAGATCACAAGTAGGCAGAGAAGCTGGGGGTGGGGTGGGGGTGGAGCAGGCTCCCTGCTGAGCAGAGAGCCCGATGTGGGGCTCCATCCCAGGACCCTGAGATCATGACCTGAGCCGAAGGCGGAGGCTTTAACCCACTGAGCCACCCAGGCGCCCCATGTTTTTCTATATAATTGTTTCCCTCCATTTACTCACTCAAAAACATTGCTTTGGGGGGCACCTGGCTGGCTCAGTTGCAAGAGTGTGCAACTCTTGACCTCAGGGTTGTGAGTTCAAGCCCCCTGTTGGAAGTAGAGATGGCCAAAATAAATAAACTTTAAAAACTGCATAAAAATATTGTTTTGGGGAGTCCATACTACTCTCCAGATGGTCTCAGGGGTCCATGGGATGCAAAGGTCAAAGGTGCCTTGTCTAGAGAGAGGACAATCACTCAGGTGGGGAGGGACCCAGTAGGTGGGGCAGGCCCACAGGGTCAGGGACAGGATCATCGAAGGACTGGCCACCCAGCTCACGGAGCACAGAGACCGGTCAGGCCTGGCAGGCAGGGCAGGTCGCCGGGCACGCCTCCACCCCAGGTCATCCAGCAGCGCCCCAAACCCTGAATTGTGAGGACACAGCCATAGCATACCAGGTGTACTGAGCACATCCTCTTGCACCTCCCGGGGATACAGGGAGGTGGCCAGGAGAAGGCCAGGAGGATGCGAGGAGGCCAGGCAGGAAAGGGGGTAGAGGTCCCCAGATACCCCCCAGAGCACCCAGCCCGGCCCCAGCCCATCTCCCGTCTGCCCAAAGCCGCAGAGCTCCAGGTTCTGAGCCAGGTAGAGTTCCAAGGGGTGAGGCCCCCTTAACAGAGGGGGGTCGTTCAGGCCTGCAATGGTGTGATTGAATTCACAGTGTTGTTACAGACGTGGAGACTGAGGCCCAGAGAGGGTGAGCGACTAGTGTGAGGTCACACAGCCAGTTTGTGGCAGGAGCACAGGAACCCAGGCCTCTCCAGCGGGGTCTGTCCCCACCATAGCCTGCGAAGGCAGTGGGTAGAACAGTTCTGGGGTGATGTCAAAGGAGGGAACAGAATGTACATTTCTGTGTTCTCAAGGTAAGATGTATGAAGTAAGAGAAGTGGAAATTTGGGGCCCCCAAGCAGGGACACACAGCCACACAGCTCAACCCATTATATATATATATATATTTCATTTCATTTATTTATTTGTCAGAGCACGTGCTCGAAAGCACAAGCAGGGGGAGCCGCAGGCAGAGAGAGAAGCAGGCCCCCCACTGAGCAGGGAGCCTGCCACGGGGCTTGATCCCAGGACCCCGGGATCATGACCTGAACTCAAGGCAGATGCTTAGTCGACTTGAGCTGCCCAGGCATCCCCCCCATTATATATATTTTTAAAGGTGGGAGGGTGAAGTAAGGAAGGTCAGGGGCTCAGAGCCAGGCTGCCAGGGTAAAAATCCAGACCCGGTCATTCCTGTGGCCTCTGGCTTGAGTGTTCATCAGTAAAAAGGACTGAGTACCTACCTATTCTGGAACACTGGCATATGCATTTCTTAAAGCTGGAAAGAAAGGCTTTAATACATTAACAGCGGGATTCTAGGTGATTTAATTTTGTGTATGTTCACCTGTATAGTACCAGCTGTGTTATTTTCCACTCACTGGGCAATTCCGGAATGGCTGGAGCTCGTCTATCTTCGGCACCAAGGACGGAGGCCAATGCCCTGGACGTTTCTGTTGACTAAGTGACCGACCAGGCACCCCCTTGAGCAGAGAATACTTCTAAGCAGTGTGGTTCTGATAAGAGGCAGACATAGAGCGCCACGGGAGAAAGGGGAGCTAAAGGGAAGGGCCAGACTCGCTGAAAGAGGTGGCATCAGCGGCAGAGGGCCGGCGGGGGCAGGCTCCTATAGCTATCTGCACAGACGGAAGCCCCGACGAGGAAGCCCAGGGGTGCCACAAGCTCTGCGGGGCCCAGCAGCAGGGGGATGGGCAGGGGGTGTGGCCACTGATGAGGGCCCGGAGTGTCCTGCTGCACATCTGGACTTGGAGACCTCTGGGCTCTCTGGAGGAGGAGAGAGCTTCCGGAAGGCTCCCTAGGGAGGCATGGGCAGTGACCCTGCTGGGGGCACACGGTCCAGGCCGAGTTGGTGTGGTCTGACAGGGTGGGAAGGAGGGGAGGTGATTTCTGCAAGAGAAAGGGGGCTGGGAGCTCACCTTCCTACAGAGCAGACTCCAGGCCCAGACGGCCCCACCTGGGGTTCTCCTATGCATTTTTTTTTTAAGATTTTATTTATTCATTTAACAGAGAGAGAACACAAGCGGGCAGAGAGGCAGGCAGAGGCAGAGAGAGGAGCAGGCTCCCTGCAGAGCAAGGAGCCCGATGTGGGACTCGATCCCAAGACGCTGGGATCATGACCTGAGCCAAAGGCAGCTGCTCAATCAACTGAGCCACCCAGGAGTCCCTCTCCTATGCATTTTTAAAAAAGATTTACTGGGGCGCCTGGGTGGCTCAGATGTTTAAGCATGTGCCGCCCTCAGCTCAGGTCATGATCTCCAGTTCCTGGGAACGAACCCCACCACGGGCTCCCTGCTCAGCAGGAAGTCTGCTTCTCCCTCTCCCTTTGCCTCTCCCCCTTGCTTGTGCTCTCTCTGTCTCTGTCTCTCAAATGAATAAATAGAATCTTGAAAAAAAGAGATTTATTTGAGAAAGAGAGCGAGCGAGAATGTGGTGGGAGGAGCAGAGGGAAAGAACCTCAAGCAGACTCCCCTACTGAGCTCGGAGCAGGACGCAGGCTTGATCTCACAACCCTGAGATCATGACCTGAGCCGAAACCAAGAGTCGGAACCTCAACTGACTGAGCCACCCAGGTGCCCCTTCATATGCCTTTAGGGAGCAAAGAGCTCGGGCCGTAGGTAAAATCAGAACGCGGAGAAAGAGGGAGCTGCCCAGCTCGTCTATGAGGCAATATGACCATGACACCAAAGTCCGATGCAGGAAACGTGAGCGAGAGAAGCACAGGGCCATCTCATTGGCGAACAAAGACGCAAAAGCCCTCCGGGATAACAAACCGGACCCGGCCATGCCTGAAAAGGCTCGCACGACCCAGTTGCGCTGGCTTTGTCCCAGGAGTGCAAGACTGCTTCGTTGAACGGAAAACTCAGCATTGACGACTAAAGTGAAAAGGAGACGTCAAAGTCATGCCATCCTCTCTATGGTTGCAGATGAAATTGGAGATCCATTCATGAGAAGAACCCTTAGCGGAAGGGACTAGGAATGGAAGGGACTTCCTTGCCCTGATAAGGGGCAGTTACAAACCCCCATCACGTCACAGGCCACGGTGGGGCACTGAATGGTCCCCTGTGAGTGTGGACACATGACAAAGAGGCCCATTGTCACCACTTCCAGTGTGGGTCAGTGGTACTGGAGGTTCTGGTCAGGGCACTGAGGCAAAGGGGAAAAAAAGGTAGAAAGATTCCAAGGAAGAAACAAAACTGGCATTATCTAGAGACGATAGAAAAGTCAAAGGATTAACAGATAAGTTACTGGAACACAAGAGCTTAGTAAGGTTGCTGGGAATAAAAATCACCATGCAAAAAAAGCCCCCTACATCCAAAAAATTCTAGCTACAATTAGATAAATGAAGAACAGCCATTTACAATGGCATCAAACATAGGCATCATTTTTTAAAATTTGATTTATTTATTTAGAGTGCACACCCGCGTGAGTGGGGGTGTAGTAGCAGAGGGACAGTCTGAAGCAGACTCCCCACCGAGCCTGGAGCCCGCTGCGGGGCTCCATCCCAGGACCCTAGGATCACGACCTGAGCAGAAAGCAGATGCTTAAATGGCCGAGCCACCCAGGTGCCCCTCTTCTCTGGGTTTTAGTTTTCTCCTGCATGAAATGGTGAGAATGGGGGGCACCTGGGTACCGGTCGATTAAGCGTCTGCCTCATCTCAGGTCATGATCCCAGGGTCCCAGGATCGAGCCCTGCATCGGGCTCCCTGCTCGGCTCCCTGCTTCTCCCTCTCCCTCTCCCTCTCTCCCTGCTTGTGTTCTCTCGCTGTCTCTCTGTTAAATAAATAAATAAAATCTTAAAAAAAGAAAGAAATGGTGGGAATGGTACCCAGGCCCACGGGATGACTGAAAGGCACCTGGCCCCCAGCCAACAGCCCCTGGAAGCCTCTCTGGAGGAAGAACAAGGTTGGATCCTTTTCCCTTGCCCCGTGCCTCTGGGGGGACGATGCTCCTGAGGCTGACGCAGCCGGTGGGGCCCTGGCCAGCTGCACAGGCGCACTGGAGGCAACATCCCACAGCTACGAGTCCACTCTCAGCGCTTGGCCCCAGCCGCCTGCCTCCCGCACCCTGTGCGGTTCTGCGGCCACTTCGGCTTGCCAAGCACCCACCTGCCAGCCCCGTCCCAAATGGGCTCCCGCTAGGTCCAGCTGACCCTACCGAAGAGCCCCCGAGCCAGCTGCCCGCACCTGCTCACATACCTGTTCGGTCCGGGCTGGACCCGGCTTCACTGCAAGTGCCTGCCCACCCGCCATGGCTCATGTCTGTTTGGATCCATGACCATTCCCAGCACTTCCTGTGCTCTGCTGGGCACGGGGCGGAAGACAGGTGGCCCCTGTCCCCGGGCGTTTATGAGCTCCTGGGCGGGTTAGTGACCCAGCTCACAGGTGAAAGCTCTCTTCCTCGAGGACAGCCTCCATAGCGAGATGACCCCACCCACAGATGCGGGTTAGATGGAACCCGTGCCCTAGTCCTGCTGAGGGGTGCTCCTTGGTCCGCAGTCTCCCCACCCTGGGTCCTCTGGTCCTGAGCCCCTGGATGCTATTGCAAGTTAGAGATGAAAGCCCATGTAGAAACCAGCAGAAATGGGCCATGTTGTGATTTGGGGGGGGGTTACTTTTCATAGATACCATAAAATAGTCCTTCAGCCCAGAGGGGACCTACCTGAGGACACTGGGAGTTAGCAGCAGACATGGGTAGAATCAGGGCTCTGACTGTGGGCCAGGGCTGCCCGCCCCCCAGCTTTGCTCTGTGCTTCCACGTGAAGCTCTGGGTGGAGTGCCCCCCCCCCCCAGGGTGTGCAGCCGCTCGCACGGTGTCCCCTGCAGCATTTCCCTCTGCAACCAGAAGGTAGGGCAGAATCCACCTCCAAAGGCGGGGTCCCCAGTCATGCAAGCTCTCATGCCAACAGCACGGGCTGCTTGGCCCCCTCTCTCCTACGCTTTGTGCCACTTAAACAGTCTTATAATTATTATTTTTTAAGATTTTATTTATTTATTTGACAGAGAGAGAGAGAAAGAGAGCACGAGCAGGGGGAGCAGGAGAGGGAGAAGCAGGCTTCCCGCTGAGCAGGGAGCCCGATGTGGGGCTTGATCCCCGGATCCTGGGATCATGACCTGAACCAAAGGCAGACACTTAATGACTGAGCCACCCCGGCGCCCCAACACTTGCACGGTCTTTACTACAAACCCTGAGGTCGTCATGAAGCCCGACACAGCACAGATGGCCACGTGGAGGCACTGCCTGGTAGTGGCCCGAGAAGTCTCCACGCAGTCTGCCCCACTTACCTCCCCGCCCGGCCCGGGCGTCTCCACACCTCACCTTGATCCTGAGACCGTGGCTTCACTCCAGAAATAGCCTTACTTGTTTTATGACTTTTGAGCTGATGTAGGTTCCAGCCTCATTTAATGCCGAGCTGTCTCCCTGAGGTCAGTCTGTGCTGTTAGGACAAGAGTCACACGCCATGACCCTGGTCTTCCTACCGAGTTCCTTGATTCCACCACGGTTTTGGGTTTTTGTGGGGTCAGAACCTGGTAAAACCCAACCCACAACTTGGCCTGAGGCTGGGGCCAGGCCTGCTTCAAGCACCCTCCCCTCATCCCTGCATATGCAAGGAGTTAGGGCGGAATTTAGAGTGGCAAGTTCGCTCTGCCCACTCCCCCACCCCGAGGGCCCGTCGTGTTGGGAATTGGGAAGGCAGAGGCTCCTAGACCGGCGGTGCCGCTCAGTCCGGTTCCCAAGGGAGCTAGCAGTGTTTGGAGGGCTGCAGCCAGGGGTGCTGCTGGGGGGAGGGCCCAGGTGGACTCTGGCTTTTCCTCAGCAGGCCTGGAGCGAGCTCTTTGTGGGGACACCCCTGATGGGCAGCCCCCCCCCACTCAAGCGGCACCCACGCCTGAACACGGGGAGGGGAGGATGCTCCTTTACCGGCAGAGGTGGGCAGGCTTCCCAAGACAGACACTGTATCTTCCTGTTCTGGACCCAGCCGGGAGCAGACGGCCTCTGGGCCTCTCCCTCGCTGTGCCCTCCTGGGGCTAGAAGGAGCAGAGGCGCTCTCTGGGGTCTCACTCGGAAGGGCACTAACCCCACTCGGGAGGGTCCCACCTGCAAGACCAAATCCCCTTCCAGAGGCCCCGCCTCCTCACATCATCATGTTGGGGATGAGGCTGCAACACGGGACTCCGTGGGGTGGGGGACGACGAGGACGACGACGACAACGACGACGACCTACAGACATCGAGTCGGCCGCAGGCTTTCCGCAGCGGGGGTATTTCCCGTGGCCGCCGGCTAGCACTGGGTTAGCTTGCAGAACCGTGGGCGAGGCTGGAAACATGCGCCAGGGACCCGGAATGGCTGACCTGCCAGAAAGGGCTCAGGTCAGAAGGTGGGGAAGTAGAAGGCCCCCGCCAGGGCCGCGGAGCCAAGCGTGTGCTGCGGCGGGAGAGGGGGCGGGGATCAGAAAGCAGTGTGGCCGCTGCAGCACTGCTTCGGGCCCAGGAGGCAGAGGCCCTGACTCGAGGGCACCGTGCGGCTCGCCTGGCGAGGCCCAGAAGGCACGTCCCGGGGAAGCCTCGAGCGGAGACGGACCTCCGCCTTCCGGCAACCGCGTCCTGCCTCCAAAGCTCACCCTTACCGGCGGCCTCCCAAATCGGGCATCCGATGGAAGGAAACCCACTGTCACCTAGAGCCCCGGTTACCAGGGAGCGGGGGAGCAGGTCTTTACCTTCCTGGTCTCTGCCTTCCCAGAAGTGGCGCAGGGAAGGGGGTGGCCCTCGCGAGGCTGGGAAGAGACCTCCCCGCGCCTGTGCACCTACTGCGGGGTGGGGGTGGGGCACGAGGGGCAGGTCCCCGCTTCCGGTGTGTGCCCTGGGTGGGCCGTGAGGGTGAGCAAGAGGGCCGGAGCTCAGCTTTGCACGCATAGACCTCGGAGGCTCTGGGACTCCTTCCCAGGCCTGCATTTCTTAGGGTGGTGGCAAGCTTTTCTGTACAAGATCATTGATCCATGGGGAGAAAAATCAATGCAAGCCCATTGGCTGAAAAAAATAACCGGGTGGAATTTTTCTAGGGGAATAAAAAGCTCTAAGACAAGTCATCTCCTGGCTCTATTAATAACCCAGGAAGCCATGGCTGGCACACAGGCAGGTGTGGGACACACGCACGTGGCCTCTGCATCCGAGAGGAGGGTCTGTGGAAGCTGTGCAGGGGAGGCGGATGCCCGGGGACAGGAAGGGCCAGCCGCAGAGGGGCAGAGGGACACGGAGGGAGAGCCGGGCGCAGGGAACACAGAACATTGGGCAAACAGCTGCAGAGGCAGGGACAAGCGAGGAGGGGTGAGGCTGTTCCTCCTTCTGGAAGTAAGAACTCGCTCCGTTCACTGCACCTGTAAAAGGTAACGCTGTGCTTCTGGAAGCAGCTTCTGGCGCTCTCACTGGCAGGAGCCGCCTTGGTGCTCTTCTCTCAGCGACCCGGGGGGTGGGCCGCCAGCCTCCCTCCAGCCCCGGGCCCTCGCTCCCCGGCTCACTCCCGTCCAACACGGAGGCCCGTCTTCAGTGTGCGGAGGCAGAGCCTGGGAGAAGTCCTCGCAGATGGCAGGAAAAGCAGGGTGGGAGAAGGCACATGGGGGCCCCGCAGAGGGCCGGCTGGCTCAGGGGGGCGGGGCTGGGGGCTGCAGGTCAACCCGGAGGAGGGCAGAAAAGGCCTTTTCAGTGCGGCCTCATGCCTGGACACCCGGCCTGGGTATCTCAAGTGGTTGGACTAAATCAGTTCAGGGGTTGTTTCCTGTTTATTTTATTTTATTTATGTATTTGAGGGAGAGAGATCGAGCGCGTGGGGGGGCAGAGGGAGAGAATCTCAAGCAGACTTCCTGCTGAGCGTGCACCCCAATGAGGGGTTCCATCTCATGACCCCAAGATCATGACCTGAGCCGCAATCAAGACTCCAACACCTAACCGACTGAGCCACCCAGACGCCCCTGGGTTTTTACTTGAGTGCTGTGCCCCCCACCAAGTCAGCGAGCTCCAATGGTGCCTCTCCACCCAAAGAGGCCTCTGTGTCCCCCCTGAACCCCGGGCACCCTACGGTGGGGGGAACCACAGGGAGCCCCAGGTCGCTGGTGAACTGACCTATGGCTGCTCTGTCTTCTGTAGTTTGCTGGGGAAGCAGACGGACAGCTCGGAAGTAGGAGGAAGGACGGTGCGGGGCTGGGGGCAGAGCTCCAGCCTCTCAGGGAATGGCGCCAGGGCTGAGTCACCACTGTGCCCAGCGAGGGAAGGACGGGAAGGGTAGGAAGCGGGTGGAGCGCCTGGACATGGCTGAGCCCGTGCGGCTGTCAGGCTTTCGAGTGGGGAGAGTGCGCCCAGGTACCAGTTCTCCCTTCTGGCAGGGCAATGTTACTGGGGGCCGAGTGGTCAAAACCCCGACAGAAAATGAGAAACGATGGGGGGTTGGGGGGAAGCGCGAATTCCACATGTAGAGGATTTGGCTTCCCCAAGATTTTCTTCATTTGCTACTTTTCTCTTTCTCACTTTTAAGTAGGAGCTGGGCCGTACGTGGGACTTGAACTCACGACCCTGAGATGAAGGGTCATATGTCCTACAGACCGAGCCAGTCAGGCGCCCCGGCTACTACTTTGCCTCAGGATGGGGATTCTGACACCTGCTCCCATATGCAGGAACCTGGAAGACTGACTTTTTTTTTTTTTTAAGATTTTATTTATTTTATTTTAACAGAGAGAGAACACAAGCAGGCAGAGAGGCAGGCAGAGGCAGAGAGAGGAGCAGGCTCCCTGCCGAGCAAGGAGCCCGATGCGGGACTCGATCCCAGGATCCTGGGACCATGACCTGAGCCGAAGGCAGCTGCTTAACCAACTGAGCCACCCAGGCGTCCCTGACTTTTTTTTTTAAACAACTGATAAATCAATTTATTAAAAAGGCTGATTGAAGCATCTGCAGGGGTGACTCCCACCTCAACTCCTGGCTCAGGACTGATGGAAGTTATTGCTTAACCGGCTAAGAAGGACGGTGCGAATCAACGAGTCACTCGTGGAGCCTCGTCTGAAAACGGTCCCAAGTCTCAGAACCTTCGGCACAGTTTTTCTTGTAGTGATTCTCAGAGTCTTGGTGGGCAACCCAACTGCTCCTTTCCCTTTGAGACTCTCCCCTGGCGCCTCTGGTCAAGCCAGCACATCCCTTTGCCAAAGGTTTTACGCTGCGGCTGCTGAGAGGAATTCTGAGGCGGTGACTCGCCACCTCCGGTCCCAGGGGTGTCCTCCCGGGGTCTTTTAGAAGCCGTGGCCGCGGCTTCCTGACCGACGTGTTCCTTGGGGAGAGCGAGCGGCGGTGAGTCAGGAGCAGGGGCTGGGGTCCGAGGCTCCGCTGTAGCGGCGACCGCGTCTTCCTCCAACAGGAGGACGTTCTGTGAAGTGAGGTAAGATGGTCACGGAGGGACAAATTGCGCTCGCACGAGGGAGGCACCTGTGGCAGTCACATTCCTGGAGGCGGGAAGCGAATGGTGGGCGCCAGGGCTGCAGGGAGGGGGGAGGGGACTTACCATTGACCAGGAAGGTGACATGTACAGGAGACGGTGGTGGCCGGTGGTGGTGGAATGTGCTTAGGGCCAATGCGCTGCGCGCTTAAATACAGTCCATGTGCCGGGCGCCTGCTGGCTCAGTCGGCGAAGCACCCACCCTTGAGCTCAGCTCAGGTCTTCATCTCAGGGTCATGAGTTCAAGCCCCACGTTGGGCTCCATGTTGGGCATGGAGCCTACTTAAAAAAAAGGCTAAGATGGTAAATTTTATGCTTTGTCTTTTACTGCAATAACAACAACAGGGGCGCCTGGGTGGCTCAGTGGGTTAAAGCCCTCTGCCTTCAGCTCGGGTCATGATCTCAGGGTCCTGGGATCGAGCTCCGCATCAGGCTCTCTGCTCAGCAGGGAGCCTGCTTTCTCCTCTCTCTCTGCCTACTTGTGATCTCTCTCCCTGTCAAATAAATAAATAAAATCTTTAAAAACAACAAGTCAGAAAAAACACCTGTATGTGAAAACTACACACACATATTAAAAAACGAAAGCAACTGGGGTGCCTGGGTGGCTCAGTGGGTTAAAGCCTCTGCCCTCGGCTCGGGTCATGATCTCAGGGTCCTGGGACCGAGCCCCACATCGGGCTCTCTGCTCAGTGGGCAGCCTGCTTCCCCCTCTCTCTGCCTGCCTCTCTGCCTACTTGTGATCTCTCTCTTTGTGTCAAAGAAAAAAATAAAATCGTTAGGAAAAAAAAGAAAGAAAGAAAGCAACTGCCCAGAATTCCAATTCCCAGAAGCAAATCATTTTTGACTTACTTACCTCCTCATTTTTTCTCTACTTTTTCTCAAAAAAAAGTTGGGATTATACTATACACCCCAGTGTTCTAGATTTCCGATTATTTTATCATAGGTTCTTTATTATCAAAACCATTTATAAAATTAAAACCCAACACATGCAAATATCGATGGTTTTATAATATTCCCCACAGATGGATCATCAGAATGCCAGAGCGCTTCAGCCATGCAGAAGAGACTCCCTCTCTGATGCACCATCCCTGCTACTCCACTCCCCACCCTGTTCTTAGAGGGAACTACTGACAGTCACACCTGCTCCAGTGTATCAAGAATGGGTCTGTGCAGTGGCTTGCATGAGCCTGGTGGTACGGGTGGGTTCCCAGCTCCATGGTGCTGGACCGACGACCCGAATTCTCTTATTAGTCTTTTCCTCACAGTCCTAAAATGGCTGCCACAGCCCTAGCCATCACACTGTTTTTTTGGCAAGGAGGAGGAAGAGGGGCTCTTGAGGCTTTATCTTTTCATTAGGGAAGCAAAGCCACTCCAATATTACACACTCTTCTTAGCATTTCATTGGCCAGCGCTGGGTCACACTCCCTCTGACTCCTTTTCAGAACAGTCACTGGCTAAAAAGAATAAGATGGCCCAGGATGTTCAGCCAAGCACGATTTCTCTCTCAGCCCCTTCCTAGGGATCGGATTTCTCCCTGCTCCCTGACATGAAAAAATCGGGGCTCTGCCGGGAGGGAGCACTGAGTGCTAAGAGCCGTCATCATCCAGCAACAAAGTGGATGCCACAGGGACCCCCCCCCCCAACACACGTGAATGTGACACACAGTAGCGCAGTCAGTCATTCCTCCACGTCATTTCTAGAAGACCTCTCTGCTGCGGGACCCCAGTTTATAAGAGGGCCCCCAGAGAGCCAGCACCTCCCCATCTGTGTTTGTGTAACAGACACGTCTACTGGGATGAAGATTTATTTACATGTCACATTTTGTTATGTGACAAGTGAGTTGCCACATTGGGTTCCTAGAAAAACAAGTTTGCAGAGAGGATGGGGAGATGGGAGTTAAAAGCCAGCGTGTGCAGGGCAAGCATTAGAGGGGAGGCCAGATGAACTCTGACACGGTAAGCTCGCTCCTGGCCATGGCCACCCGCCTCGCTTGCAGCCTGGAGAGGACGGCTTTCAATGAGTGGGCTCTGCATCTAGAATTCAGTGGTTTGGGGGAGAAGGGAGTATGTGGCGTCCGAGGGAAATCACTACTTACCAGCTGGGAGAGGTATGGGTGAGCAGATCTATGAAACCCCTCTCACTGCCAGGGACGCTGACACATTATCAACCTGCTAACCGCTGGATTAATACATCAATCAATACGGTGTTATTTCCCATCAGAAATGGTCTTTTTATGTGGACTGTCTCTTTGTTGTGGTGCTTGTGACAGGACCTGACTTGTAATACCATTCTCTTCAAAAGGGCTGGATGAGGGGCACCGGGCTGGCTCAGTTGGTGGAGCGTGCGACTCTTGATATCGGGGTTGTGAGTTCGAGCCCCGCGCTGGGAGGAGAGTTTACTTAAATAAATAAAAACTTAAAAAAAAAAAGGAAAAACAAAAGGGCTGGATGAAAGATTGGGTCACCTTCCTCTGAGCAGGTCAAAATACGATTATCTTCCCAAAGCACAGTCTACTTCAAGAATTTCCTTTTGGAATATGCTTTTGAGAAATAATTAGAAATAACACATCACTGTCTTGTAGCTTGGAGCAAACGAGAGTCTTTTCTTTTTTCATATTATAAACTAATTTCAAGACTGATATTTCACTGCATTTGAAATGAATTTTCTAGAACTCTAATTTCCAGGCACTTGTTTATTTGCTTGCAAATGTGGACATTCACATTACACAAAAAGTCTATTGGGCGAATAAGCCTGGAATTCCGAGTACTCAGAGGGTTTGATTCCTTGAAGACACGGACAACAGTTTAACCCAGAGAAGCAGCATTTTTCCGTCCTCCCAACAGCCATCACAGTAAATAGCTCTTCACTTAACACGTAGGATGTTCCAGGCCCTTGAGTGCCTGGAAGTGTGGAGAGCTGCAAAACTGAAGAAGAAACATCCCTGCCTTCCAGAAGCTTTTAAGCCAGGAACTGTCTACAGGTAATTAAAAGACGGCTAAGTGCATTGTCAGCTGGGAATACCACCTGCTAAGGGAGTTATTTCTAACTGGAGGATTCGGGCGGGACTTGAGGCAGAATCTGAATTGGGCAGGGACGTTGGGGGACTGAGGAAAGCATTCCTTAACGGAGGGAGAACCAGCGAAGAAGGCAGGGAAACCAGCGAGGAAACCTTTGTGAGGCTCTGTGTTGGGGGAGGGGCGGGGGGGCAGGGACACCTGTACCAAGGAGGCAACTACTTAGTACCTCCTACAGCCAGAGCCCCACGCCTAAGCTGCCAATCCGATTCGGCAACAGCCCCGACGACCAATATTGCTGTTTTACAGATTAACTGACCACAGAGATTAATAAACTCCTCTAAGATCACTAGGTTAATAAATGGCGAAACAAATATTCAAATCCAGACCTGTCTCCTATTGTTTTTGGTATGCCATGCTACCTTCAAACCCAGCTAAGATAGGGGCGCCCGGGTGGCTTGGTGGGTTAAAGCCTCTGCCTTCAGCTCATGATCTCAGGGTCCTGGGATTGAGCCCCACATGGGGCTCTCTGCTCAGTAGGGAGCCTGCTTCCCCCCCGCCCCCCGCCTGCCTCTCTGCTTACTTGTGATCTCTCTCTGTGTCGAATAAATAAATAAAATCTTTTTTAAATTTTTTATTTATATGAGCTGGCGTGGTGCACATGCCTGCCGGTAGTGTGAAGGCTAGGAAAAGAGGCTGCGGGCTCAGGCACTCCTTGCTGAGGAGCTGGCTGGTCCCGAGGCTCCCGGAGCCCCTGAGAGGTCCGACAGGGGAGCAGCGTGGTCCCACCTGCAGGTTAGAGGGGGACCGGCAGCTGTTCGGTCAAAGTGTAGGTGACAGAGAACCCGAGTCTACTCGAGGACAGCAGGAGTGGGGACAGAGAAAAGTTAGCTTTGAACGGTGTCCAAGTCGACTCTTTAGTGGCTGGTGGCTACACATCGGGGGGTGAGGGAGAGAGAGGAGTCCGAGATCAATTTCCAAATTTGGTTCCGAGCAAGGGGTGTGCTGGTGAAAGAAACAACTGGAGGGCAGGGCTGGCGCAGACGGAGAGACGGGGTGGGCAGGCGGGATGTCCGAGGGGCCACGGGACAGGGAGCAGGGCCGTCTGGAGCAGTGCGGTGGGCAACGGCGCTCTGGGGTGAATCCACGATAGACCTGAAAGCTGGGAACAGTCAGCACCCAGGGGTCAGCACGCAGGGGGTTGTTGGGAGCCACACACGGGGATCCGATGACCCGGGGGAGCATGCGGAACAGGGAGAGGGGCAGGAGGAGGAGAAGTCCGGAGCGAGCTGATGGAGACCGAGCAGAGTGGTAAGGACAGCCCTGGCGGGAAGTCCGGGGACAGGACAGCAGCTGGGGTCAGGTGCAGAGAGAAGGCGAGGAGACTTCACATGTCTGGTTGGCGACGGAATGGCTGGTAGGCTGCCGGGAGACAGGGGCCTGGGGCCGCACAGACCGAGTCAAGGCTGGAAAGACGGATGGGCTCAGGACGCCTAGCTAGGAGCAGAAAGAGGGAGGTGATGGCTTGAGAGAGCGCCTTGTTTTTAAAGGCCAGGAGAGGAGCAATCCAATGGGAAGAGCCCAGGAACAAAGACAAGTGACGGCAGAGGGGCCCGGAGGAGCGAGCGCGGGGAGCGGAGCACAGGAGGGGGACACGGGCTCGGCCAGCAGCACTGCAGGGTCGGAGGTCGGAGGGACCTGGCCAGCCAATCTGTAGGGGAGGTGGCTACAAAGGGACAGCTGACATCTGGACAGACGAATCGTGATCCCTCCTGTTTTCCTCAAGTAGGAGGCTCCGGGGGGCGAGGGTGGACACAAGCACATTTCTTAAGGACTTTGAGGAAAGTAATTTAGAGAATTTGCTGAACAAAATGATGGAGGGAGGTGGAGTTAGGACAAGCAAGAATTGTCAAGTGACATTAAACAGAGCTGAGGCTGGAGACCGTAAGTTATGGCAAAAGTCTACCTACGTGAGTGGTGTTTCCTCCAGCAGGTCCTAGGATTCCAGAAGCATAGAGACAGAAGTGGGTTGATCCAAGGGTGAAGTTTTATCAGGCAGAAGCAGGACAGGATGCTGAGGATGCTGGGCATTAACCACGGATTTCCAGTCTGGGAAAGAAAGGAGGGATCAGAAAACCGCAGGTCTGAGGCTGAAGTAAAGGGTCAACGGGAGAGAAGAGGGGAGTTGGACAGGATAAGCCTTTGGGGGTTTGAGATTCCAGACGTGGGGCTGCTCTTCGGAACGACAAGGACTGGGAGGTGGCAGCTGAAGGGGGGAAATGAGGCGAAGGAGTTGCAGGGGCTGAAATACAGACCTGAGTGCTAGCGACTCAAGTCAGCTAAGGGCTGGCGTGGCTCCGTTTCCAGAGGAAGAGTGTAGATTAAGCACCAGGTGGTCCGTGAATGCGGGAGCAGCAAGGAGACAGTAGACAGCGGCGTCCGGAGCGGCATTAGCCTCGCGGCAGGTCAGGGTGAGCGCTGCCTTTGGAAGGATTTGGTCAAGACGTCAACTAGGAAAAGATGCAGGCATCTGTGACTGCATTTTTTTTTAAAAGATCTTATTTATTTATTTGACAGAGAGAGAATACAAGCAGGCAGAGCAGTAGGCAGAGGGAGGGAGAGAAGCAGGCTCCCCACGGAGCAGGTAGCCCAATGCGGGGCTCGATCCCACGAACCCGGGATCATGACCTGAGCCGAAGGCAGACGCCCAATTGACTGAGCCACCCAGGTGCCCCCCGTGATTGCATTCTTGCCACGAGGTCAATGCCATTTGAGCAGAAGAGTGCAAGGACACAGTTGCACCCATTCCTTGGGGAGTAATAGGATGGCAGGGTGTAGACAGGACAGTTCTTCCTGCCTACCCTCATCCTTTAAATCCCAAGTTCAAAACTGTATGTGACCGAAGGGAGGAAAGAGCCACGCACCAAAGTGTGCAGGGACGTCAGGCGGTAACTGCACGAGAACGCGGCTCACTGGCACACGCAGGAGAGACCAGTCGCCTCCCTCGTCCCTGACCCCGCCTCAGGCTGCTGTTTCTGTGGCAGCTGCTGAAGCTCACCATCGCCGCCGCCCCCCCCCCCCCCCCCCCCGCAGCGCCTCCGGGGCACAAGAAAAGGGAGCAGTAAGACACCGGCAGCTGGATCGCAGTATAGACCCTTCCAAAAGGAGCTCCAATGTGGAGAAACCGAGTTCTGACTCACGCGGGAAACGTAAA
>CM052797.1:121988973-122061235 GCA_028533885.1 Nasua narica
ATCAAGTACTTACCACCAATGTGGCAAATCTCTTAAATAAAAAAAAGTCTGGCTAGTATGTGATTTTTCATCTGCTTTCAGAAACCAAAGGAGCACTGGGTCCTGTCCACAAGCATCAGCCGGAGAGCCAGCAGTGCCCGAACACAAAGCACAAGCCTGCAAACTCTGATAAGCGGCAGCAGCTGGCTCACCTAGGAAGGAGGAGGAAAATGTAACTGGTCCCTAAGAGCACAAGCACCCTCCACACCCAAGCGGGGCACGTTACTCACCATGACAATGCCCGAAGACTGGCATTATTAGGCCTGTGTTATACTCAGGAAACGGACAGTTTAGAGGTTTCGAGTCTTTGCTGATGTTACACGGATCAGAAACGGCAACACGGGGACCCGGAGCCGAGCTTTGGCGACTCCAGTGTGCCCTTCCCACCCATCGGTTCTGCAGTTGGTCTATTCTGAGAGGCCTGGAATTCCAAAACGATTTCCACTATGAACCCCCAAGTTCAAGTGTGAATTCTGAATTGGGGGGGGGAATGGCTCATTAAAAAAAAACAACAAAGGAGAACATGATGTAAGGAACCAAGTGTGAGGGAGAAAACCGCAGCCAACCCCAGCAGCACTTCCAGTGGGTGAATCTGTTAATTTGAATTTCCAAGGCTAACCATGAGTGTTATGGGTTTGCCCCAATATTTACAAATTTATCACCTGGTTTATTTTATCTACTCCTTTTTTTGCACAGAAATTAACATAAACGATTTAAAAGCTGGTGTGCAGCCAAGTGCTGGGTCAGGCACTTTCTGATTCCTTCGACCTGTGAGTCCCCGCCAACCTGTCCCTCACTCAGGAAGGCCTTTACCTGACAGCATCCCCGACCTCTCCCCTTCTTCCTAGGACTTCACACAACCGGAATCATGGCAAGTATCTGCGGGCCACCCGTTCACGACCTATCCTCTCCAGACTGAAGGCTCCATGAAGACAAGTGTGTCGTCCCACTCACGACTGTGTCCTTGGGGCACTCGGCAAGGGGAATGACCAGCTGGACGCCCCGAACTCCCCAGGTCACTCTTTTTTACAGAGAAAACCCACCCCGGAGGCTGGTATCCCCCCACTCTCAGCAAGGCCAAGCTAACTCCCTCGTCCTTGAAAGCTGTTCCATTCCACGACACTAACCTGCCTCCTGCACCCAAACACAGTGCCTCGGCCGTCAAACAGCGTGTGGCCGTGCAAGTTGCCAAGGACTGAAAGAGAAATGCCTCATTCTGTTCAGGTGCCCATGCTGCGTGTGCCTGGCTAGGCAGGTGGGAGGGGTAACTGCAACGCAAAGAAGTCAATTTCCCATCTCTTCGAAGGGCCATTGGACCAGCAAATTGGAGGACAACTAGGCTAATTTATTACTGAAGACTTCAACTCTCCTAGAGTCATGGGCAGCAACCCCACCCGTTCACTGACATAACCCGCTTGATCTCAGAAAGAGAATTTGCCGAAGATCCTATAAAAGTAAGGGACATAAAAAGATACATAAATGTTAGCTTAAGAGACAGGTCCTTAGAGTATCTTATCATGGAGAGTATCCTTGTAATAGCCCAGATTTCACAGATCCCACAACCAAGAACACCTATGGTTTAGATGATTAAGACAACAGGTACACACTCATAGTGTTTCATTTGACCTATATATATATATATATATTTAAAAATTTTATTTATTTATTGGAGAGAGAAAGACTGAGAATGAGAGGGAAGAAGGTCAGAGGGAGAAGCAGACTTCCCACAGAGCTGGGAGTCCGATATGGGACTCGATCCCGGGACTCCGGGATCATGACCTGAGCTGAAGGCAGATGCTCAACCAACTTGAGCCACCCAGGCGCCCTCATTTGACCTATATTGATACAAACTAGGCATAACTAATTTAGATGCACAAGCATGAAATTTCAACCTGATTTCCCCAAATTTTTAATTTTTTAAATTTTCTTAAAAGATTTTATTTATTTGACAGAGAGGAGAGAGATCACAAGTAGGCAGAGAGAGAAGGGGAAGCACGCTCCCTGCAGAGCAGAGAGCCCGATTTGGGGCTCGATCCCAGGACCCTGAGATCATAACCTGAGCCGAAGGCAAAGGCTTAACCCACTGAGCCACCCAGGTGCCCCGATTTCCCCAAATATTTTATTGGTAACTCAGCATGGACCTAAATTGGAACAGCATTCAACCTCCCCCCACCCCGCCCCAAAATGCAGATCCTAGCTCTACCTGATCGGCAAGGTGACCTTGTGACCTTGAGGTCATCCCTCAGCTGCATTCCCTGGGGGGAAAGTACAACAACAAAAACTGCCCACAGCTCTAACACTCTTCATCCTGTGACTCAAGCAGAAAGCCAAAGCACTAACTGCCTAGTGCTACTAACTAGCACTAACTGCCTACTGGAGGTAACCTTGCAAGGACTAAACATTACAACTATCCAAGAGCAATTTCACAAAGAAGCTACATTTCTTTGGGGTAAGGGAAATTATTCAGCGTCCCGAGTTGATTACCTGAATCATTCTCAATCTGTCAGACATACACATAAAGTAGAACGAGATTAATAGCTAGCCTCCTTATAATCCATAAATAAGATACTGTCTGAAGCGGGAGAAATACCAGCATCTTTTAACTCACATCCTTTATTCTTCCGCTCACTCCTGAACCTTCCCCTCTCCGTGTGTATCCCAAGCCACGCACTCTGAGAACTGACTTTGAGCTTTTTTTTTTTTTAAAGGTTTATTTATTTGACAGAGAGACACAGCGAGGAAACATAAGCAGGAGTGGGAGAGAGAGAAGCAAGCCTCCCGCTGAGCAAGGAGCCCATATGGGACTTGATCCCAGGACGCTGTGATCATGACCCGAGCCAAAGGCAGCAGCTTAACCAACAGAGCCACCCAGGCGTCCCTCAATTTCATTTTTTGATGAACCAAAAAAGCAAACAATCATTCCACGTGCAAGGCACTCGGCTGCAGACAGACACAGCCATGACCTCTGGCCACATAGCTGGAAGGGTAAAAGCATCCAAACGCTGGTGTAAGAAGTACCAGCTTAACTAAATAACATTAATTGTTTGTCCTGTTGTCAAAACAAAAAAGGGACTCTAGACATTCAGAGGGAACACTCATTGGCTCGATTCATTCTGCCCATGGAGAGTAAGAGCAGTAAAATTATCCCGTGGCTCCAAAGTGGCACTCTAACCTATATTTTGAATTTGATTTTCACATTTAGATGCAAGTGCAAGCAGGCTAGAGCGAATGCTGCACACCATCTTTGCACATCTAGTCATACAACCCTTCCCAGCTAAAGAGCTGAGCACAAGAATACCTCCCACCACAGAAAAGTCAAGGCCTATGCTAACAGGTCACCTGCTCTGGGGCAAGTTTTAAAAGCTATTCGTGGAGGGGTGCCTGACTCTTGGTTTTGGCTCAAGCTGTGATCTCAGGGTTGGGGGATGGAGTGTGGAACCTGCTCGAGCTTCTCTCTCTTCCTCAGCCCCTCCCTGCCACACACTTGTTCCCTCTCTCTAAAAAATCTTTAAGAGCTATTCATGCAGCAGGTGCTAGGACAGCACTTCGGGACATCTTAATGCTCTGCCACCCTTCCCAAGTTTTTTTTTTTTTTTAAGATTTTATTTATTTGACAGAGAGAGTGAGAGCAGGAACCCAAGTAGGGTGAGTGGGAGAGGGAGAAGCAGGCCTCCCGCGGAAAAGGAGCCCGATGCGGGGCCTGATCCCAGGACTCTGGAATCATGACCACGGCCGAAGGCAGATGCTTAACGCCTGAGCCACCCAGGCGTCCCCCCTTCCCAAGTTTTAAACCCTTTCCAGCTTTCTCCACTTAATGGTGAATGTCTACAGATCTACCACTTGGAAGCTAGGCTACCTAAGCAGGGACTCCCCCACCATTTGCCTTGTATCTATGTGGAAGTATCAACTACTTACCAAGACATTTTCCCATCAATTACAGGAGAGTGGGGAAAGTGAAATTAAGCCACACAAAAAATTCTCCCACAACTGGTTTTCACTTGTGAAATATTTATGCACAATTTATAAGCTTCGACGCTAGAAATGACTTATTTCAACAGATTTGACTTTGCCAAACTGTGTGGGTGCAGCACTCCAAGGGGAATTACTCAGGTTTTGAAACTCAGATTCAAAAAGAAAATGATCTAATTTTTCATTCCTTACACTAAAGTTCTCAAAAGTCAAGTCAAACGGCATTTAGAAGTAAGAACTAAATTCATCAAGTCACTTTTTAATCAGAAAACATCACCTTTTCTCTAACATGTTATCAAAGACACCTGCTTGTTTTAGCAAGTTCAACCAACGATTAATGGATCACAGTCCAGAATAATCATGGGCTTCAACTGCAGAAACACTGTTGTTCCAAGAGCTCAAGGAATTCACAGGGCGTTAATCTGGCCAAACGAGTACACCAGAGATTACGCCTTCCCAGAATTTCAGTTTCCCAAGATTTTCCTAAAAACCAGGGAGTCTTCATTTTTATTGCTTTAAACCAATTGTCAGGTGAACGAAAAGGGTGAGTAAGGACAAAATCACTTCGCTGCAACATAGCTAGCTATTCAGATGGAGGAAGGTTTAACTTGTTAATTCGTGCCCGGAAAAATCCAGGCTCTGTCGCAGGGCAGGTACAATGGAGAACACAGCGGGTAAACTGTGGAGCTCTCAAGGATGAGACCAATGCAAAGCCTGGTGGGCACAAGGAGGAGTGTCTACGAAAGTGAGAAATAGGTGAAGACGGTGGTCAAGGGAAACACTGATTGGCTGGAGAGCGAAGAAAGGGAAGCTCCGAAGGAAATTCTAGAAAACCACAAGGAACCGAGCCACACGACGAGAGGCGGGAGCGGCGTGGTTCCAAGCTCTACAGGGAAGCAGGCACCCAACGGCTCGGTCTCGGGTTTCCGCGGGTCACAAAAGGATAACGGACATCCTCCCAACGGTGGACCTGGGGGCTCCGCGCGCCGCTTCCGCCCGGCCGCCCCGCCCCGGCCGCCCTTCGCGGCCCACCTGCGCTCGGGCCCGGGCCCGCCGCGGCGCGGGGACCGGCGCGATGCGGGCCCGCGGCGGCCCGCGGACATGCTCCTCTGCGGCCCGCCCGCCTTTGTTCTCCTGGCCCTCCACACTCACCGCCGCCTTCGCCCGCCCGGAGCCAGGCGCCACGAGCAAACGCCGCCCGACGCGAAAAAGGAGGCACAGGCGTTTCTCGTCAAAGCAGACTTTATTGGGCGCCGGGGCCGCCGCGAGCGCGCCGTCCGCTCCCCCGCGCGGCCCCAGGGCCGCTCGCCCGCCGAGACCCCGCGCGCGGCCGGCCGGCCCTTCCCCGCAGGCCCCCTCCCCGTGGCGCCGGGAACCGCGCACCGCTCACCGGCTGCCGAAGGGGCGGCTGCAGCGGCGACGCCCCGCTCCCGAGGGCGGCACGGGCCCGGGGCGGCGAATTTCGCTGCTGTGGCCCCGCGGAGGGCGGGAGTCGCACGACTCGCAGCGGCGGCGGCGGCGGCGCGCTGACGTCACGCGCTGCGGCCAGCCAGCGCGCGCGGGGGCCGCCCCGTCGACCCCAATCCGGGAGGAGCCCGGGTGAGTGGGCGGGGCTGCGTTGGCGAACGGGCAGATCGATTGGCAGAGGGGGAGGAGAGTGAGGGCCAGCGGGCGAGTGGGAGCGAGGCGGGGCGGGCCGAGGCCAGCGCGGAAGTCTCGCGAGGCCCAGCCTGAGCGGAGTGTGGCGGCGGCGGCGGCGGCGAGATCTGGGCTCGGGGTGAGGAGTTGGTATTTGTGTGGAAGGAGGCGGAGGCGCAGGAGGAAGGGGGAAGCGGAGCGCCGGCCCGGAGGGCGGGAGGAGGCGCGGCCAGAGCGGGCGGCCGAGGCGCGGCGAGGCGGGGCGCCGGGGCGAGCAGCGGCCGAACGAGCGCGGGGCGCACCGAGGCGAGGAGGCGGGGAAGCCCGCCGCCGCCGCCGCCGCGCCCGCCCCTTCCCCCCGCCGCCCGCCCCCTCTCCCCCCGCCCGCCCGCCGCCTTCCTCCCTCTGCCTTCCTTCCCCACGGCCGGCCGCCTCCTCGCCCGCCCGCCCGTAGCCCCGGAGCCGAGGCCGCCGCGGCCGTGGCGGCGGAGCCCTCAGCCATGGCCTCGGGCGACACCCTCTACATCGCCACGGACGGCTCGGAGATGCCGGCCGAGATCGTGGAGCTGCACGAGATCGAGGTGGAGACCATCCCGGTGGAGACCATCGAGACCACGGTGGTGGGCGAGGAGGAGGAGGAGGACGACGACGACGAGGACGGTGGCGGCGGCGACCACGGCGGCGGGGGCGGCCACGGGCACGCGGGCCACCACCACCACCACCACCACCACCACCCGCCCATGATCGCGCTGCAGCCGCTCGTCACCGACGACCCGACCCAGGTGCACCACCACCAGGAGGTGATCCTGGTGCAGACGCGCGAGGAGGTGGTGGGCGGCGACGACTCGGACGGGCTGCGCGCCGAGGACGGCTTCGAGGACCAGATCCTCATCCCGGTGCCCGCGCCGGCCGGCGGCGACGACGACTACATCGAGCAGACGCTGGTCACCGTGGCGGCGGCCGGCAAGAGCGGCGGCGGTGGCTCGTCGTCGTCGGGCGGCGGCCGCGTCAAGAAGGGCGGCGGCAAGAAGAGCGGCAAGAAGGGCTACCTCGGCGGCGGGGCCGGGGCGGCGGGCGGCGCGGACGCGGGCAACAAGAAGTGGGAGCAGAAGCAGGTGCAGATCAAGACCCTGGAGGGCGAGTTCTCGGTCACCATGTGGTCCTCAGGTGAGCGCCGGCGCGCGCCGGCCCCCGGGATGTTTTTGTTTTGAAGGGAAGCCATGTTTTATGTGTGTGATGGGCGCCGCCATCTTCTTCGCAGGGCAAGTATGGCGGCCCCAAAAGATGGCGGGCCGCGGCGGGGGCGGCGGGCGGCGGGCCGGCGGGCCGAAGATGGCGGCGGGAGGCGCGGCGCCGCCCGCTAGGCCGCAATGGCGTAGTTTCCCCGGGCGGGGCGGCCGCGCGGGGCGGGGCGGGCCGGCGGGGCGGGGCGCGCTCGGGCCAACGGACGGCCGCCGGCCCGTTGTCCGCCGTCCCCGCCCGGCTGGCTCCCCGCGAGGCCCGGGGGGGCGCGCGGGGCGGGCGGGCGGCGGAGCTGCGCGGACCTCACGCCGGGCCAGGCAGCTCGCCGCCGCTGCCCCCCACCCCCCGCTGTCCTCGGAGCGCGGGGGGGGCACCCGTGCCCCCGCTCCGCCCCTTTCCCCGGACTCTCAGCTGCTCCCGAGAGGCGCCTTCCGCTCCCACGCCCGGCGCGCAGGCCGGACCCTGCCCGCGGCCGCGCTCCCCGCGTTCGCCTCGGTGGGGCGGGACTTGGGCGGCACGTAGGGCTCGCGTGTGCGGTCTCCGCGCCGCCAGGGCCTGTCACTGCGCTGCCGGCGAGGTCCTCGCCTCTGGCCCCTCTTCCCCTTCCGCGGCTCGTCGGGGAGAGGGTCCGCGAGCTTTTGTAGGTTGTTCTTAACCCTTTACGTTTGGGGAAGTTTCCTTAAGTGTTTGTCTCTGCAGATAGGTCGGTTAGCTGCGCAGCTGGGGACGTTTGTCACTAAGTTAATAAAATCGAGTACTTTAAGTCTTTGCTCGCTTTTTAGTGGATAGTAGGCGATCAACTTACTTCCCCCGTGAAGAGAAAGATTCTAGAAAGCCAGAGAAAATAGGGCAAAAGGGACTTATCTGCGTGTTTAAGTCTTCTCTTTTTTACTTTATAATTAGAAAGCTGCGTGTCAGTGGCCCATTACTTGATGCACATGTTATCTAGTTAAATTGCTGGGATTGTGAATAGACTTGGGAGTGATCCTGCCGTGCCTAGTACTCGTGGTGATTACACTTAGTTCTAAGTTATAGAATTCCTCCCTCCCTCCCCCCCTTACGATAAGCTGTTTCATCCGTTGTCAGGATGGAGCCTCAAAGTGCGATGACCCTTGAGTATTAAAGGATTGTTAACGTTTGAGAGGAACAAACGAAGTAGAAGGGGAAGAGGCTGGACTGGAAGGCTCGTCTGCTTCTGGCTTCTGAAAGTAACCTGACGGGCTAACTAACGTTGTTGGGTGGCTCTTGGACTCAGGACTGAGCAAAGGGATCCGAGTTGCTGCCGCATTTTATAGCAAGTGTTAAGCGGGGCTGTTTTGGATTTCTGATTGCCTTGTGGAAGTAGCTTCAGTTTAGTGAGAGGTACATGTTTAAATGAAACCTGTCTACTTATTTAATGGTTATCAGAATACCTTCTGTAGAATTCGTAGCGTGCACACTGATGGTGTTGGAACCAAGTCGTGTCTTTCCACTAATATGCAGAATAAGAGAGGGGCAAGCAAATTGGTTGTCCTTGAGTTTTGCTGAATTCAGGATCCTGTCTGAAATTAGAGATTGATAGAAAGATACATTAACTATAAGACTAAGTTTACTTCTCATGGTGAGGGCATGTTGGTTTTATAGACATTTAGAAAATCAGGGTGTTTTAAATATTCTGTATTTGATCTTACCAAATTGTTTGCCTACTTCACACCCAGAAAACTTGGTAATGGAGGCTTCACTGGATGAAGTGATGTGTATCAAGTCAGCCAGTCAGGGGGGAAGGTCTGAGGGGCCTGACTAATGGGAGTTAATATACAATTAGGTCAGCATTTAAAAGTCATTACTTCCCCTGATCAAGTGGCTTCTTACAGAGTTGCACAGTTTGGGGTTATTTTAATGCCCAGTTCTTTGCAGAGTTAGTTGTCTGGCACATTACAGAGTAATCTGTTTCTAAAGGTAGTTATAAATATTTGATGGCAATAACATAATAAGACCTGTTTCCTCAGACATATTTTGTGGTGAACTAGCCCTCTTCCTTATCCTTGTGGTTTGGAGTTATTACCAAAGAGAAGCTTAATAGTTGGTGATTAACTGTGTACGCCCAAGTTCAAATTCTGAATATAGTGGAATCTTGGGAAATGAAATAAGGAGATAATTGATAAGAGGTGAAGAAATCAAAGCAGTTTAATTGTTAAGCTGAATTTCTCGGTGTGTGTGTGTTTGTGTTGACTGCAGTAGGCAGTAAGCTCAGCGCTTTCAGACTCAATTTCGTCTGATCCCAGGCAAGAAGGGTCTGAAGGCCACTGTGGTTTCACTAACACAGTCCTCTGAATTGGAATGAGCTGTGAGGTGACAGTTTTGCCCAAGTCTATGCTTAGTTACCTGAAGTCCTTATAAAAAAATTGTACACAGGGTATTTTCAGGGCTCTAGTTACTTGTTAGTACCTCTAGGCTAAAAAAAACTTCGTGGGAGCCAGCATGTTTGTGGAAACCAAATCTTTGGATTTTGTGGGTTTCTTTTGCTTGTGTGCCATCCTGCTCTAATTGCCCACAGAATCACAGCAGTCTGTGTGATTGGCGTCTCTTTAATGGAATAACGGGAAAGGAATCTAGTGGATCTGCTTTTTTCTTTCCCCTTTTTTAACTGATGTAATTCACATGAGCACAGTTCATTGGCTTCTGCTGTATTCACCAGATTGTGTGGCCATCACCGATTGCTAATTCCACAGCATTTTCAACATCTCAAATAGAAACCCCATACCCATGAGCAGGCACTCCCCATTTCCCATTGCCCTCCAGCTCCAGGCCACCACTAATCTATTTTGTGTTTCTCTGGATTTGCCCATTCTGGACAAATTAAATGGAATCATAATCTGTGGTCTTGTGTGTCTGGCTTAGCCAGTGTTCAAGGTTTATCCACATTGTAGAGTGAACTTTATTCCTTTTTAAGGCTGAATAAGATTCCAGAGTGTAGGTACTAGAGCAGGAGCTGCTTGTTTTTGCAGAAGATGAAGGCTCAGCAGGGCTTGAGTGTGTCTTGGTATTTCATCACACTTCAGCTGTGTCTTTTTTTTTTTTAAGATTTTATTTATTCATTCATTAGAGAAAGAGAGAGAGATTGAGAGAGAACATGAGAAGGGAGAAGGTCAGAGTGAGAAGCGGACTCCCCGTGAAGCTGGGAGCCCGATGTGGGACTCGATCTCGGGTCTCCGGGATCATGACCTGAGCCGAAGGCAGTCGCGCAACCAACTGAGCCACCCAGGCGCCCCAGCTGTGTCTTAAACATGTTTATTAATCCACTGTTTTAAGGCCCTTGTTTTTTGGGGGGGGGTTTCCTGGCATATGATTAATGAATATTTCCATGTTGCCTGATGTAGGGCACAGTCTCATGTATATTTTTCCCTAGATTGTCATCATATAGGAGTGACATCCTATTTTATAGAGTTTACTATAAATTACACCACTTAATCATGGCCAAGTAGGGAAACTCATGATAAAAGCTGAGTATTGAAAACATTTAGGGCTTTTTTTTTTTTTTTTTAACTTATTTATTTTAGAGAGGGATAGTGCTCCCATTTGCAGGGAGGGAGATGGGCAGAGAGAGAGAGAGAGACTCCCCGCTGAGCACGAGGGGTTGATCTTGGGCTTGATCTGGGGCTTGATCTCACAACCCCGAGATCATGACCTGAGTTGAAATCAAGAGTCGGATGCTTAACTGACTCAGCCACCCAGGTGCCCCTAAAACATTTAGTTTTGAGAGAAACCTAAGAAGGCTGTAAAATCTTGAGGTTTCAAGTATTTAGAAATTGTGACCTTCACTCAAGGCTGTTGATATTTTACTTATCTTTTGTTAGACCAAATATAGAAGTGCTTTATGCTGGATTGAGCAAAACATCTAAGACCAGAAAACCATTGATACTAAAATCAGTAAAGTGAAAGAAAGTTGAAGAGTATTTAACTCTTTGTCAGTTCTTTATATTCAGAAAACTCAGATTTGCTACAAGTTACTAGTCCTGATCATTTGCCACTCCTCTGTGGGTTTTCCACCTCCTCCTCCTTTACCTGTTTATCCTTAACTAGAGATGCCATGCACATAAATTCCCGCGGGGCCCAGCCCCAGAACCCCCCCCCCCCCCCAGCCCCTGCAAAGTGATCTTGTCAAGCCTGTGACTACATAGGGCAGTCTAAGTCATAGATCCTGATTCCGGACCCAGTAGTTCTGGAAGTTGGCTTGCTGATGTAGACTCTGCTGTCAGACCCCGCTCCAGGTCATTCACCTCTCTGCTGGGTCCCCCACCGGCAACAGCTGACTCCCTCTAGTGGGAAAGGAAGAATCCCTATCAGGAAAAGGTCAGGGCTCCTGACCTTACCTACAACTAGCATTTTAGGCTTTGAAAGAGAATAAATAAAATAATAACTTTAAAAATGTATACTAGACTCCTGGGTATTTATTTATCCAAGGCTTTTTTGTTGTTGTTGAAGTCTGCTTAGTAAGGTGGGTTTAAGGCGGAGAAGTTTAGGAGCCTGTAACAGGTTATTAGCAAAAACAATTATTAGAAGGAACATTTTTTAAGATCTACATTCCTTTGTTAACTCCTAATCTGTTCTTCTCAGGGGACCATTTTGTGAACTCTGCTCTTCCCATAGGAGTACGTGAAAGTGAAAACTTGTTATAATTTTTAAATCTGAATATTTACCAGTGGGTTGTATTCTCTAGTAATGTTGGGTAAATATTCAAGCCTTGTATTTGTAAAATTGGGCATTTGAAACGCTTCTTGGAGGTTGACAGTAACATTAATTTCGTTACTGTTAGCAGCATATCGGGAAGGTATGTGGAGGTTTTGGAAGTTGGTTGAGCAAACCGTATGAGTTTTTACCTTCCTGTGTGTGGTGGACTTCATTACAGTACAGGAGAGAAGTGTTTCCCATTCCCAAGTGCCTTGTGTTAATGGGTCCCATTCTGTTTAATTTCGTGATTAATTATCAACAAGCCCAGTGGTTTCTGGTAATCATATTAGTAACAGCATCACATTTTCACTTTAGAGGGCACTGATCAAAATAGCTTGCCTTGGAATATCTTAACATCTGAATTTGGTGTCTTTGTAAAATGACTTCCTTTAGAAAAAGAACTTCTTCCCGAACTCCTACACGATCATAGGAAGCAGTGTAGTCTCTTAAAGCAGAACTCTTAAAATTTTTTATTAAGATTTTATTTATTTATTTGACAGATCACAAGTAGGTAGAGAGGCAGGCGGGGGTGGGGGGAGCAGGCTCCCTGCTGAGCAGAGAGCCTGAGGTGGGGCTCTCGATCCCAGGACCCTGAGATCATGACCTGAGCCGAAGGCAGAGGCTTTAACCCACTGAGCCACCCCGGTGCCCCAGAACTCTTAAATTTTAACATGACCTGGTGAATGAGGTATTAGGAGCTCTTGAGTAAAATTCTTAATAACCATTCGATGCCTTTGAGGTTACACAGTGCTCTTTTAAGATTAAACATGAAGACAACGTAAATGGTTATGAAGGACTTTCTTTGTGTAAATGATCTTCCTTCAATATAAGAAGAGTGGAGAAGGGAAGGAGGCTGCCATTGCTGTGCCGGAGACTTCTCTTGGAGCCCAGACCCTGTCTCTTCTAGGAGAGCCACAGACTTCGGTAGAATTTCTAGTGTTTCACAGGTGGTCGTGCTTGTGGAAACACCCCTAAAGTGTCTTTCTCTTTTTGCAGTTCTCCACTCGTTCCTCTTTCCTTCTTTCCTTCTTTCCTTTTGTCTTCTAGCTCCTAAGCACCCAGAAACTTTGAGGGAGAGAAGCTGCTGCTCCTTCTCCTAGTTGACCATTGGCTTTTCATTTCTTTCTTTGTTGGCAACTCACTTATAGTTTGTGCTAATACATATGATTCCTGTATCAAATTGATGTTACAGATCCCTTTTTTTTTTTTTTTAAGATTTATTTTAGAGAGCATGAGTGTGGTGGGGAGCAGAAGGCAGAGGAAGAGAGAATCTGAAGCCGACTCCTGCGCTGAGTTGTAGAGCCCCACGCGAGGCTAGTCTCATGACCCCAAGATCATGACCTGAGCGGAAACTAGCAGTTGCATAGTTAATCTACTGAGCCACCCAGGTGCCCTGATTTTTATAGATTCTTAACAAAGACTACATACAGACTTCCGGATTTCATGTCTGGGGAATCTAGGCACACACTCTCTCTACTTTCCTGAATTTTCTAAGCCTTCATCAGATGGCTTCACTCCTCTGCTTAAAGGATCCCCTAACATAATGTGAATAGAGTTAACGTTACTGAACTGTAGATTTTAAAATGGTAAATACTGCGTTTTGTGTTTTCACATACACACACATCCTGCAGGTGTCTCATCACATTCAGTAAAGTCCAAACTCCTTATCATGAGGCTACACATGATTTGGCCGCTGCTTTCCTTTCCTCTTTCCTCCCTCCACTCCCTTTGTGCTCGAGCCTTACCAGCCCTCTTTCCGTCCCCTGAGCTTGTTTCTTTGCTCTTACCTCTGCTTCCAGTGTGGTGACCCCAGATGTTCACATTCTTGTGCTCATCTCCACTCTCGGGGGGCCTTCCCTGCTCCTCCACTCTCGCTCTGACTCCTCACCCTGTTTTATTCTCTTTGTAGCAGTGTCTGAAATTACCTTTTTTTTTTTTTTTTAACCTGCTTCTGTCTGCTTCCTCTAGAGAGTAAATTTTGGGCCTGTAACCCTTAGCCTTAGGGTGGCAGTAGGCATGTAGAAGATTCTCGGTCCGTAACTGAGTGAATGAGCACATGGAAATCATGCAGTAAGGCAAAATTGCGGCCTAGAGACCAGAATACCATCCTCCTCTCTGACCACATAGGTGGAAAAGAAGTGAGGAGGGGATGTGCAGGAGTGTTCCCTTTTTAGGAAAGGCATGGACTACACAGTCAATCCTAGTTTCAAATCTAGATCTGCCACTTAACTGCGCTTCTTCAGATACGTGACTTGGCATTTCTGAGGCTTGTTTCTTAAACCAAACACATGGAGTTAGTGAGTGTCTTTGCGGTTTTGTCTGCGTTCAGGAATAGGACAGTTGCTGGCATGAAGTATTCAGTAAATGAAAGTATCTCATCTGAAGGTCTGTGTTAGTGGGGAAACGTGGAAACAGCCTATGACTGATTTCAGCCTGTTGCTTAGCAATGAATCTCAAATAGTTAGGTCCCCCCCCCATTTCCCCAGTGAAGGTTTGGGTGATGGCAGTGGCGAGTCGATGTCGTTTTTACCATAAGTCACTTAGAAAGGTCAGACCGAAGCTGATGGCCTAAGATAAAAGGTGCAGGGGAACAAAATCTAGCCAATCCATATAAGTAAGTAGGTCAATATGTGAGTTGGTGAAAATAGAAAATCAGGATCACAGAAAAAAAGGAAGCATGAGGGTCAACGCTCATGAGCTTCCTGGCAGTTGAGATAAAAAAAAGGAAAGCATACTACTGATAACTGATTCAAGCTAAGATGAGAAAAACTTGTAGGGAAATCAAGCTTTTCTGAGAACTGAATTCTTCGGTAAACTGATTCTACATGAAGAGGACCGAATAGGGGGGCCTATATGAGGGTCACTATGCACAGATTCCAGCCCGTGTGGTGTCCAGAATTTCACGTGGTGTCTTAGAACGGCCAAAGACTTAAAATGTAACCTAACTGAAGGCGACTCAAGAATTTTCCATGTTCTTTACATGCTTACTCTCCTTGAACAAAAGTTGAGCATTCTTTCCCAACCATTAAGCGCGGGACCTGCTGTTCCCCTTACGCCCAGGAGGGCGGGGAAAGTGGAACAGAGACGTCTGGCTCGCTCCTCCCTGTGTGCACAGGCGGCTGCCAGTTAAAGCGCTCCCGGGTTTCAGCCTTACCGGTGGTCTTCTCTTTTTTAAGAAAGGAAGAGACCAAGCAAGGTTCACTGACAGGAGTGAAAGGCCTCTTGAAGGAAGGCGGTCTGGGCTTTGGAGAGTAAAGTCACAGGGCCAGAGGGTCACTTTGGTAGGGGTGGGGAGGGCAGGTCAGACCACTTTTTAAACCTCTTCGTGGCCCTGTACAGTGCTTCCAGCCTTTCCATTTAGTTCCTTAATCCTCTCTCTCTCTCTTTTTTAAAATGTATTTGACTCTTTATTCAAAGATTACTTATTTAAAGTACAGTCTAAAAAATAAAATACGGTCGACACCCCCCCCCCCCCCGCCGTCAGCGTGGGGCTCGAACTCACGGCCCCAAGATCCAGAGTCACATGTTCTGCCAACTGAGCCAGCCAGGTGCCCCATTGCTGTCTTTTTTTTTTTTTTTTTTAAGATTTTTTATTTATTTTTTAGAGAGAGAGTGAGAATGAGAGGGGAGAAGGTCAGAGGGAGAAGCAGACTTCCCGCAGAGCCAGGAGTCCGATATGGGACTCGATCCCGGGACTCCGGGATCATGACCTGAGCTGAAGGCAGCCGCTCAACCAACTGAGCCACCCAGGCGCCCCCATTGCTGTCTTTTTGACAGGAAATTATTGTGAGTCTCTTTGCTTTGCCTCTCAAACTAGGATGAGAATGATGATAGCTTTGGTAATATAGAAGTAAAATGAATAGTTGAGAGGTGGGGCTAGGACAGGGGCTTATTTATACAAGAGCCCTCCCTACCTTAATCTGTGGGGGTGCATTCCAAGCCCCCCAGTAGAGGCCTGAAACCACACCCACTTAAAACTTAACTGCTGAGGGGCGCCTGGGTGGCTCAGTCAGTGAAGCATATGCCTTCGACTCAGGTCATGATCTCAGGGTCCTGGGATCGAGCTCCGAGGCGGGCTCTTGCTCATGGGAAGCCTGTGTCTCCCTCTCCCTCTGCTCCTATCCCCCTCAATAAATAAAATGTTAAAAAAAAAAAAGTGACTACCAATTAACAATAATAATAGAGCAGTTATAACCACATGCTGTAATGAAAGTTAGGTGAATGGTTTTCCTCTTAAACTCTCTTACAGTGCTGTACCTGCCCTTGTGATGGTGTGGGATGGTGAAATGCTTATGTACCGGGACTCGTGAGGGGAAGGACCTCAGCGAGCACGGGAGGTAGCGGGGAGGTATCGTGAGGCTGCCGTTGGCAGGAGGATTCCCTGTCTCCAAACCATTTGAATACAAAGTGTGTGCCCCGTTTATCGCTGGTATTGGCTAGATTTTGTTTTTTCATATCTTGCATCTGAGGCCATTTTACTGGTTGTAGGTCATCTGCCTTTAGCCATTGTTAGTATTGGAATCACCTGATCCAGATTTGACTGGAAGTTCTCATTAAAACATTTCCTCTGGGGCGCCTGGGTGGCTCAGTCGTTAAGCATCTGCCTTCTCCCGTCATGATCCTGGAGTCCTGGGTTTGAGCCCCGCATCTCACTCCCTGCTCAGCGGGAAGCCTGCTTCTCCTTCTCCCACTCCTCGTGTTCCCTCTCGCTGTGTCTCTGTCAAATAAGTAAAATCTTTAAAAAAAAAAAAAAGAGAGAAGGAGGAAGACATTGTCTCTAATTTCTCCGACCATAAAATCGAACATCATTTGTCATATCTTAAGCAGCTTACTTCTAAATACGATTTTTTCCTATATAAATAGTTTATTTCCTGACATTGTGTTGTTGAATAGTTAATGACCCTTTCGATGTTTTCTGTGTGCTGGTCTTCAAAGAGTTCACCAAATGAACTTTAGTGTTATATGCTGTTTATTGAGGAATAAGTAACAACGTGGTAATGTGAAGTTTAAATATATATTATGAAAGCATACAGCAATTACCTAGAATGACCCAACAAAAGATTTTTTTAAGGCCAGAATCAAATTGTCCGGAAGTGCAGGTGTGTGGTGGTCGTCAAAAGCAGATTGTCTTTAATCAGTTTTTGTGGTTTTAACTTTATGTACAGACCATGCGCAGGATAGACGGCCTAGACTGTATCACTTTCACTTGGTAAGTCACCGAGTACAGTTCTCATGAGACAAAGGTAGTTTTCTCCCTCCATCTGAACTTTTCCATTCAGTCTCCTTTGCAACTTTCCCCATTCGCTCGTCAGGTGTTCGTTCTAAACCCTTTCTCTCTGTATCTCTGGTTTTAAATACAGGCCATGTGGGGCACCTGGGTAGCTCAGTCATGAAGCAGCTGCTTTCGGCTCAGGTCATGATCCCAGGGTCCTGGAATTGAGCCCCACACCGGGCTCTGTGCTCAGTGGGGAGCCTGCGTCTTCCTCTCCCACTCCTCCTGCTTGTGTTCCCTCTCTCTCTCTCTCTGTGTGTGTCAAATAAATAAGATCTTTAAAAAATATATTTAAATATAGGCCATGTGCCAGTGATGTCCCTATATCTCTCTTCAACCTCAATTTCTTTTGTCCCCACATTTGCATATCCAAGTACCTCCTTGTGGTCTTGTCCACAGGGTGTCTCCCAGACCCCTGAAACTAAAAGGGAACTCCAGGTCCTCTGCTGCACGATGTCTCTCCACGTCATCTCCAGCTTGGCTCATGACCTCCCAGAAATGCAACCTAGAAACTTCGAAGGCATTAACTTCCTTTACCACCCACCTTACCTCCCACTTTTCTGATTCATTACCCAGACTTGTGTAGTCCTCCAAAATAAAACTCAAATCTAACCTGTTTTAAAGACAGGTGGTTGTGGGCGCCTGGGTGGCTCCGTTGGTTGAGCAACTGCCTTTGGCTCAGGTCATGATCCTTGAGTTTCGGGATCGAGTCCCACATCAGGCTCCCAGCTCCACGGGGAGTCTGCTTCTTCCTCTAACCTTCTCTCCTCTCATGCTCTCTCTCACTTTCTCTGTCTCTCAAATAAATAAATAAAATCTTTAAAAAAAAAAAAGTCTTAAAAAAAAAAAAGACAGGTTGTTGTATCTTTTAGAAGTAAGTTCCATTATTGGGTAATCTCACAGTTGTTCCTGTTTCTCAAATAGAAAAATCTCCACTGTAGTTTAAATCCTACTTTTAAGTAAAATTCCATCATATAGGTAAAAGGTCAATCAGCTTTTTTTCTGTAAAGGGCTGAATAGTAATGTTTTAGGTTTTGTAGGCCATCCTAAAGCACCTAATCAACGCCAGTGTCATTGTAACAGGAAAGTAGCCAAAGGTAACATGTAAACAAATAAGCGTGGCTGTGTTTCAGTAAAGCTGTTTCTAAAAATAGGTGGCATAGGCGCACACCATTGTCCCTAACAGCGTGATTCACAGCAGCCGGAAGGTGGAAGCAACCCACGTGTCCATCCGGAGAGAGCGGGTAAACAAAATGCAGTGTGTCCGCACAAGAATATTAGTCAGCTATGAAAAAGAATGAGATTTTGTGTACATGCTACGACCTGGGGGGACCTTGAAAACATGCTTAGTGAAGTCAGCCAGACACAAAAGGACAAATACTGTTTGATTCCATTTATAAGAGGTACCTAGAGTGGGCAAATTCGTAGAAACAGGAAGTAGCATAGAGGCTTCCGGGGAAGGGGAGGCAGTTGTGTGATGGGTACCGAGTTCCTCTGCTGGGGACGGTGAAGTCTCAAGAGATCCCAGTGACGGTTACACGGCATCGTGAGTATACTTGATGCCACTGGACTGCACATTTCACAGATGGTTAAGATAACTATTACGTTCGTGTCTGTTTAACCAAAATTTTTTTAAACAATAGAAAGGAAGGGCGCCTGGGTGGCTCCTGCGGTTGAGTGTCCTGCTCTTGATTTCAGCTCAGGTCATGATCTCAGGGTCGTGAGATCGAGCCTCACATCAGCCCTGGGCTGGGTGGCGGAGCCTGCTTGAGCTTCTCCCTCTCCCTCTCGAATGAAAAAGTGAAATAATAGAAAGGAGGCCATGCGAATGGTGGGGGATGTTGTCAGGCTGGGCCCCGCTCACTGGCTGTACGCGGGGGTCGTAAAACTCCATACATGGGTTAGAGTTCTTGGTGACGGTAGTGACATTTCTCTGGGTGCTTGGCGTTGTTGAACGTTGGGACTAAGAACTGAGTCTCTAGCCTCAGGAAGCATTTTGTCATTTGAGTTGTTTGTGTCCCCCCCAAATTCACGTTAAAGTCCCAGTCTCTGACGTGATGGCCTTTGGGAAGTGATTGGGTTGTGAGGGTGGAGCCCTCCTGGTGGGATCAGTGCCCTCTTAGATAAAAGAAGAGACAGAGATGCCATCCGTGTCTCCACCGTGCGAGGGCACAGCGAGGAGCTTCCGTTGACACGCCGGGGTAGCGCGCCTTCACCAGGAACTGCATTGGCTGGCCCCTGAGTCTCCGGGACGGGGAGGAGTCGGTTCCCGTTGCTTCAGCCCGCCAGTCTGGTATTTTTGTGAGAGCAGCCTGAGCTAAGACAGCTTTTCTTACTAGAATGAAAGTTCCGTGAGGGCAGAGGCTTTGTTTTGTTTCTGGTGCCTTGGAATAGTGCCAGGCACGTAGGAGGCCCTCAGTTCATGTGTTCAACTGTGCGACGAATGTGATTTAGCCTGTGGTTCCTTTTTTTTTTTTCCTCAGATTTTATTTATTTATTTGACAGAGACATAGCGAGAGAGGGAACACAAGCAGGGGGAGAGGGAGAAGCAGGCCGCCTGCTGAGCAGGGAGCCTGATGCGGGGCTCGATCCTAGGACCCTGGGATCATGACCTGAGCCGAAGGCAGACACTTAACGACTCAGCCCCCCAGGCGCCCCTAGCCTGTGAGTCCTCAATTCCAGATTCTGCCCCAGCGTACTGGAGGCGCAGCTCTCCTCACCAGTAGCTTCCTCAGAGCAGCGGGGATCCCAGAAGAAGCTTCCATTCTTCTATCAGAAGTACAGAGTCAGGAGAAACAGCTCCCCTGCCCGCCCGAGCATTTCTGTAGCACCCGAGGGTCGATGTGGTAGTAGTTACCTCTCAGTTGGAAGGTTGGAGGGTGAGGGAATTACCACAGCCCCCGAGAAAAAGAATCCGGTTACAGTGCGCAGTCCTAGCTTTCGCACTTAGGATCGTTAAGCACACTTCCTGTCCTTCATGAATGCATCTAGCTGTATTTTCCTCCAGCTTCTTCATCTGGAAAGAGGTTACCCGGGATAGATTGTCGAGATCGTTCTAGCTCCAAACTGAAGGTCACTGGGCTTAACAATGAAGGACCCAGGTCCGAGAGGGAGGCTTCCTGTGTTCACGCCGGCCCCTTACTGACTAGTTAGCCAGTTAGCCCTGAGCGAGTTCCATCGCCTCTCTGGGCCTCAGCTTTCTCCTGTGAAGAGTGGGCTTGCTAATTTGCCCGCTTCTGGGGTGCTGTGCGCAGTAACGAACATAGCGCCCGCGCAGTAAACATTCAGTGAAACGCTGCTGTTCTTTGATTCCTGGCAGTGACGCCTGATGTTTTCTAAAATGAGGGGTGGGGGTTCCTGGATGGCTCAGTTGGTGGAGTGTGCAGCCCTCGACCTCGGTCAGCGCGACGTTGGGTGCAGGAGATGACTTAAAATAAAATTTTTGAAAAATAAATGAGCGGTGGGAGGAGAGACATTTAAAATTTAAAAGTATCCTATTCTGTGCTTTTCATCCGAGTGATTGAACATGATGACCACTTGAGTCAGATGAACTTATATTCTGCCCTGTTTTAAAAACAATTTATTTATTTACTTGGTGGGGGCGCTGAGGGAGAGAATCTCCCAACAGACTCCATGCTGAGGGCAGAGCCCGACACGGGGCTCAGTCTCCCAACCCCAAGATCAAGACCTGAGCTGAACCAGGAGTCAGAGACTTAACTGTGCCACCCAGACACCCCACATTTTGTCTTTACCTTGCCGTCATGCCCTAATGTCAGAGAACCTGAGGATAAGCAGCTAGACTTCGTTTTTTGATAGTGATGTCACTTGTAGGGTTGGGTCGGGTTGGTTTTTGGTCTTGTGTTTTGTCACGCAGGGGCAAAGGCGGAGGGGTAGAGAGAACAGCAAGCAGACTGCTCAGCACAGCGTGCGATGCGGGCTTTGATGCCCTGAGCGAAAGTCAGGAGTCGCGGGCTTAACTGACCGAGCCACCCAGACGCCCCTTTGGTCTTTTTTTTTTTTTTTTAAACACTACGGGAGGGTAAGAATTGAACGAGCCAGTTTTCCCTTCAGAAAGTCCTGTTGTTACTGCCCTTTGGGAAACATCTTGATGGAGAAGCAGGACATTTCAGTGAGCATGGAAAACTTTGGAGCATCTTTATTTTCTGCTTTCAGCACCACAGCAGTTGAAGACCAATCAATTGGGGCCTCTGGGCACTTCCCCTAGCGTAAGAGGCAAGGCCAACAAAAACTCAAAACAGCATGATTTAGAGTTTGTCAGCATTGTTATCAAGAACTAATTGTAGGAGGGACGCCTGGGTGGCTCAGTTGGTTAAGCAGCTGCCTTAGGCTCAGGTCATGATCCTGGCGTCCTGGGATCGAGTTCCGCATCGGGCTCCTTGCTCAGCAGGGGGCCTGCTCCTCTCTCTGCCTCTGCCTGCCTCTCTGCCTGCTTGTGTTCTGTCTCTGTTAAATAAATAAATAAAATCTTTAAAAAAACAAACAAACAAACAAAAAAAGAACTAATTGTAGGAGTTCAAGGAAAAGGTAAGAATCTGAGGCCAGAGCCATAGGATCAGCAAGCCCTGGGAGGAGCACAGCCTGGTTGCATTATGGGGGGCTTGTGCCTTGGAGAAGTGGAAGGTCAGGCTAGCTGTGTAAACCGGAACCGGCACAGGGGACCCAGGATGCCAAGTTGAAGTATAATTTATACTTCTGAATAGTTCATACCAGGTGAAAATCTATCAGCTGCATTTTCTGTATCCGTTGATCCTTTATAGCATCATTAATGGCAGAGAATGGAATTGGGAAGATAAATTAAGAAATTACGTTAGTCGTTGAGGTTTGAGATACTAAGAGCTAACTTGATGGCAGTGGGACAAAGGGAGAAGGCCGCCTAAAAACCAATAGGAGGGCGCCTGGGTGGCTCAGTCATTAAGCAGCTGCCTTTGGCTCAGGTCATGATCCCGGGGTCCTGGGATGTGGAGCCCCACACCGGGCTCCCTGCTCAGTGGGAAGCCTGCTTCCTCCCTCCCTTTCGCCCTGCTTGTGTCCCCTCTCTCTGTCAAATAAATAAAATCTTTTAAAAAAAATAAAAACCACTAGGATTTGGTGTTCGGGATGTAGGAGATTAATTACGGGGATCAATATTCCTTGTTTTTTTTTTTTAACCTGTTGGATTTGTGACAATAGACATACAAGTAGAGATGTCCTCCATTCTTTGAACACGTATTGTTGAGGGCCAGCTCTGTGCAGACTGAACCAGTCTCTGGGCCTCCCTGGGGATCCAAACTGACAAGCGTTCCTGTCCTCGTGGCGCTTACTGTGTGGTGGGAGAGGCCGAGAAAATCACATTGCTGGGATTATAACTTGCCTGCATACGGACCATGGGGTTTGGGTGAAGAGCTGGGAGCGCACGTGAGGAACCGAAAGGCCAGCAGGGCGGGATCGAAGAGTGAGGAGAGAGCCGAGAGAACGAGGGGCTGCAGGGGAAGGGAGGAGGCGGGCTGCAGGGCGAAGGCTGGGGCGTCAGACTCGCGTCGCCGTGTTGCTGGTTCACAGGAAATGTGTAGGGTGGACAGAAAGCAGAACTCTGAGAAGCGGTGGGAGGAGAAGCAAGGAAGCTTGACAAGAAGCCAGTTCAAGAAGTGGGAGCGGAACCAGGCAAGTGACTGCCAAGTCAGGAACGGGGAATATTCCCGACAGGCTGAGAAGGAGCACGAGCGCAAAGGTCTGCCGGGCTTGGCATCGCAGATATTGATGACCTTCAAGCAGGAACAGGATTTCAAGGGACTGAGGAGAAAGACTGGGTGGTTAAGAAATTGGGCTAGCAGCTCTAAATCATCTGTTCCCGAAGCTGCTAATGAAAGCACTTTTCATAGTTTTTAGAATGTATTTGCCCACATACACATTTTTACTCCACTAAAATAATCAATCTTACGGTGTGTTTCAGATGAAAAAAAAGATATTGACCATGAGACAGTGGTTGAAGAGCAGATCATTGGAGAGAACTCCCCTCCTGATTATTCAGAGTATATGACAGGGAAGAAGCTTCCTCCTGGAGGGATACCTGGCATTGACCTCTCAGACCCCAAACAACTGGCAGAATTTGCTAGGTAAGCCCGAAGAACTTTCCTTTCTTTCTAATTATAGAAAGTACTTGAGAGTCGGCAGCTGTGTTCTTTGTGCCTAAGTTACAATGGTGGCCGGTAGTCTTGCTCCAGGGATACTTGTGAGAACAAAAGCGGTTCATTTTGTTTGTGGGGTAACTGTGCTGGTAATGTGCGTGGCCCCATTTAGATCCTGGCAGACAGTGAGATGAAGCACATACTTCTTAATGCCGTAGTTGAGAATTGCTTATGAATACATACAGTTGCACAGAATTTGTTGGGAAACGGGTGTCCTTACACTAGCTCCTGGCCTGCCTCGTGAGCTGGAGGGCACCGAGCTAGAGCGAGCTGCTGGGGCCTGGGTCGGGGCCGGGCGGGCAGAGCTGCCTGCGGGGACGGAGTTATCAGTTCATGTTTCAGCGTGTCATCAGTTAAGCTCTTGGGGTTTTGTTCGCTGAAGCGGGCATGACAGGAAGAGATCAAATATTTATGGCGGGGACCCCTGCGACCGGCCAAGGCGAGCAGTCAGGAAGACCTGGAGCCACCGGAGGCCTTGTTTTGCCTGAAGCGGGCTGGGCTCCCGCAGGAGCCGCTGCCCGCTTTTGTGGTATTTATTTCCCAGCACTGTGGGGCAGTTTTTACGAGGACGTGAGAACACACTCAAAGACAATTTTAAGTAAAATGTGAAATGAACTCCTAAACCCTGGAGCAGAAGGATGACTTCTTTTCCCGCCCCGAGGTTGGACGGAGCCTGGAATCGCCAGGAAATTTAGGCAAGGGCAGGTTGAGGAAGAGAGACATCTTTGTGATCCCACACCGTCTAAGAACAGAGCGGGGGCCCTCGTCTTTCTTTTGAGAGCAGAGTGGAGTAGGTAAGAGCTGGAGGCCCTGGAGTGTCCTGGTTTCTCCCAGCCCTGCCAAAAACAAGGTGGGTGCCCTCCCGCCATTGGGAGCCTCGGTTTCCCCAAGTGTCAGATGGGTGTCAGAGCCAGAGGTATTAGAATAAAGGGGTCTGTGCCTTTTTCTCCTGTCCCGGGAAGCTGCAGCCATAGGGGGTCTACATGTGAATTTGTTTCTGATTGACCACGACTGAACAAAAAAAGTTAAGGCTTCTGTTCTTTCGTTAATGACACTGTGTCTCCCAGCTTTTGTTGGCTTTCATATTTTAAATACGGGTGTGCTGCTCAAATGTTACTCCATACCTCCCTCCGCCCCCCTAAAAAAAATATAAATACAAAAATGGCATCTGTAGACAGCATCAGCAGTGAGCTAAGAGTTTTGGGGCAGATTGAGTTGAATTGCACGCCAGTGTTTAGTATTGTCACGTGTTTTTAAAGTTAGTCATCTCTTGTTAAGGTACTTGGAAATCAGCGAGGGTAGAGGCCGCTGTCCCCACAGAGAGAGATACGGAAGGCAGGGGTCAAGGAAAGCCTTGTAGGGGGGGTGGCATCTGACTTGAGCCTTGAAAAACCTGAGATTGGGGGCGCAGGTGGGGTTTCCACGATGGGCCTCGTGCTAGCGTGGCATGGGCCCAGCGGAAAGGGAGGCGCTCTGCGCCCATCCGGTGGACGCTCAGAGATGAATAAGTAGGTTTGGCTGGGAAGTTGGACGCCCGCGGGAGCACAGTTGAAGTGTGCGAGATCACCGAGTTCTCCGACTACTGGGTGCACGTCTGTGGGTGTTTTTGGTGCGCGGCGGACGGCTGCCGGAGGTGTGTGAGCGGTGGAGGAGGCGCTGTGATCAGGGGTTGACTTAGAGGGAATGACATGTCCACTGTCTCCAGGCCGGGTCGGCGCGGGCACAGACAGCAAGCCGGAGAGGCCACGAAGGCCTGAGCCAGGATTGCGGCGGCCAGACCATGAAAGAGTAAATGAGAGCAGCAGGGTGGCAGGAGGTGGTGGGAGAGATTGGGAACCAGACCAGCTGTGTGTCTTCAGGAAGGGGGACTTAGAACCGAAGTTCAGTGCTTCGTGTGAGATTGGGAGAGGGTGCCGGTCGCGGTTCGGGGTGGGCATTGTTTGGTTTTAGATGTTAATGAGTCACCCCGGTTGGACTTGAGGTGGCTTCAGGGAGTAAGTCAGGACTAGGTCATCTGCACGGTGGCTGCGGCTGACAGTGGCACGGACGTCCATGCTGTTGAGAGGGCGGTTTCGGAGAGGACAGTCTCGGGAGCACCCTGTGATCGGAGGCTGAGGAAACCAGCGGCAGGGCACAGGGCTCACTCAGACAGACGGGGTGGCTCGGGGAAGTACACAGCATCACAACATCCTGGGGAGCGCTCGGAAGGTCCAAGAGGGGGACGAATCACGTTTCTCTACGACACATGGCGGAGTGATTTCAGCGCAGGAGCAGAGGGCTGAGGCAGGATTTCACCGAGAGCAGGAACCTGGGGGTAGTGAGCAGACGTAATTAGGTGTTGGTGACCCTTGGCGTTGCTCACCCTCATTGCCGAATTGGGGCAGCTGATCTGAAAGCTCGTCCCCGGTTTCCTGAACAGAAAATCGGGGGTTTCAGCCCTGCACTCAGAAGGTGCCTGTCACTGTTGTTGAATACAGAGAAGCTTCTGCTTGTTTCCCATGTGGCCTCGCGCCTGCCTCAGGGCTGCCCTCAACCCTCCTAGATCTGAATGAGACTTTTCTTCACCAGCAGTAGATAATTAGAAGGCTGTGGAGTCAGGTTTTGAGATTTGTGAGGACAAGTTACTGTAAACAGAATTCTTGATCCAGCAAAGCTGTCAGTCAAATACAAGGCGTAAAAGCGGCCGTTGTAGACACCTAAGGATGTGTTTTATGTTGCACTTACCTTTCCGAGGGGGTTACTGCAGGATATATTTCAGGAAGACGAGGATGCACATCGGAAGGAAGCCTTCCTAAAGAATCTGGCAACCAGAAAATCGGGGGCAGCTCTGCGGCTGGCTGGAAACCCATTCAGTTGAGAACAGCAAGTCGGTGAGGTGTAGGGCTTTCTTCAGGAAAAGTCGAGCTCATTCAGCAGTGCCGAGAATGAGTTAAGAAGCCAGAAGGTTTTGGTGGTATGGGAGGGAGTTTTGTAAAAAGGAAGGGATGATCAGAAACCCCCTGAAGAGAGAGGCAGACCTAATAAGCAAGCCATGGCCTAAAAGTGGGCATAAGTTAGATGGTTGTTGAAGTGCAGAGAACTTTTTTGGCCTCACGCTGCAAGTCCCTCCTTGGTCCTGAAGCGACTGTGCTAGATTCAGAGCAGGAAGTGCGACCCTAGCCCCCAGTTACATTCTACCGCAGGCGATCTATTTCCATAATCATCTGAGTATAGTGTGGGGGTCTTTTCTGATCATCCTGTTAAAGGTTTCATTTTGTGCACCCAATGGAGTGAGATCTTGCCCATCCTGACAGTGTACAAAGTGAGGGGAGAGGGTTGGGCTCCCGCTCAGCCCCACTATCCCCGTTGTCCTTAGTATCCTAGAGGATCGTGCGGAGAACCATCAAGTAATTATACCAGTCTGTAATTGGACAGGGGCAGTGGTGAGAGATACCGGAGCCTGGAATGCCCTCTTCTGTTAGGTCCTTGCGTTTGGAGAATGTGTATAACCAACCGCTGGAGAGGATTTTCCAGGGTTCTTGGCATTGGTGACTGGGACTCTGAAAACTAAAGACAGAGAGGCACCCAAGTTTCAAATTGTTGGAGGCCAGACCCTGTCTTGTCTTGGAAAGACCCACAGAACCCCCTTCATCCGCCTCCAGTCTGTGGCTCCGCCGCCGGCCTGAGGTAGCCTGTTAGCTGCCTTTCCCTCTCCGTGCGCGGGGTGAGCGGCTTCTGCACGGGACTTGGAACTGACCAGGTGGTTCGGGTTCCTGCCGCCCGGAGCCTAGAGAACTGGTTGGGAATAAGTAAATCAGTTCCCGGGGCGGGGAGGGCAAGTGTAAGAAGTCCTGGTATTGGGGAGGGTGGCCGTTCTTTTTTAAATACTTCAAAAGGGGGCCCATGGGAGAGACCTGGTGACTTCCCGTTCCTGATTCAATGAACAGCCTTTGTGCCTTTTTCTTTAACTACAGTTAGCTCTTTGGAAACTTTCGGGCTAGACCACTCAGAGGTAAGAGTGGTCAGGTCAGTTGCAAGTTGGTTATTTTTGTTGTCGTCTGCCACGCACCGAGACTTGTTCGCAGGAGTAGCGTGGAGATGAGCCGGGGTAGCGGAGCTGGAAGGGGCAGCGGGGCTGAGTGCCGTCTCCGCAGGAGATGCTTGGTCTAGCGTTGGTCTCCTTTGTCAGGGGCGCCGGGGAGGCAGGGGAGTTGCGGTTGCAGAGGGGAGCTGGGTTCCACCGGAGCTTCAGCCCCGCGGCCCGGCCACCCCCCCCCCCCCCCCAGCGCAGGTCCCCGTGGGGGCTCCAGGCTGCCGGGAACAGGCTTCTCTTCATTCGAGAATCTGCTTCGAAAATGGTTCATCTCGGCGTCTGGGACATGGAGCTTTGACTTAGAACTGTGGTTTCGCCCTGCCGGGAGTGGTGCCGGGGGACTCCTGCAGGTCCTTGGTCTCAGAGTCCGGCCTTTACAGCGCTGCCCCCCCAGTGTGCAGAGAGCCAGGGCCGCACCGAGCGTGCCCTCCGCTCCTCTTGTTGGGCCTCGCGCCTCCGCGCCATTTGTAACCTACCGGAGGTGCCTTTGCTCGACTTGGGCCGTTTTCCTGTCGTCTCTCAGCCCTTTAGTTGAAAACTGTGGCTCGGAGCACCGGAACCTTCTGGGTTGTCAAGTATGACTGGCTTTTTTTTTTTTTTTTTTTTTTCTTCAAGGCATGAACTCGTTTTTAGCTAGGCCCATTTAACCCACAAGCTGGGGATAAGAATAGCCACTGTTCCCGGAGAGCCCCCCCACGTGCAGGCTCTTTGAGTCTTGGCAGCTACAAAGCGGGGAGCATCCCACCTTTTTACAGAGTGAGAAACTGAGGCTGAGAAGTGCAGCGATTTGCTCAAGGTCGTGCAGCTGGTAGGAGCTGGCGCCAGGCCCCCCCCCCATGCCCCCGCGGCCATTGGGGGCCTTTCGTGTGAAGTATCCCAGGAAAAACTCCAGTCCTGGTTATTCTGCGTAGTTTGGGTGGGTTGAAGGGATGTTCCAAGTAGCAGTATATGATTTTAGTCTTTTTAAAAATTACTTTTTTAGGATTTCAAATACTTTTATTTTGTAGGTTATATATCAGTTGGTACCATGAAGATTTTAATTTTAGTCTTTACTCACCAAAAAAAAAAAAAAAAACTCACTTTCAATCTAGTTTTTGGAAAATGACCTTTTCAGTGTTTGCCTTCAAATAAAATATAAAGGCACCAACACACACTGCCTCATTTGCCACTCTGTGGCGAGGAAGGCGGGTTTGCCAAGGAGCTTAAGAGTGGCTGCAATTAAACCTTTCACTTCCTTCTTGCGTCCAGGGGTGTTTGTCCAAATACATTTTTAAACTTTCATTCTAAAATCAGTTTATTGCTACATGCTGGCCCCACACTTTGCGGATGACATTTTAAGAAAAAATACCACTTAATGATAACATTTAAGAATTGAGAGTTTGGTAAATGGTACTCGGGACCATGCCCTTTGATTTTGTGTATGTTTGAAAATTTCCATGATAAAAAGTTTTTTAAAATCAAGTTCCTGGGAATAAATTTAAGAAAATGTGGGGGTGGGGGTGGGGTGGGCACAGTTGTGCCGAGCCCCAGATGGTGGGGCAGGACATGGTTGTCTGTGCGGCCTGTCAACCCAGGGGGCATTTTTAAAAGTTGGTATTAACATAATTTTCAAACAATAAAATTCACCCTCTTTTAGGTGAGTGCCACTCTTGTCACTTCAGACAGACACGATCATGTAGCCGTGTCCGCAGTTGAGAGAGACAGTAGAGCATTTCAGTATAATCATCAAGAGAGTAGATGTTACTCGTTGGGAAGATGGAAGCCTGCTTCTTCTTCTTCTTCTTTTTTTTTTTTAAGGAATTTATTTATTTATTTGATAGACACAGCAAGAGAGGGAATGCAAGCTGGGGGAGCGGGAGCGGGAGAAGCAGCTCCCTGCTGAGCAGGGAGCCCGTTGCGGGGCTCGATCCCAGGACCCCGGGATCATGACCTGAGCTGAAGGCAGATGCTTAATGACTGAGCCACTCAGGCGTCCCGGAAGCCCGGTTCTTAATATACCTTTTTTTCTTACTAATACTTGATTGGAGTAGAACCCATTCATGCGAGTCACTATTGTTTTCCAAACTCTGATCTAACCTCCAGGTGGCGCAGTGGCACCAGATTTTTGTCTTTCGAAGCCGTGAGCTCAGAGCAGCCTCAGGGTTTAATGGTGTCTAAGATAACAGGCTAGTTCAAAGCCCTGTAAGCAACAGGCATTTAGAAAATATTTGCTTACTGATGGGGTAATCCCCTAAGCAGAAGAAAGAATGAGTATTTACACGGTTAGAACGGGGGCGGATACCAAGCTGGAAACGTACTCTGAATTTAAAGTAGGAAATTCATACCATCTTGAACAGACTCCCTTAGAAGTAAGTTCCAGCCACCAAATAAATTGTTTCACCAACGCTCCTTTGGGGATGAGGAGTTTAACTAGATGACTTTATCAGTTCCGGTTTTATAAAACAAAATCTTCAGGTCATCCTTTTCCCAGATCGAGGGTGAAGAAGGACTTTGCGCTAGGGCCTTTGCTAACTTAAAGGTGCCTGCAGAGAGCGTTTGTGATGAGAGTGCTGGTAAGTTAGCTCTTCCTGGTAAGTTAGCTCTTCCTGGTAAGGCATCGCTGGCCGCATGGCTCGTTGGTTAACTGCAGCCTCACATAGGACAGTGAGGTGGCAAACAGCGGGACGGAAGGAACGTCTATCTCCGAGATGTAAATCTGTTTTTCTAGTCTCTCTAGGAACTCTTAATCTCTCACCCCTCTACCACACACAGATCTGTAGGGAGTATTTGGAGAGAAAGTTTTGACAAAAGACCAAAGGTTGGTTCAGTGGAAATAGCAGGTAGGTAAGCTACCGACTCAGCAGGCTCTCTGGGCATCAAGGCCACACAGGGCTCTGCATGCTGCCCGCGTGTCAGGACTCCCGTTACGCCCCCGTCCGGAAGCAGAGCCGGAAATCTGTGTCTTTTAAAAGAAAAAAGTTCTTACTATTTGAAAAGCAGTAACCTCCCTCCCACCGAACGTAGTAGTATGATAGAATTCAACAGAGGGAAAGGGCATGGGGCGTCCCACCTGTCCACCAGTCCCTGGGAGCCCCTCCCCAAAACGCCAATACCAAGTTCATTGACTATGTTTCTTTCCGGAGATAATGTACACAAATGGTTTTCTCTTTACAAGGACTCTTCTGTACCCTTTTAAAAAATAATCTCTCTCAAAGATAATGTCTGTCAGCATGAAACGAACCCTCCCTCCTTTTTTTTAAAAGGGTTTTGTAGGGATCTGTTTTTAAGGCCCTCCCCCATCTGCTGCTCCCTTTTCACAAGGTGTCTTTGTTATCACAGCAGCTGCTCCTGGATACCTTGCTTTGCTCCCATCAAGAGATTCCTCTGTGGTTTGGGCTGGTGGTCTTTTGTGTTACTTAAAGGGCTTGGAGGAAAGAGTAGATATTTGAAGCACCCAGACCTCAGTTTCTGTCTGAGCTGCCCCAGCTGGCTCACTGCGAGATCGCGGCCACACTCGGGCTTCGTGAGCCCCAGCGCCCACGTCTAATAAACTGGAAGGGTGCGTCCCAGTCACGGGCACTCAGCGAATGTGGCCGGGTGCATCCCTTCCCTCCTGGACGCAGACTGTAACCGTACGTGTTTGTAAGGAAAACATTTTAGGGACTGTATGATTGATGCCAGATGAGTCTACCCACTCCTACAAATCTCTCTTTCTCTCTCTTCTTTTTTTTTTTTTTTTTTTTTCTTTTTGGTAAGAATGAAGCCAAGAAAAATTAAAGAAGATGATGCTCCAAGAACAATAGCTTGCCCTCATAAAGTAAGTAACGCTAGGGGGAAAGTGTGTTTTAGACTGCCAATGAAGATTTAGAGAGCTCATAAGCAATCTGTGCTTGTATTTCCATCTAATAATTAAATGAGGAACTATAATCTTTGTTTTCTAAATTCAAGAGGCTGTATTGTGATGTAAGTTTTGTTCAGTAAAGGCCACTAAAACTGTAAAAATGAGAATACTGTAGGGTGCCAGTGTTTTTGCTCTTACTGTACACTGAATATACAACATGAGGGTTTTATTTCTTCTTTTTGGTTGATGAACAAATCAGTCCTAAGACATTGGACCTTTGTGGGGCTGCAAACTCACTATGGAAATTTGGAAATTATTTTGGATGCTGCTAAAGTGAGCCTCATAAAACTACATTTCCTGCACAGTTTTCTTAATTTGTCTTGTTAACTCTTTATTACTTACAGGGCTGCTTAATTGTTTTCAAATGTGGTTAGTCTTTCAAAGAAAAGGATCACCTAAAAAGTACTTTGAAGTGATGGTTGGGTCTGCCTCATACTTCATTGGATGGATGTAAAACTAACAGAAAAAGAAGTATCACATAGGTGGGGAGAAAGTTTTAATGGGATAAAGAATTTTTAAAAATCAATAATTGAGGAAGGACGAATTTCATTTGGCGATGTCCGTCTAATGACCCACCCACAGGTTTTTTGTGTGGGTTTTCAACACGCTTAGTGTAGCGATTTTGAGATGTAAAATGAGTTCCTTTGGGGCCCAACACGTAAAGAAGCATTTGAAAACAGTTAGGCCCTAAGTGCCTGTGTTCCCTCTAGCTTCTCCTTGTACTTCCAGATTACATTTTTTACAAAATTCCATTTGCAAAATGGAAACACAGCCTGGGGGTCAAGGTGCCAAAGCCGCAGCTTCCCCCTGTGAAACACTCTTCCTGTCGTGCCGTCCGCCCATTCCCCACTCGCTCCATCCCTGGACAAAACTGCAGCAGAATTTGGGAAGGCTGCTTGTCCCGAGAGCCACACGCCCATCTGACCCCCTCCCGCGCCAGGGTCTGTGTGCCCGCTGCTTTTCCTGGTGTCTCACAAAATCAATTTCTTCTGTAGTTGCATTCCTTGGAGACCCTCTTGCTTCTCTCTCTGTCAAGAAGGGGAGACAGGCAGAGAAGAGGGAACAGTATGCGATGGAGAATGACAGCCCACTCTTGCAGCACGGAATATGGGGCCCACCAGAGGTGGTGGCAGACAGCTGTCATTTCAACCCCATTGTGTACTCCGTCTGGGGACAGAGCTGGGTGAGGCAGCTGTGGTGTGGCTGGGAGCCAGGCCGCTGGGTTCTACCCCTAGCTCGGTTCCTCTGAGCAGCGTGACCTTGGGCAAGTCTACTTAAAGACGTCTCTGAGCCTCAGTTTCCTGATCTGTAACACGAGGGTTTGCGGTAAACGAGAAGGCTTTTCCAGCTGTCTGGTTTTTCTCTTGAGTCATTTACTATTTCTACTGTGCTGCTGAGTAAAACGCCCATGGGGGGTTGGGGTGGTTTTGTTTCTCGGGTCAGTGAAGGGCAGTTGCAGTGGTTGAATCCGTTGTAACAGTTTGCAGTGTGAACCGCTAAGCTTCTCTCTCTGTTTGAAGGGCTGCACAAAGATGTTCAGGGATAACTCTGCTATGCGAAAGCACCTGCACACCCACGGCCCCAGAGTCCACGTCTGTGCAGAGTGTGGCAAAGCTTTTGTTGAGAGCTCAAAACTAAAACGACACCAACTGGTTCATACTGGAGAGAAGCCCTTTCAGGTAGAGCTGGTCCCTTCCCCCTCCCCATACAACATGGCAAGTGGAGGCGGGGCTGCAGGCGCTGGAGAGACAGAGACAGACTGAGAGACGTGGCCTGGAGACCGGGGCTCTCAGCAATCCTTGGGGAGGAACCAAGATGGTGTCCCCTTGAGCGGCCGGAAGGGCTGCCCCGGCGCTTGCCTTTCCCGTGCGTAGCCGCTCTGGTCCTGGGGACGGGGGACAGGATGTATTGGGGTGTTGATGGGGTGTACTTCGTCTCAGGAGAAAAACTGGATTGCTCAAGAGCAAGCCTAAATCTGCATTTCTGGAGCATTCACTGGCGGGATTGAAGCAGCTTATTTTCTGTAGTTGATGGAAGTGTATTGAATTACTAATCCGACAGGGAGCTTCCAGAATTTTACTGTATGGGAATAAGTGTAGGTGAGTGATGTCTTGTTTTTAGAAACCCATCACAAGTGAACAATTGAGCAATGCAGCTGTCAGTTTAACGGGGTTCTTTTTGATACTTGGCACCAGAAACCTTCCTAATCTTAATTGTATTTTATTATTTGAAACATTGACACAGTACTAAGACCTTAAGGTGAGCCCGAGGAAGATTCTTGGTGTTTGTTTTGCCAAGTGTTTCCCTTACCCCATTTTTGAACAATGAGGGCTGTGCCTGGGTTTCGGGGAGATCCCGCCTGCAGCGTTAGAGCTCCCCACCCACTTGTCCGGGGCTAGGACCGGCGCGGTTCCCTGGAGCCGAGAGGACGAGGTGTGTGCGGCGAGAGAGGCCAGCCGTTCTCAGGCGCCCGCTGCCCGCCCTCTCGGCCCCGTCACAGTCGCTGAGTTGGGTTGTCTCTGGTCTTTCCTCGACAGTGCACATTCGAAGGCTGTGGGAAACGCTTTTCACTGGACTTCAATTTGCGCACACACGTGCGAATCCATACCGGAGACAGGCCCTATGTGTGCCCCTTCGACGGCTGTAATAAGAAGTTTGCTCAGTCAACTAACCTGAAATCTCACATCTTAACACACGCTAAGGCCAAAAACAACCAGTGAGAAGACGACGGAGAAGACCCTTCTCGACCCCGGGGAGCATCTTCCAGGAGTGTGATTGGGAATAAATATGCCTCTCCTTTGTATATTGTTTCTAGGAAAGAATTTTAAAAATGAATCCTACACACCTAAGGGACATGTTTTGATAAAGTAGTAAAAATTAAAAAAAAAAAAACTTTAATAAGATGACATTGCTAAGATGCTCTATCTTGCTCTGTAATCTCGTTTCAAAAACACGGTGTTTTTGTAAAGTGTGGTCCCAACAGGAGGACAATTCATGAACTTCGCATCAAAAGACAATTCTTTATACAACAGTGCTAAAAATGGGACTTCTTTTCACATTCTTATAAATATGAAGCTCACCTGTTGCTTACAATTTTTTTAATTTTGTATTTTCCAAGTGTGCATATTGTACACTTTTTGGGGATATGCTTAGTAATGCTATGTGTGATTTTTCTGGAGGTTGATAACTTTGCTTGCAGTAGATTTTCTTTAAAAGAATGGGCAGTTACATGCATACTTCAAAAGTATTTTCCTGTAAAAAAAAAAGTTATATAGGTTTTGTTTGCTATCTTAATTTTGGTTGTATTCTTTGATGTTAACACATTTTGTATAATTGTATCGTATAGCTGTATTGAATCATGTAGTATCAAATATTAGATGTGATTTAATAGTGTTAATCAATTTAAACCCATTTTAGTCACTTTTTTTTTTCCGAAAAATACTGCCAGATGCTGATGTTCAGTGTAATTTCTTCGCCTGTTCAGTCACAGAAAGCGGTGCTCAGTTTTGGAATGTATTGTACCTTTTACCACCTGATGTGTACACCCCATGTAGTAGAAAAGGGCAACAATAAAACAGCAATCCTACAGAAAGAATACGGCAGAAAAAGATCTGTAAGCACAGTCTTATTTCCTTTTGTTGTCCAGAATAACTATAATTCTCGAGCCTCCCAGAAATTGGAAGCTAAATAAAGCAACTCAAGTTTCCTTTATTTTGCACTCAACTACAGTGACTTGTGATTGCAGCGGTGCATAGATGTCCCAGGACTTCCTGCGCGTGCCGAATTCTGGGAGAGAGTAGGTGACAGGCGTCCCGAGTTAAGGAACTACCTCAGAGCACCCCGCACCGGGCCCCGTTGATGATAGGACTTTGATTTTAGCCTCCCCCGCCCCCGCCCCCCCGCAAGAGAGCGACTGGAGCGGTCATGCCCCGGCCAGTGTGGGTGCTCTCAAGGTAAGCTGTTGCCTGGACGGGGCGCGAGCAGAGGGGAGACCCGAGGGCACCTGCCTCCGTGGGCTGCCTTCAGGGCGGCCGCAGCGGGTCCTCGGCTGGTCTGATGGGAAGCGCTTAGGGTTCTTGGCTGTCGGTTGGAGAGCCTTGGTTCCTCCATCTAGCGGAGTCTTTTGAGGGCTGGCCCAGGTGGCACTTGCGCCCCGGTGGCTTCCTTTTCCTGCTTCTCACCGGCTACTGAGCGCAGGCCGGCAGGGTGATTGGATGATGGAGAATACTGTACTCAGTGAGTACTTTACCTCTCACATTGTGACCTCCTAAGCGTACGATTATAATTTCTGCATTTTACTTCGAGTCAAGTGTCCGACTCGCGAGACTATTTTATAAACTGCCATGATACAGCAAAAATCCCATTTATTCCAAACGCAAACATGCCGTGTGTGCCGCACGCTTGCCTCCGCGAGGTCACTGACGAGCCAGCTGCTCTCTGAGCTCTGTGTGCCAGATGTCCAGGACACCCATCAGGTCCGAAGTGCAGCCCTGCCTCTTACTGCTTCTCCATCGGTCGGTGACCTTAACAGTGACCCTGGGGCTCTCCGGAATTTTGAAGTGCCTTCTGAATCCTAAATGACAAATTTAACTCGAGACACTTTTTCTTATTCGTTCAGAATCTGGTATCCATTGGGTAGTTTGATGGAACTGAGTTAATCAGAAGACCCCCAGCCGTTCTCGGGATAAGCCCGGCTTTGCTGTGTCTGGCGGTCAGGAGAGAGGTAAGCCGGTGGTGGAGGTCCCCGTCGAAGCTGCGCCCCAGTGCCAACGTGAGGTTCTCTGACTAGACCTGGGGCAGAGGCCTCCTCCGAGGCCCGCGGTGGTGTAAGCGCCCCTACGTCCCCTCTCCACCATCAGGGGAGCAGTCTCTGGGTGGTGGCCGTGTTAGAGGAGTCCGGGGCCGCTCCACCCTTGCCGGGCGCTGTCCTTGGGACTCCCACCCAGGGGCCCACGGCCAGCAGCCCCCCCAGAGCCACGCCGTGACCCACAGAGAAGCCAGGCTCCCGTGTGGAGCAAGGTCCCCTCTTCCTCTGTGCCTTGATCCCTTGGGGGATGCCTCGGTCATCTCTTCCGCCCCTTCTGTCTCTGAGGGGAACCGCCGTCGCTCCCCAGGCCCCTTTGTGTGTCTTTCTCTCGCGGTCTACAGAGTTCATCTCTGACAGGAGTCGAAGTGGGGCTTTGAAGGCGGTGGAATGTCCCAGGTTCCTGGTTGGCGGGGCACTCTCGATTCCCAGTAGTGTAGGAAGCTCCTGGGAGAGCCCAGCGGAAGAAGAGCCATTGTCCTTGTTGGCTGTAACCGAAACCCGTCGTGCTTGTGGTTGGAATTTATAATTTTGCTAAAGATGTAATTTACTGCGGTTTGAAGTGGTGTTCTAACAGTGAGTCCCTTGTCTTGAGAATTAACGTGATTTCTAAGTAATACTGATAGACATATTTTCTTACATCCGAACTGAAATAAATGCATGTTTCTAGCATATGTAATATAAAAGCTCCAGAGGATAAGTTTACATTTAACAAGATGTTGTTTTCTATTTTTGGATTTGTTATTATTTCCCCCCTTTTTTGGTAGTGGGGGTCCAGGGGGAAGCATAATATTTGTATAAAGAACTGTCACCCAAGAGTGACATTTATTTTCCAAGGTGACATTGAACTCACGCTGTTGGTTTCATATGGTGTTTGTGTGCTGTGCCTAGATTCGAGGCCTGAGGATTTGAGGAAAATCAAGACTTTTCCCCCGTTTGGTTTTCACGTGCAGGTTCTTTTAAATGTCACTTATTTGGTGAATTTGAGTCAGGCGAGGCCCTTTGACAGAATAGTATCTCGGTGCCTGCCAACGTTACCAAGCAGGTGCTAGATGGTTCCTTCACAGGTAGAGGAGAGTCCCTTCCATTCAGCAAGAACCCAGAGTGACTCCCCCGGGCTGCCCGAGTGGTTGCCGCGGTGCGGTTGGGGGGTTGGGGGCCTTCCTGCTGCCCCGCCCCGCCCAGCAAAACCTGGCTGTTCTCACGCACCTCACAGTTTCTGTCCGTGGTGCCGGAACCCCTGTCCCCCTCTGGGTTTTTGAGTCAGAAACCCAATGACTCCACCCGCACTGCAGATAGAGAGAATTGATGGCTTCTTGTCTCACTCCTTTGTGGCCTGGGATTGGCAGGGCTCAGGAAAGCCGTGTTATGAATCTTGGATTCCTGAAGTTCCTTCTATTTTCTGGACATCTGACCACCAGCAAGAGCAAGGATCCCAAGAGGTTAGTATAGCGGGGGAGCGGACGCTGTTCACAGGCGTCCCCTTCATGCCCCGGCCCTGCCCTGAGGCTTCCTCCATGGCTATTCCCACGCCCTGCGGAAGCCAGCGGCCTGCCTGTCGTTGGATGGCCTCAGACCCCGGGCACTTGTCTGACCTCGTAGCCCGTGTCCCGGCTCCCGTTGGCATTAGTGGAAGTCCAGCAGGCCATGGCCAGGGCCGAACTCCAAGCCCTGCTTCCTTGCAGCTCCGGTCATGCACGCAGTAGCCAGCACTTGGACTTTCCGGAAGGTCCTCTGCGCGTTCAGAATCCCTCTCACCTATGCAGATGCAGTTGAATGTCTGGCTAGGTCTCCTGCACCCGAACTTCTTGGCCTTGGCCAGGACTGCTCACGTTGTGCTCAGGTTCCCTGGTTACATGAAGTGGTGTGAGTGCAGGCCCTTTAGAGCAGCGGCATCGGGCTTCTAGAGGGAGGCCGGCCCCTCCACGAGCGGGGCGTCCGTGGCTGGAAGGCTGCTGGCATCTGCTCCAGGCCGGAGCGGTCAGCAGGGTACTCGAAGGGATGTTTAAGCTGGGACAATGTGGAGACGTGGGAGGGCTGGGTGGCCTACTGTCGGTGCACTTTCTCCACTCCTTGTCACAACTGGAAGGGAACGTTGACTGTGAACATGGCCGTTAGTTAGTTTAGGCCAGCAGGCAAATCCAGCGTCCTGCGGGCCAGTCACCCCGCTCCCCATTACTGAGAGTGTTCTGGGGGTCTGCAGAGGGCCGGTGTGTGGTGGTACCGCGTTCATCTGAGTCCCAGTGATTTTCCACAAAGTGGCAAGTTGGATCCAATTGCTTTTCCTTCAGGACCCACAGATGCCGTAAGAAACAGCATCGGGATGTGGTGGGGAGGCGGGCGGCTGCCGGCTGAGCTCTGTTTACCACTCTGTCGGCCGCATGATGTCCGCACACAGAGCGGAGGGGAGGGCATCGGTAGCAAACAATAACCTTTTTCTACAACACCCAGAACTGCTGTGAGGCTCTATGATCTGCCGATGGTGATTGGTCAAGCCATTTTCATAGAACAATTCTGTTTTATTCACTTTCTGGTAACTTCTGTAGGCCTTGACTCAAGGACTTAGCATTGTGTCTCATGTACATCTTTTCTTAAATGTTCTTTGCCATTTCTGGAACTGTCGTCCTTGGTTTTTCCTTAGCTCATAGGTCATAGATGCAGAAATATTATAGTATTTAAGGCATCAAGCATCAGATGGCTTTGCATCCAGAGAAACACTTACCGATAACTCCGTTTGAAGCACCACGCATGTGTAACACGGCTCTATAATATAAAATATAATAAACGCATAATGTTAAGCTTTTTAACGCCTGTGGTTCTTGTTTGTCCCTCAGTCCTCCGTGCCGCCTGCGGAGTCTGGTTACACAGTCAGCCTGGCGGCAGGCTCCTCCCAGGCTGCCCGGACCTCCCAGGGCAGCTCCTCGCTGGTCCCCTCCTGGCGCAGGAACGGGAACTCGCATGGCTCCTCACAGCAGCCAGAAATGCTTCCTTAACCTCACAGCTCCGAGATGGGCTCGCGGGCCAGAGTTTTAATGAGAACCTCACCCGCTTTCAGGAGGCACGGTCAAAAGAAATGCTCATGCACTGGGGCCCAGGACCCCCAGTGTTAGTTCTGGGAGCTCCAGGGCCAGAAAGAACTTACTAATGGGGATAGACTTAAAAACTGGATGACCTATACCGAGAACTTGGGAGGATTTGGCCAAAAGCCAAATGCAGCGTGGGGCCTTGCTCTCCTCTCCCCTGGATGGGGCCTCGGTGTTTGAAGTATCGCACCAGGAGGTTTAGTCTTACCCTCCTGATTCGTGTGACTTTCCCTTCTTTTTGCTAATGTCGGAAGGGCCTGCTGACAATGCCGGGGAGGTGGCAGATCCCAGGCCCACGTAAGGCCCGGAAGTGCTGAGTGAAGGCTCGAGGTAGATTAGAGCTGAGGGGTGGCCACGGTGAAAAGTGTGCAGCTTCAGATTTTAGATCGGAAGGAAACTGAGGTCATCGAGGGCTGTGGAGTTGCTGTCTGTGGGCGCTCCCAGATAACAGTGAGGCCAGCGTCCCTCCTTTGCTCTCCCGCTGGCTGCTGCCGCGGGTTGAGAACCTTCTGGGCCCAGGATCGTGCTAGGCATTGCAGGCATGGTCGCATGTACCCCAAACTGCTCTTAGAAGGAGGAGTTCTGTAGCACTGTCTCATGGGCCCGGGGGCGGGGGGCCAGTGGCCCCTCTGATCCCTTACAGAGAAGCTCGGGTCCTTATTTATGGAGAGGTACCGTGCCCTCCCTGACCCCGAGCCTTGGCCTTGGAAGCTGGCTCCTGGGTCTGCCCACGGCCAACGGGCCTCAACCCCTTGTTCTGGTCCCAAATGCTGCTGTCCAGTCTCCTGCGGTCACTATGCTGTGCCAGTCTCCTAGCTGGCGCTCTCACTACCCCAACCTGAACCCTGCAGAATACAAAGCTTTCACCTACCGTCGAAGCTGGGTGGCAGCCCTGACCCACCTCTCCAACCTCTCCTACCTCTCCTCCGCTTCCCTTTGCACGTTTTCATTTCCAAGCCTTCCCCTGTTCTTAGATTCCCGGGTTGGCTTATTCATTCAACAACTTGGAAGGCGAATATTGTGTCAGGCTGTTTTCGGTGCTAAGGGAACTCCTGGCAGAGCGAGCTCTGAGGACGCTCGCGCGGGGCTGCTAGTGTGACCTGGCTCGGGACCCGCCCCTCGCCTCCTCGCCTGCTGCGACTGCTGCTTTTGTACTAGACCCCAAGTCCCGCCCGCAGCGGCGGCCGCGCCTCCACCTCCGGCCGCTGGGGGCGCTGCGCCCGGTCGCTCTGGCGCCGCGCGGGGGGTGGGGCCAGGTGCGCGCGCGTGCGGCCGGGGCGGCCGGGACCCCGGGAAAGCTGGCCCTTCTGGGGACCCCGGGCCACTTCCGGAGCCAGCTGGGGCGGGAACGCTTGGGGGCCCCCTTCAGCCCGGCCCCGCCTGCCGCCGAGTGTGCCGGGGGCCTGAGCACGGCTGGTGGGAGGGGCGGGGGCGGAGGAAGGAACGCAGACCCGAGCGCTGATGACCTTGGGTCCCTTGGGCTTCATCTTCCCCTGCACGGGATGGGAGGCCTGCTTGCTAGTGAGGCGTGGGAGGGTAGCCCAGGCCGCGAGAGTCCGAGAGGAGGAGGCTCCTGCTGCCAGAGAGGCCGGAGGGCAGGGGAGCAGTTCCAGGAGGGCTGCTGGTGCACCCCCAGCCCGCGGAGGGGGTGCACCCCGGAGATGGGGGAGATGAGGGAGATGAGGCAGGGCGAACAGAGGTTCCCCGTGGCCGACCACACCCATCCTGGTGAAGTCAGGACCTAGTGTTGCGGAGAGTGCGAGCGGAGCGGCCCAGACCCGGGGGTCTTCGGTGGGGCCGGTTGGGAGCAAGGGTTGGGAAGCCCTCCAGCCCCGTACCCCATGGCGGCGGCGGGCAGTGGGTTACCCCTCAACAAACCCCTTCCACTCGTGTCTTACCCTGCCCCTCCACACGCTGCTCTGGGCTGTCACCCGGTTCAAATGCCTGGTCCCTGGCCCCCACTCATCGTCCCTGGTGACCTCCACATCCGTCCCCAAGGATGGTCCGTCTCCATCTGGCCGGGCTTTTCTTGGCCTCCTCGACCCCACCCCAGCCTGCCATTGCCATAGGGGATCCCAAACCTTGTCTTCAGGGACACCTGCCCACTCTAGTCTCTGTCCTGGGGTCCTGCTCTCTGCCCCTCCTGCCTCCCCAGGGTCTCACTGCAGCTTCAATCTGGGCTCCCCGGCCTAATGTCTTCACCTTCGGCCCCTCCAACCCCCATGTCCTGGCTTCGCTCCCTCCTGCCTTGCCCCTCGCCCCTCTGCCCTCATCCGTCACCCACCCACTCATTCACTCAACCCGCTCTCTATACCTGGTGGCCCAGCAGGTTGCCCCCATGTCTGCTCCCTGTCCTGTGTCCCCATCGTAGTGAAGGTTCCCACTGTCCACGCGGACATTCCGACCAGAATTCCCAAGGGGCCTGTCCTGATGGCCTCTCCCCCCACCCCCCACCATACACTCAGGTATTCGACCTGCCCACTTTGCTGCCCAGGCCTGCCTGGGTGCCCCGCACAGAGGCATTCAGGGTCTGCCCACCAGGCCAGGGAGCCTACCGAGGCTTGAGGGCCACTCGGTGGTGACACGGGGAGGGGGCACCGGGGACGACACCCAGCTTGGCACTGCAGAGGTTTCCTGCCAGGCCGCCCATTTGGTGGCACTCTCAACGCAGACTTTCTGGAAGCATGATGGCCTTGCCTCGGGGGGCCTTCCTTGGAGGAGGACTGATCATCGCAGCCCAAGTGATGTCAGCTGGCCTGGGAGAATGTGGCTAGGGCGGGGAGGGGGCCAGTGTCCCTGCCGGCTGGGCTCCCAGCCACTGCCCCTTCTCCATGTGCCCGGGACACAGTGGACACCAGCAGTGGCCCCCCCTCCGGGTGGGTGGGTGCCAGGAGGTCAGGGTAGGGGGTCACCGCCGAAAGGAAGCAGAGACTAAGGAGCACCCAGGCTGAGTCCCAGGCCTGGTGCAAGATTCCTGCCCCTCTGGTGCCTGGACTGTCCCTCCAGGCGGTCGTTCCCTGCAGACAGAACTAATGAGTGGACCACAGGAGCAGAGGGGCCAGCCCCGGCTGATCCCGGCTCTCGTGACACTGCTGCAGCTGGGGTGTGGCGAGAGCCCAGCGAACCCCGGGCTCCCCTCCGACCCCCACGGGCTGGTGCTGCAAATGGAGGCCTGCAGGTGGAGTAGAGGCTTCGTGAGCTGCCCTCACGTCGCAGAACCTGCCGGCTACAGGTGGCTCAGAAGGCCCCGCTCTGGGACGAGGGGCCCTTGATTTATGAGTGCCGCTGCACAGCTCCGTGAAAGTGGCCAATGAGGAGAGAGGGGTGAGGGGGACGACACCGTTGTCCTTCCTTGCACCTGGGGCCCAGAGGGAAAAAAGGAAAAAAAGCAGTGCCTGTGTGCACACCAGAGGAGGTGGCCACGCTTCCTCCCTCAGCTGGCCTCCAGCACTGGAGCAATCGGGGGAAGGCAGTCTCTGTTGACTCAGTTTCCCTCAAAGTGCCATGGGGGCTTCATCAATCAGCATTCCTTCGGGGGGCTGGAGCCCTCCCTCCCCAGCCTTGAGATGCCCTGTGGTTCACACACCCCCTCCCCCAGGCCTCCTCTTCTCACCGCTGTGGCCTCCTTAGGGAAGGAGCAGACCAGGCTGGCCCAGGGCTGCCTCTGCCTTCAACGTCCCTGCAGCCGTCCCAGCCTCATTTCCTTGGGTCAGAAGTCACGGGATGGGACGTGCCGTGGGGCATTTGTCCCTTTTACAGACCTTTCTCAGAAGCCCCAGCCACTGCGTTCACTGACCAGATCTGGGACACGTGGCCACCTCCAGCTGCGAGGGAGTCTGGAAGGCTGTTCTCATCCAGAGACACTGAACCCCACAACATACTGGGTTCCATCAGAAAAGGGCACCTCGGAGGCTCAGCACTGCTCCGTGACCTGGCCCGGTGGCCCCCTCCAACCTCTTCGTCCCTGCCGTGACTGTCCTTCCCTCCTCTGCCCTCCGCCCATGGGACTCGGCTCCATGTGATCCCTGGGCTCTGGCCCCTCTGTCCCCTCCATGGCCTGGTGGGCTGCGGCCCCCCTGAGAGTTCCCATACCCCCGAGAGGATTGTCCTGAGCCGGCCGGGGTGAATAAGGTAAGGGGCGCCTATCCGGTGGATCCCATGCAACTGTTAACAAAAACGCCAGCTGGAACCCACTCATCAGGGAGAAGGTCTCTGTTGTGAGTTGACCTGTGTCCCCCGAAGAGATACGTTGAAGTCCTCAGCCCAGGTACAGGGTCTTTGCAGATGTGATTAGTCGAACTGAGGCCAGCCTGGAGGAGGCCGGGCCCACGTGCCAGTGATGGTGTCCTGATAAAAGCAGGAGGGGACAGAGATGTCCATGGGGGCAGCCTAGTGAAGACGCAGGGGTAGCCTGGAGCACGATGTCTCCCAGCCAAGGGCCACCGGCCACTGCTGCCACGGGATCCCGAACTCCCGGCCTCAGACGGGAGAAAGAATTAACGTCCTTTCCGCCACCAGCATGCGGGATTCAGTCCTGGCGCCCGAGGAAACTCCTGCAAGTTCACGGTCAGGTGAAAAAAAGCGCGAAACAGAGCCGTCCCGTGCCCCCTGGAACCGACCGACGGGGGAGGTGTGACCCCGTCCTGCCTGGTTCCTGTATGTCTGTTTCTACCACATTAATATATTACTTATTCCAAATAAATATAAATTCAAATCAGGGAGAAAATAAGATGTCCCGATTCATTCCAAAACCCACAGCTCTCCCGATCCTGCCTGCCTGATTCGCTGCGAGTGTTTCTCCGCAGACACAGTGGGACACCAGTCGCAGAACCTGCCAGCTGTAGGTGGCTCAGAAGGCCCCGTCTGGGACGAGGGGTCCGGAAACAGCCGGACTGTCTCCTCTGCCTCCAGAAGGTGAGCAGAAGTGAGGGTGGGCACACAGTGAACAACACGCCTTTGGCAAACAAGGCCTCCTCCAGGAAGCCCTCCAGGACCTCTTAGGCTGGGTTAGGTCTAATCTCAGATGGAAAAAGATCCACTCACCTCTGAGAGCTCCGCTTAGACCTCCCCTCCTCCGGGAGGCCGTTTCCAGCCTCAGCGAGCGTCCCCTCTGTGCCCTGACCACACCTCCGTACCCCGGAGAGCTCACAGCACACCCCGCCTGGCCTGCCCAGGTGAAGGACAAGCAGGGCCCAGGCCTCTAGCTCCTGGGAAACCACAGACATCTGAGGAGCATGTGCCGAATGGCTAACACGTTTGTGAGCTTACTTCCCTCGTCCCCACACCTACGTTGGCCCCATTAACTGAGGGTGTGGACGGACGCTGGCATGAGCCCGGGTCATACACCTCGGGCTGCCATCAGGGCCGGAGAGCGCAGACCCCCAAGCTGGCCCCTCTGACTCCAGGGAGGGGGTGGGGCATGGACACGAACAAGGCCTCACTCTTAAGAAAACAAAGAATATTTTATTCCCTCAGCAGGTTCTACACAACAACGACACCACGTGAATAGGGTGGGAGGCTTGTCTTCCTTGACCCCAGTCAGCCCCCGGGGAGACCGTATCCCACCGCCCAAGAGGCTGAGCCCCGCTCAGGGCAGAGGAGGCCACAGTTGCCTCCAACTTGTGCAAAACCTTCTGCCTCCCTGTGCAAACACACGGCCACGCTGTACTGTGTCCACCAAAAGGCCCTTCCTCCGTGGCCTCATGGGAACACCCAGCACGAGGAGACTCCCTGGGACAGGCGTCATTTGCCCGGGAGTGGGGGTCCTCCTGTACCCATCTCCTTGAAGACCCCTCTGTACAGCTTCGGGAACCCTGGCCAGCGGCCAGAGCCCCACACAGTGGCTGACCCATGTCCCCATTTTACAGGAGGACAGCCTGACGACGAGAAGGTGACCAGCCTTCCCCTCCCGAGGCTGGACTTGCCCGCAGAGCCTCCCTCCCACTGGCCTGTGCCTGGTCCCCCAGCCCAGCCTCTAGGCTAATATGGAGCCACCAGCAGGTCCCCAGCCTCTTGGCGGGCCAGTGCCAGTGCCAGTGGCAGCGGCAGGGGCATTCCTCGCTGTGCCACGCGGAGAAGCTGGAGTGCATTCGCAGAGTATTCGGTTCTGCGACACCAGGAGGAACCTGGAGCTGCTTCTCCGTCCCTAATGCCGATCCCGGCAGGTGGCCGAGGAGTGCCCCCAGAGCTCTGCCAGGGGGATGACGTGAGCGTGAGGTTAGCCGCTGGGTGGCCCACCGGTGGGTCATCGAAGACCCCACGGTGGCAGTGGCCCGGACCCCAGGCCAGGGCTGGAGCATCGGCGGGGTCTCCGGGAGACTCCCAAGTGACCGGGCCAGGCTCCGCGCTGACACGCCGTCCTCTCGAAGCTCGGTGACTGTACAGTGCGGGTAGGAGGCTCCCCTGTCTCCCAGTGGGGGGACGCCGCGCGGACGTCAAGGGCGCACCCCACCCCCCACCCCACCGGCACGGAGGCGGACAGCCCAACCCGCTGGCGACCGGGCGCGGGCCTCACAGGCTGGAGGGCTGGGCCAGGCCGGGCCCCGACGGGGCGGATGGGGCAGCGGACGCGGCGGGCATGGCTTCGCCATCGGGCCGGGCCTCGGGGCCGCGCGCATACGTGAGCACCACGGTGACGGTGGCGAAGGTGGCGGCGTTGACGGGGAAGGCGCGCAGCAGCGTGGAGGCCAGGCCGCGCGTGAACACGCGCCAGCCCTCGGCGCGGTAGCTCTGGCGCACGCAGTCCACGAAGCCGCCATAGCGCGGGGCGCCGCGCAGCCCGTCGGCCTGCAGCCGCGACTTGACCACGTCCACGGGGTAGGTGGACAGCCAGGACAGGATGCCCGACGTGCCGCCGGCCAGCAGCAGCTTGGGCACCAGCAGCCGCTCGCCGGGCTCGCAGCCGAGCGCACGCGTCAGCACGTCGTAGGAGAGGAAGTAGACGCCGAAGCTGGGGGTCTCGCGCAGCAGCGTGGACGCCATGCCCCGGTTGACGCCGCGCAGGCCCTCGTGCCGGTAGATGTGCGCCAGGCAGTGCAGCGAGCCGCGGTAGGGGCGCGCCGGGCCCGCGTCCTGCAGCTGCAGCCGCGTCTTGGCCAGCTCCATGGGGCAGCAGATGACGCACTGGATGGCGCCCGCCGCCGCGCCCGCCAGGAACTGGTGCAGGGGCGTGTCGCGGCCCAGCGCCCGCAGGGTGTTGCCCTGCACGCCGAACACCAGGGCGTTGATGAAGGTGAGCCCCATGAGGGGCGAGCCCAGGCCCTTGTACAGGCCCAGCACCTGTGGGGGGGGGGGTGCGCACACGCGCGTCAGGCGCGCCCCTGCTCCCTGCCCCGCCCGCTTCCCAGGGACCCCTGCGTGCTCCGCCCCAGCCCACGGCCGCGCCCCCCATCCCTCCGCCAGGGGCCCAGGCCACTCACACTCTCCTGCTTGATGATTGACTGGAAGCAGTGCAGGGTCCCTCGGTACTGAGGCTTCTCCAGGCTCTGAACCTGAAGACGCACCTACAAGGACAAGACCCCATGAAAAGCGGGCGAGCCAAGCCAGAGCTCCCGGCTCCCTTGCCCCCACTCAGGACGGCCCACGGAGGCTGCCTCGGGGAGGCCCAAAGCTGGACGCTGGAGGCAGGGAGCCAAGGAGCTTTCTGTGGCTTTTGGAATTGCAGGATGGGGCTAGGGCCGGGTGTAGGAGCCTCTTCAGGAAGGGTATCAGTGGGCAAACGGGCACAGAAACAGCCAGTTGCATAGCGGGTAGAGGGTCCCTGAGATCTCAGACAAGTAGAGGCTAAGCCTCCAGCTGCATTGTGTCTGCGGGAGGTGTAGACAGCGGGGCACAAAGCATTTCCCAAGACCTCCCCACTGTCCTGGTGGCAAACCGTGGCGGACGCCAGAGGGGCTCCCCACCTAATTCCCATCACCCCACTCCCCTCAGGGGCCGACAGTGCCACAGTGGGCGTGAAAAGCAATGAGTCTTGGACTCTGAGGGACTCCTGATTTCTGCCAGTAGCCGGGTGCGAGGACAGTGGTCCTGAGTTAACAAAGCAGCGATGGGAGAGCAGCTGATCGCCTCCTCGGTGACCATGTACGTCACCGCCTTCAGGACCTGAGGGACCCGGGGGTTCACGCCCAGCTGCCCTTGGAGCCCTGTGGTCCAGAACCTCTTCCTGTGAAAGCATTCTTTGTTGGCAGAGGGCTTATCTCTGCACTTGACCCCCCGGCCCCACGGTGCAGGACGGGAGCACATCTCCCGAACTCAGAATCCAGGTCGTGGGGGTGGGGGTGAGCTAGCCTAAGTCATGTTCTCGGGGGCTGACTCAGAAATCGCGACCACAGCCAAGGCCATGGCACGAACGTCACGAACGTTCGTGGGGGTGGGGGTGAGCTAGCGTGCTCTGTGCCGTGCTCTGTGGCCGGCAGCACGGGAGGGCCTACCTTTGGCATCACCAGCGAGGTGGGTGGAGTTCCCCCCCCACTTCAAAGATGGGAACACTGAGGCTCACTGAGGTTTTGCAACTCGGCCAAGGCTGCCTGTCGTCTCCAGTAACAGGAGGGGCTGCGCTGCGTTGGTCGGGGCCAGAGTGGGGTGGGGTGCCGGCTGCTGGGAGCCTTTTCCTGCCAAGTGCACTTACAAAAGAATGTTTCCAAACCACACAAAAAAGCACCGTCTGTGCCCGCGAGGACCTCTGCAGCTGGCAGCCACTGCTCTGAGAAGCAGCGAGCGCACCCTGCAGGGGGTCACCCCGGGCCCCTTCCCACCCAGGCTGCCACCCGGTCTGCCACGCCGGCCTGGCGGGGGAGGGGCGCACCTGCAGCAGAGAATTTGCAGCGGAGAAAAACAAAAGGGCTTGTGCAACCTCGGAACATATTAACGCCTAACAATTCAAAGCGTATTATCCCCTTGGGCTCCGCTCAGGGGGTTTTTGCCACGTCAGGTTTTTCACGTCCCACCTGTGTTCTGGGGTCTCTGGTGGGACACTTCTCTGGCTCGTGCAGCCACCAAATGGCCGTGTGAGCAGAAATGATGATTGTTGGACACACGTGGATGGTGCCTCGAAGTCTCCGCAGGTCCGACACCCGGGCTCAGGCCGACTTGGGTCCCACGGGGAGCACCGAGGCCCCTCTCCCCTTTGTTGCTGACCCCTGGACCTGGGCGGAGCACTCGCTGGCTGGGAGTTTGGGGGACTAGGTTTGGGGGTGAAACGGGGCCCCAGTCTTGTAATCCCTAGGGTTGAGGTGAACATCCTGTTTGAGGATCAGTGGGCCCACCTGTGGAAAAGTGATCATTCGCACACATGCCCAAAAGGCTCCCAGCGCTCCACCGGCTGAGACCCCATTAAGACCCTATGGTCCAGAAGGGGCTGGTTTTCCTTCACCAGCCCCACCTGGGTCCCCAACCCGGTGAAAGTGGTTTTAGACCCAGGGTCCCTGCTTACTGTCACATCCCAGGCAGTAGAAGGGGGAGGGGCTGCTAGGAGGACTGGGGGGGGCTCCTGGGGACCCTGTTCTCTTCCCAAGCACGTGCTTCACGATGGTTCGTAGATTCATACACTTGGCACGTGCGTACTTTTCTACATGTGTTCAATTTCAGTTCAAAACAGCAGAGCTATTGAAGAAAGTCTCACTTTTGCCAAACATAAGGAATATATATGGGACTGTGTACCTTTCTGTTTTTCAGCAGAAATCCCCAATTAAGGGGTGCCTGGGTGGCTCAGTCGGTTAAGCGTGTACCTCCAGCTCAGGTCATGGTCCCAGGGTCCTGGGATCGAGCCCTGCGTTGGGCTCCAGCCCTGCGTTGGGCTCCTTGCTCAGTGGGGAGACTACTTCTCCTCTCCCTCTGCCTGCCGCTTCCCCTGGTTGTGCTCTCTTTCTATGTCAAATAAATAAATAAATCTTAAAAAAAATTACTAATGAGGGTTGGAGAAGAGGATCTATGAAGGACTGGTGTTTTTTTTTTTCCCTTTTTGGTCTATATGTCTCTATAATAGTTAAAAATTTCTTTACAGGGGCGCCTGGGTGGCTCAGTCGTTAAGCGTCTGCCTTCAGGTCAGGTCATGATCCCAGGGTCCTGGGATTGGGCCCCGCGTTGTGCTCCCTGCTCAGTGGGGATCCTGCTTCTCCCTCTGTCTCTGCTGGCTCCCCCTGCTTGTCCCTCTCTCTGTCAAATAAGTAAATATAATCTTAATAAGGCCATGGTGACACAGCAAAGGAGCGCATTCCCTGACCAGCATAATGGAATAGTGTGAGCCTATAACCAGGACGAGGGGTCACAAGCTGGGTGACAGAGGGGATTCCTGGGGGTGGGTTATTTCCTAACCATAAGCAGCTTGGTTTTTAAAGACAGGTTTGCCCAGATGTGATGCTGGTGGGCCGCAGCGGCCAAAAAAAAATCACCAGTGGATTTCTTCGAAGTCCACCCTCCAGGGGCGAGGTAAGGGGGAGGGTGTGAGAGGCAGGAGCCCTGTGGGGGGAGAGGCTCCGGGCCCTCAGTCACTGCCGGGGGTGCAGTCGTGGCCCAGGAGCTCAGAGGGGGCCAGAGACCCCAGGACACAGCCCTCCCCAGCCTGCAGGCCCAGCGGGAGTGGGGCTAGCTGAGGGCTGAGTCTCAGCTCAAAGAGGCGCAGCCCCCACAACGCCGGGCTAACGAAGCGAATCCAGAGTCCCTTCTTGGCCGGATACAGAGGCATTTACAACATGTGACCGCCGGCTATAAACACGGCGGAGCTGGGGCGGTGCCAGGCTCTCCTGGGCGGCTCTGGCCTGGGGGCAGCCTTCACAGGCCGGCCAGGCCCGCGGCGCCCAGGCAGCTGTGCGGACAGCTCTTGGCGGGCTCTGGGGACATGGGCTGCCTCGTCCCGAAATTGCAGGTGATGGGATAGAAGATTTGTGCCCTGCAGAACCAGCATTCCATGTTACCCCAGCCTGACCGTGGAGCGCCCAGCATCACAAGGGCTCCGTAATCTTGCCCAGAGCCTCACTTGGCAGATGAGAAGCCCGGGCCCCGAGGTAAAGCAGCCGGCCCAAGGTCACACGGCAGATGGGCTAGCAGGGGACCCGGGCCGCACCAGGCCTCGGGCAGAACTTCAAGCTAGGGGCAGAGCCAAAACATCAAGCTAGGCCCGCATGCCCGTGCTGAAGGCGCCCCAGCCCTGAGGTCCCGAGTCCTTTTCTTGCCTAAGGACCACCTGACTTCCACTGAAAAAAGAGGGGACGGGAAGTGACCTCAAACTCAGCTAGGGCTGACATCCTTGCCTTCGTTGTCCCCAGTAGGCACTGCCAAGTTCAGTGTTTACAGTGGGTCACAGGGTCTGGCCTGGTGCCCCACTGCTTACGGCTCGCCCTGATTCCCAGGGGGAAGCCTGCACGGAAAACTCCAGACTCGGCTGCTTTCAGGACTTAAACCCCCAACGACGGAGAGAACATTCTATTTGGGAAATTCCTGCTGGAGAACATGGACTTCCTTTGTTTCCTTTGTGAGCCTCTGAGAATCTGGATTTGGACAGTTTATGGAGCAGGAGGTGCGCAGGACGGAGCCCTGCGCGTGCACACCAGCCCTTGGGAACCGACCGCGCAGTTTCGCGCCAGTGGGGATCACCACTCGGTGAAGGTCACGTTCACGGGAAATACTGACAAGTTCTGGTTCTTCTGTCTGTGTATTTTCTCTCTGAACTGCTCTTTCTTTCCAGAACCTGTCAGGAGGGCTTCTTTATCGGAAGAGCGAGCAGCCCCTGCTCTGGGCAAGGGGAAGCCGGCCGTCTGGCCTCTCGGGCTCAGGGGCCACCGTGGACCTCCAAGTTCAGCCCCGAGCTGGGAGGTGTAAGGCCAGACCCGGAAGGAAAGCAGACACGCAGCCGTCCCCCTGGGTGTCACAGAATCCTAAGTCTGTCTTTATTCCCGAACCTATGGGAAGACCTCACGGGGGCTCTTAAGGCAGTCAACCGTGACGAGGCACTCACCTTGACCGTGTCAAATGGGTGTCCCACGAGCACACCGGCCACACCTGGAGGAAAAAAGGACCGTCACCCAGATGCCTCAGAGATCTGCAGTGTGGGGGGCTCGGAGGACTGCATGGGGGCCGCCTGGTGGGAAGAGAGAACATTTACCAGGCGCCTACTGTGTGCAGGCGCCCTGTGAGCGCCTTTGTTCTCAGGTCGGCACGAGCAGTGGGGGTAAGAGGATGACGTCCCTGAGGACAAGACAGGATCTGTCCAACTAGGGGCTGGGGTCCCTCCCTCCCCTGCTGCTCCCCGCACGTGACTGACAACGGAAGTGGTCTTCCCCCTCGCCCCCCCGCCCCCTGTGTGAACACCTCCCGGCGTGGCAGGAGGGCCCAGGGGCTCTGGACTTGGGGCCAGACGGTCACCCAGATTTGAATTTCCCGTCTGCCCCTCACCAGCTGGCCAAGCTCACGAGGACCTCAAGCTCCGCGGCTCACCGTCCTCACCTGTGCCGGGTGTGAGCTTCGGCTCCGCCACGCCCCTCACCTGAAGGGCTGACCCAGGGCCCCGGGGCGAGGCATGGAGCACTGCAGACACTGGCCGACCGCTCCCTTCCCCGCAGGGGGGTCTCCTGCTGCCCGGGGAGTCCGCTCGGGACTCTGGGATCAGGCGCGACACGCATCAGTCCAAGCCCAGCCTCAAACCCAGCCCCACTGCAAAGGGCAAAGGCTCACGCTCCGGATTGGCTCCTCTGTGCCTTTCGGAGTCCTGAGTGCTGTTCGGGTCTAACTCCCTGGGCGTCAGGCACCTCGTGGCCCCACTCGCCAGGCTCAGTGAGGTGGCCTGACCGGTGAGCCAACTCCCACACCTTCCTCCCTCGAATTCTGTGTCAGTCCCTTTGAATTCTCCGTTTACGGCGAGGGGTATTTATAATTAAGACAGGTCCTATCTGTTGGGTGACAAACAGCAACTTTTCTACCTGGGGGTCACTGTTAGTTTTGTACCTGTGGTAGCTCTCCCTCTTATGTGTAAAGAAAGGACTACTAGCCCATTTTACAGACGAGGAATGGGAGGCTGAGAGGCTATGTCCACATTGCACAGCTAGTAAGCTGGTGGGGAGAGGATTCAAACCTGGATCTTCTGGGCCTGGCACCCTCCTCCTTAACCACTCATCTGTCCTGCCCCTGGTTGGGGCTGGGTGTCACGGTGGTGGGCCCCCCCACGTTAGACGGGATTACTAGGCAGCCTCTTTCCAACTTGCGATCTTTGTAGGGTGTCCTCTCCATCCTCTTCAATGCTTTGGGCCTTAGAATCCACTGTGTTGAACACTAACTTTGCTGATCCTGCTTTCTTTTTGGTTACGTGTGCCAGAGAATATAGCTTTGTGACGGTTGATTTTCAACCTGGTCCTATGACTTGGTTTTCGATGCTCCTGGAAAGAGCTACAGCTCGGCTTTGGTCTCAGCTCCCGTCTCAAGCTGTCTCTGATTTTGCCGAGATGGGACATCTGACCTGACTCCCTCTCACTGTATGTGAATGGATTCCTTTACTCGTTTTCCTTTCCCCATTTTTGCTGGCTCATGCAAACTGCCATTTATTTCCCTCCTGCTTGTTAAGGTTTAAGTTCAGCTAAAGGTTCCTTCTTGTTTCTAACACTTAGAATCATTACGTAGACACAAGATAAGAACTGTCTCCCCTGCTGCCCCACCCAGTAAGAGCCACCCCAAGAAGGTTCCCGACCCCTGTAGCTTTCCCTTCTACCACCGCCCTCCCACACCCAGAGATCCCACGAGACTCAGGGCTGTTCCCTCTCCTCCTCACCCCTACCCCCTTCTGGGGGTCTCTATTCCGATCAGTTGCCATTTGGTTGGCGCCTTTCTGGATTATTTTTCTCGGAGGTAACATATAGGGCAATGGCCTCTGAATTTCTGCTTCTCTGCAAAATTTATTTCGTTAACAGTGTTGGGGAGCCATGGTCCTGTGCCCTGGTGAGGCTTTCAGGCCCAGGCCAATATCCCAGAATCTTCCAGCTTCTGGTGTTGCCGCTGAAGAAACCTGTTGCCCAAGCATTTCTTTTCAGTCATCAATCATGTATGCGTTCTACCAGGAAGCCTCCCAGATTCTATCCGTAGATTTCAGGGATGTCATTGAGATGCCAAGGGTATGTCGTCTTCTTTTGTTTTTTGTTTTTTTTTCCTTAAAGTAACCCTGCCTGGTACTACACCAGGGCTTTCACTCCAGAGACTCAAGCCTTTTTCTGATCAGAGAAAATTTCCCCTCTTACGTATTCACCCTAATCATCGTCTCCAGACCCCTTTCTCCTTGTGGAACCCCTAACATTCACAGCAAGATGAAAAGACATTCCCAAGGCGTCTTGTCCCTCGAGACTTCCATACCTGTGCCTCTGGTCTTTTGAGACACACTTTGTTTCTATCTTTTGCAAGCCACCTTCTTTTTCCTGTCGTGTTATGAATTTTCTAAATTTGAACAGCCTAGTTCTAGAATTTATTTTCTGGGGCTGTACCTGATTTCCTGGGGTTTTGGAAACCTGACACTTGGCTGGGATGTGCTGTTTGGCCTTGCTTCTCTCTCCAGGTGTGGGCCCCTCCGGCGCTCCACGCCCCGGGCAGCCAGGCCTAGTTGTGGGGTCCCCGAGAAGCATACATGGGAAATGCTGGGGGTCCCCTTCCTGTGAGTGGACCCTCCTGCCTCTGACTCCAGACTTGCTCATGTTCTAGACCAGCCTTCATCAGCCTCCGGGATGCGAGGGGTGACCCCCACCCCCCAGGCTGGTTGGGAGGCCCCACCAAGGCCTCCAATGGCAGCCATTTGAATTCCTACTTTCCCCAGCGGCTGGGTTCACGGCCCTCAGGGGTGGGCTTCGGGCCTCACCTCAGACATCCCCATTCACAGGAACAGAGAGGGCCTTGGGGCCTGCCTCCATCCCAGCCTCCCGTCCCCCAAAGCTTTGTCCTTTCAACCTCACAGGTACCTTGAGAGCCAGGAAGCCCTCCCAGACCAGCTCCCAACAGGCCACTAAGGCAGCACAAGCCTCAAGACCCTTTCTTCCCCCTGCAAAGCCAGTGCCCGCTGCCTTACACAAGCTGGATTCTTGGAGGCACCCATCATGGCCCCTCCAGGGTGGGAGGGGAGACCACCCTCTCCAGGCAAGGTTCCCGGCCCGACCACAGAGCTGCTCTTCCCACTTCTTCTGTCCACGCCCAGGGCGTGGAGAACTCCATTCCGAGCACAGGGTGTCGGTGGCTGAAGACCTGGGACTGACATGCCCCCCTACCCGCCCCCGTCCGTGGGGAATGTGGGTGGACCTTCTGACCGTCCCACCACGTGAGCGCCCGGGTGCTGTCAATCAAGGTGCCAGCCCCACCTCCCCCAGGGCGAACATGAACACGTGACCCGACACTCAGCCAACCAGAGGTGACGTACTGTTCTCCCACCCAGGAATCTGAATCTACAGGGACCCCAGGCCACCAAAGGGAAGCACCAGCCGTCACCCTGCCATGAGCCTCCAAGCCTGGAGGAGCCCAAGCTGGAGGAATCGGGCAGGGGCCACCAGGGCCCCGGGGCCGAGGTGGGAGCGCTACCCGCGCATGGTTTCCAGACAGCCCCTCTGCGTAGGCTGGCCATGCCAGGGACCCAGAAGGTGGGCCGGGGACACTATCAAGTCACTGTCCCACTAGTCCCTCCCCTTCTCAAGACCAGGGTTTCTCCTGGGTCAAATAAAAGCAGGAGAGGATTCCAGCGGTGAGCGGGGGCCGACAACCCTCACAAAGAACGTGGCAGCCACTTCCATCCTGGGAAACTCAGGCATCCTCGAACGCCGCAGGCAGGTAGGGGCTCACCAGCAGCCCCAGGCTGGATCCTTGGAAGGCAGTGCGGGCGGGGGCTGCGGCCTGCAACTGGGTGTGGTACTGGACTCTTATCTCGCCCCCAGCCTGGGAGCCCGGACAGGATCTCCTGGGTGGGCCTGGTAAGGATGGGCAGAAGGCATTCCAGGAGGGGCCCTTTGTGAGCAAGAGCCCCGACTGACCGAACACGTGTGCCTGCGGGGATGGGTCCCTGTGCAGGCCTGGCCTTAGGATGAGTAGTCCTCCCCGAAACCCAGCAGCCTTTAGGGGGTTCCCAGGACACCTACGAGAAATCAGAAGGAATTTTGCCCCTCTGGGGAAAGAAGTCACACTCCCCAAGAGGTTGGGAAGCGGTGGGACAGCCCACCCTCAGGGAGCCATCACTGGGGGGGCAGGAGTAGAGGGGGGCCTGGGCCCCAGGAGGAGGGGGGGCAGGTGCAGCCACGGGAGGGTAACAGGGGGATAGGAGAGCTGAGAGCTAGATCTGCAGAGGCCGCACCCTCCTGTCTCCCGGCTCTGCCTTGGGAGAAATGCACCCATTTCTGAGACGCCCTGGGGTTTTTTCCCCCTTCAGCAGGCTCCAGCCCAGTGGTTTCCTGAAGGCTGATTGGGTAACAGTCTGGGAAGTTCTTAAATCTCTTCACACACATCACTTCCCTGGCACGCTCTCTTCCCCACCGGTCTCCCCCCCCCCCCCCCACCAGAGCAGGAAGCTCAGGCGGCAGAGGTTTCAGTGCCTGGGCCCATTGCTAGTCCCTCCTCTGCCTCCAGGGAGCCCAGCGCCAAACCCAAGCAGATAAACAGCAGATAAACAGGTGCTGGAGGAGAGAAGCCCACCATCAGTGCAGGACCGGGCCTGGGGTGACGCAGCCGGCTCCTCCGTCACTTCGGTGGGGAAATACCTGCAGCGAAACCTGGCTGGCAGTTAATACCAGTTGAGTCAATTAACTCTCGGAGTCAAAGCAGAGAAACACAAGGCACAACAGGGAAGTGGCCGGCCTGGTGCCCCGGGGTGGCCCACTGCGATGCTAGGACTGCACAGTGATCGCCACCCTCTCGGGACACAGGCGTGAGGAGGACCATAGCAGCCCGGCGGAGGTGAAGGGGCCCCACACCGGTGACACGCACGCGTGAGCACAAGGGCTAGCCCACGCCGCGAGTCAGGCCCACGCCGCCACCTGGGTGGAGTCGCCCCCCAGCAGCTCACGGAGCGGCGTAGGAAAGTGCGGCGTGCCAAAGCGTGACTCGGCGCCTGGGGTCTGAACAGCGCCCTTCAGGGCCTTCCAAGGCCAGCCCTCTAGGAGGGGCTTGTCCTGTGGCCCCAGCCCCGCCCCGAGATCTGCGGGGGAAGAAGGTGGTGCCAACCCCAAACTTCTGGGGCCCTGGGAAGGGATCCTCCCAGGTGGGCGCGGGCTGGGGATGCAGGGGCAGGTGAGGGAGATGTGCCCGAGGCCTCCGGCTAGAAGGGCGCACGGGGCGGTGGGGCATCCTCCTGGGAGTCCCCGCCTTGGCCAAGCCACCGTGCTGCCCCGGCGCCGCAGACCTCTCGTCTGGACGTACCCCGAAGGACTTAAACGACGCGTGCCCCCGCGGACTGTGCGCTAGACGCCCTCCGGGCCGGCTGTCAGTTCACGCCCACGAGAGCCCCGAGAGACGGAGCATTGTTACCCCCACTCTGCAGGCGGTCGAAACCCCGGCCAGAGGGTGGGCCGCCGGGGCCCCGGGCCCGCAGGTGAGCTGGCCTCCCATCCCGCACGCCTGGCTCCGGCCTCCCGAGATCAGGCGTTCGGGGCGGGAGCCGCCCGCCTCCTTACCCCCAGCGCATCCAGCAAGGAAGTCGAGCGCCATTGCCGGGTCCCCAGTGAGGCCGCCTCTCCACCTCGTCCTTCTCCTCTGGCGCCTCGCCGGACGGTTCGCCGTCGGGGATCTCCCGGGCTCGCTGGATTGGGGCTCGGCCTGGCCGCCGCCTCCTGGCTTGGAGCCCGGGGCCGGCCGGGGTCGGGGGGCGGCGGCGGCGGCTCGGTGTGCGGGTCCTCGGTCCGCGCACGTCTCTAGCTGGCCCGCTCGCTCGCTCGCCCTCGCGGCTGTCCGCCGGCCGCCAGTGGTCCCTCACCTCGGGCCGCGCGCCCCGCCCCTCGGGCCTGCCGGCCGGGCGCCGGTGTAGAGCGCGGCCAATGAGCGGCCGAGGCGCGGACAACACCCCGGGCCCTGCGCGCCGTCGCCGCGCCTCATTGGCTTGGCGTGTCCGGGGCGGGCGGGGTGGGAGGGGGACGTGGCGGGCGGGGGAGGCGCACCGGCGCCGCAGACAAAGAATGTGCTTAGTGCGCCCGCCCGCGCCGTTCCAGGCGGGAGAGGCGGCCGGGTGCGCGCGGCGGCGGGACGGTGGGGCTGGGGCCGGGAGTCCGGGCCCTGACCGCGGCCTGTGCGGGGCGGGAACCTCCTGGCGGGCGCGAGACGGGTCAGCTGAACGGGAGGCGAGGTGTGCTCGCTCTGGACCGGACCCGGGGACCCGGGGACCTGGGGCTTGGGGCCAGATCCCGACTCTGCCGCCGAATCCCCAGTCCCTGCCCGTGTAATGGGGACACGGGCGTGACAGCGGGCCCCTAGAGCCAGGACCCTACCAGGCTCGGACTCCACTAGCAGTGATAGCCCGCGGGCGGCGAATCGCCTCTCCGCCAGCGCGCCCGCCCGGCCTGGCACGCGGGGTGTCGGGGTCCGAGCGCGCCCGCGTTCCCTGGCGGCGGGGAGCGAGCTGGGAAGGGGGTCGTGGGGCGCCCCTCGGGGGTCCGCACCCGCCGGCGGTGCCCAGGGCCGCGCGGCGGAGAGGGGGTACCGGAGGCCTCAGGACAGGGCAAGCGGCCCAAGTGGGAGGGCTCTGCGTTCCGGTCGTCGGTCGTCGTGGGGCCGTCGTGCGGAGCCGGGCGGCTGGGGGTTGGGGGGGCGATGGGGTCAGAGGAGGAGCGGGATCTACGCCCTCCCGCCCATGAGAGAGTCCCTGAGATTGGCAGTGGCAAGGACCCCTCCCTGGCCAGAGACCTGCCCTGCTCTCCTTCCCCAGCCCCTCAGTAGGCCTGGACTGTCCGGTTGGGACTGGACGTGGCTGGGCACTTGCTCCTTCACAATGAGGGTGAGATAACGCCTTATGGGCCTGGGGCCCAACTTCCTTCTTCATGGTCCTGTGATTGGGACCGCACTCCCTGCACTCCCTGCCGTGCTTCCGGATTGCAGATCACACAGTTGTTTTAGTCTGACTCTACCCTCTCTGAAATCAGGACTGGGATTACAATGGATTTGTACCCAAGGCTTTAAACATTATGTATTTCTGGTACTAGGGTGTATATTGGCTTACAGTGATCCATGGTGATCCACAGGCCACCAGGAATCCAACAGTCACGTGGGGTTTCCTTTTATTCTTCTTAGACTCTAGATAGAACATTTATTAAGCAGAAACCCAAACCTAGGTCTGCTGACTCCTAGTCCAGTGCTCTTGATAGCTGCTGGGCCCTGAACTAGGGGTCTGGAGGCCTGGGTTTGAATATCGCCAGCCTCTGACCTCAAGGAGCCAGAAAAGCAATAACATGTGGGCCCCAGGAGAAGCCCAGACCCAAAACAGGGGCAGGCGTTGATGGTGGGGATACTCTGGTGGGGATACTCGGGTGGCTGGAGGCCTCCAATGCATGACAATTACACTGCATCCGGGTGACTCACCCCTAGGGACACTTGTCCCCTGGTTGCTGCCGCCTCTGGAGGTAAAGCACAAGGCCTTCAGCAGCTACCTCGAGTTTTGGAGGCTTGAGAAGAGGGTCAGGTACCTTAACAGGCAGTAAGAGAGAATGCTATTATGGAATAGTTGAGAAGGAAACTAGGACAGCCTGCTTTATTTTATTTTATTGTTTTAAAAGATTATTTATTTGACAGAGAGAGAGATCACAAGTAGGCAGAGAGGCAGGCAGAGAGAGAGAGGGGGAAGCAGGATTCCCTGCTGAGCAGAGAGCCTGATGCGGGGCTCGATCCCAGGACCCCGAGATCATGACCTGAGCCGAAGGCAGAGGCTTCAACCCACTGAGCCACCCAGGCACCCCGACAACCTGCTTTGTGTGTGTGTGTGTGTGTGTATAAAAGATTTATTTATTTATTTTAGAGAGAGCACACAAGCAGGGGGAGGGGCAGAAGGAGAGGGAGAGAATCTCAAGCAAGCTCTGACTCACCACTGAGTGTGGAGTCTGATGTGGGGCTCTATCTCATGACCCTGAGATCATGATCTGAGCTGAAACCAAGAGTTGGATGCTTACCCAACTGCACCACCCAGGCACCCTGCTTTACATATATATTTTTTATTTAAATATTTAAACTATATAATTATATAAATTATAAATTAGATATGTATATATTTATATATAAATAAATGTGTGTGTGTGTATATATATGTTATTTTTTTTTCTTTAAAGAGAATGCACGTGCCTTGTAGTTAATGTCATGCTTGGGGCAGGTAGCATGAGCCCTGACTCCCTGGGGGTCAGCAGGCTGACCTCCAGGGACTGGTGGCAGTTCAGGAGAGACCAGAAAGGGAAAACAAGGAAGTCACAGCCAAGTAAACGAGTACGCAATGCCCGTAATTTGGAGCCCGCGTTATGACATCAGCAGCGGGTTCTGTGTCCTGTTTTGTTTCCCGAGGATAAAATTAGAGCCCAGAATATGGTTGTTCAACCCCCCCCGCCCTCCCCAGGGCCCCAGGCCCCACCCCCGTCCCCAGGAACACCTAACTGGGCTCCTCTCAGGCCCCAGACTTTAAGGGCAGGAGGGGCTCAAGGCCAGAGCAGTGGCAGGACAGTAAGTGGGGGAGGGAGTGTCACAGGGACCAGGGGTCAAGCCAGGTCACTGAAAAGTGCGGGGTGCAAGCTTTTATTTTGTACGGCTTTTATAATTTCTTACACAAGACGGGTCCCGTGTGGAAGAATTAGAAACAGCAGCGGAAATAGAGGAAAAGTAAAATCACCTCCATCCTCCCCTCCCTGGGGTCACTTGGATTCAGTGACGGAGGCTGTTTTGACCCAGGTGGAGGGGTGGGGTGGGGAGGGCAGGACTGTCAACAGACTCCCACTCACCTGGAATAAAACCTCTAAGCCCGAGGTGACCGGCCACGAGCTCATGCTCCCAGCCCGTCCTCACCGCAGTGCTTTTGCACAGGCGGCTTCCTCTGCCTGGAAGCCCTTCCCTTGCCCGGATCCCCTCCAGAACTCGGGCGCCTGTTCACTCCTCACCTCGTCACGGGGGGCTTGGCTGGCCTTCCCTGTTGACAGACGACAGCCCGCCGCCCCTGCCCACACTGCCGCTTTCTTTCAACTCCGAGGGTGACGTTATTTGTTTCTCTATATGTTTATCACCTCTTTCCCACTAGAATGTGAGCTCTACCAGGGTGGGAATCTTCTCTGTCTTCTTTATTAACCCTAAACAAGGCGGGCACACAGTGGGTGCTCAATAAATGTGCAAGCTGACAGAATCACTGAATGGCCAGAGCCGTGGAGGGTGATGGACCCGGGCTGGGGGATGAGGTGAGTGGGAGGCCCCGCTGGCCGACGGCCTGAGCCTTCTCCAGGGACCTGTGTTCTGTGAACAAGAGGTAAGGGGTGTTGAGGGTTTGGGGTAATCATTTTTCCTAAAATGTATTTTTAGAATTAGAAACTTCAGAAACAAAGTTTCTCCCTGCTAGGCTACAGTCGTCCCTGATAAGGAGCCAGGGAGGTGCAGGAAGGGGACATACGTCTCCTGGATAGCGGGTGTGTGCGTGCGTGCACATGTGTGTGTGCGTGTGCACGTGTGTGTGTGTGCGCGTGTCTCTGCAGAGCCAGAGTCCCGTACCCCTGCGTGTCGGTTTTGACTCGAGCAGGGGTCACACAGGGACTTGGGTGGTCCGGCCGGTGAAGCATCGACTCTCGATCTCAGCTCAGGTCTTGATCTCGGGGTTGTGAGTTCAAGCCCCACACTGGGCTCCATGCTGGACGTGGAGCCTACATTAAAAAGAAGAAGGCAGGGGTCACGTAGCCAAGTCTGGCAGGGGTGAGCGGGCAGCTGAGGAACCAGAGCTGGGTGAGGGGAGGGGGGGGCCTGGCCCGTCTTGCCGTGGGCCCCCAGCCACAGGCTCCCCAGTCTAGACCTCTGGGAGTGGAGTCTCTCAGGACACAGCTTCCCACACCTAAGGAATCAGACCCCGGGAGCGGCGGGTCTGGGCTCAGAGGCTGAAGGGCCGGGGACCTGGTGGGGACAGTCAGCCTCTGTCCTCCCAAGTCCATGGCGCCCGGCGTTCTCTCGTTAGGTAGACTTGAGCGATTCGCTGAAGTGGGTCAAGCCCAGAGTCGCTAGCATGCTGTGTGGGCTTCCAGCGTCTCCAATCCCTTGGGAATGTTTGCAGCCTTCCCCGGGGCTGCCTCTCCCGGTGAGCCGCTCTCGTGCGTGGCGCCGTTCCCAGCCTGCTTGGCCTTGGAGTGGGCGAGAGACCGGAGCGAGGGGCGCTCCGGCCAGATTAGGAGATGACCGAACACTCAAGATGGGAGAGATATAAATAGTCTCATAGGGAAAGCTTCAAGGTCAAATATGGAGCCGCAGGGGGCCTGCCTGAGGGTGCCCCCGACCTGGAGGGCCCCAGCGGTGGTCCGCAGCCGGGGCTGGGCCAACCAGGCAGGACAGAGGGGCCAGGCCGAGGTGCCCAGCCATGTGTGGCAGACCGCGTGTGCCAGCCGCTCACTCGGAGGTCATGAGGCTCGCGGGCCCCCTGGAGCCCCCCCTCCGGGCTGGCGCTGGGGCCCGACGTGAGTCGGCCCAGCTCTGCCCTGTCTGGGGTGGCACACTGGGGGGCGGAGGAGCAGACTCTTGTCCCAGGCCGAAGGGCCGTGTGAGCGGGCACCTGAGGGCATTGTGCCCCCGCCAGGGCCCTGGGCTGGGCGGCCGAGTGAGCTGGAGTTGGCACGGCGGGAGGCCGGAGGGGGCGTGACAGCGGGCAGGGAACGACGCGTCCTGCGTCCTGAGGCGTGTTGGGACAGTCCTGCACACACAGCGGGCAGGCCCGCAGGGAGCACAGGTATGGGAGGACCCTGGGGAAGCTCCAGAGACCAGCAGAGGACGGGCCACATACCCTCAGCCCCCTGGAATCCAGGAGTCCTGCCGTCTTGCAGGAATCCAGGAGTTGGAGTCCCCCTATTCCAGAACCTCTCGCGGAAGGACCTTGTGCTACCTTGATGTCCCTCCTTCCTCCATGGCTCTCCTCCCGTCATGGCCGCTCAGCCAGGCAGTGTCTTCCTGGGGCAGCCCCCGGGGACAGTCCCGCCCCTCCCCCCAGCCAGAATCTCCCCTCTGTCACCTGCGCTGCTGTTTCGGGCTCCGTCCTCTGGAGTCCCTGTCCTCAGCCCCCTTGGGAGCCTGGCCCTCGGCTTCTATGCCACACGGCAGGGAGCATGAGGGCCACCAGGGGGCCAGGCCTGCCTCCCAGCTGTACCCCTCACGGAGCCTGAGGGTCTCTCTCTCCTCTCGTTCACCCGGTCTGTGTTCCTGAGGATCTTCGTGTGCCCGCGGGGGCTTCCCCGGTGAGCCTGCCCCCAGGGTCCACACTGGGAGTGGTCTACACTGCTGTGCGCCCCTGGGAGTCCCTGCCTGCTCCACGAGCCACTCAGCTGTGCCCCCTTCCTAGAAGCCCCACGGAGACAAGCTTCTCTCTGCGGCCATGCTCACCTGTCTCCAGTCCTGCCTCTCTCCGGCGGCTGGAAGACCCGTCCACTAACCCTTCCACGCTCCCCGCTTCCAAATTCCCCTGTCGCCGAGCCTGGGCTAGAATGGGCAGGTCACCTCCAGGGAACAGAAAGCCGTGGGAATGACCACGTGTCACTTCCGAGACAGTCACCAAGGCCTCGTGGCCACCCCCTGGCTCTCCCTCTTGGATCTGCAGCTCTGGGGGGTGGGGGGGGGGACGTTGGGAGCCATGTTGGGAGTCGTCCTGTGGAGAGGTCTCAAGTGTCAGGGGCCAGCGGCAGATGCCAGAGACACCCTCCTCCCGAAGGTGGGTGCATGCTCCCCCCTGCCCCGGGGCTGGATGGTCTGTAGCCACCAGCAGGGGATTACAGCGATCCCAGCGGGGCATGGCAGGGCCAAGCCCGGAGTGGACACTCTCGTTTCCTGTCCCATTTTACAGACGGAGAAACCGTGACTCAGGGGAAGATGGCTTGCTCCCAGTCACAGAGTGAGCTGATGAGAACCATTTCCATTGCCCGGAAATCCCACCGCCCTTCCGGGACCTCTCCAAATCCTACCCCAAAGTATGTGAAAATGAAAGATAGATCGGGTACCTTGGACTCAGCTGTCCCCCTCCAGGAGTGCACCCCACGGAAACAACAGAAGACCCCAAAGCAGGCCGACGGGAGGACTTTCTGTTCTGACCTGGAAACGAGCTGACTTCTATCACCTGTGAATCAAATCATTATGGCGACACGTGGCGCGTGGACAGCCTGCAGGGCCTGGCTCCCAAGGCTTTCCAGATGCTGACCCCTCTAGACTCCCAAAGCTGGGTGGCAGTGGGTCGTGGAATCCCCACTTCGCAGACACGGACCCCGAGGCCTAGGTTCCCGGGTCACACGTGAGGACGGGTAGGGCCAGGGCCAAGCCTGGCTCAGCCTCTGTCCCCCTCAGAAATCCCCGGCCACCCCGCAGGGCGCGCACAGTGGGGAAGTTCTCGGGAGCCGTGGCGGCAGGGTGTCCCAGGAAAGAAGCAAAGCACAAAATGACAGTAAAAAAGAAACGTGTGTGGGGCCCCTGGGTGGCTCCGTCGGGGCGTCCAACTCTTGATTTTGGCTCAGGTCACGATCTTGGGACCGTGAGATCATCAAGCCCACTGTTGGGCATGGAGTCTGCTTGAGATTCTCTCTCTCCCTCCCTTCCTCTCTCCCTCTCTCTCTCTCTCTGCCCCTCCCCCCTCCAAAACAAAGCGCAAAAACCAATAAAAAAGAAAATGCTTGTGTTTGCCTGACTTTGACCAGAAAGCAGGACCCAGACCTGGACTGCGAGGCATTCGCTCTGTATTCTCCCTCTCTGCAGTCTGGATTTAAAAAAAAAATAACTCAGGGGCGCCTGGGTGGCTCAGTGGGTTAAAGCCTCTGCCTTCGGCTCGGGTCATGATCTCAGGGTCCTGGGATCGAGCCCTGCATCGGGCTTCTGCTCAGCGGGGAGCCTGCTTCCCCCTCTCTCTGCCTGCCTCTCTGCCTTCTTGTGATCTCTCTTTCTCTGTCCAATAAACAAATAAAATCTAAAAAAAAATAACTCAGAGTTATTGTTTTTCTTATAAAATGTAAAAATGCATTTTGGAATGTGTCTAGCCCCTCGGCCAGCAAGGCCCTGTGCCCCGTGAGGCCAGCGCCAACCCCCTGTTCCCAGAGCCCTTTGCGGCAGCCCAGGCTGGGGTTTCCTGTGCGATGTCTGCGTCCTCCTGGAAGACCGGCCCCGGGGACTGGGGGGCCCGCACTCGCTGGGGCTCTGGTGTTGGTGGAGGAGGGCCGAAAGCCGGCCTTGGTGCTGGCCGGTAAAGCTGCCCGTTGAGAGGAGTGGCCCCAGAGGCTTCCCTTGGACTCTGCCTTCTGCCATCTACCCAACACCCAGGGAGGTAACACTACCGGCCCAAGGCCACCCATCTGGGAGAGGAGGAGCCTGGAGCCAAAGCCAGGCTGTAGGGGCCCCGCCCGAGCTCCCCTCCGGATGGTGTGAGGCTCTCCCCGGCCAAGACCCCTGGCTGCCCAGCCACCCAACGGCCTCTTCGCCACCTCCTGTGTCAGCTCGAGCCACGTGTGGGCAGGTGACCCCCCCGCTGACTCTGTTCATGCGTTTGTATTTTCCACTGTCAATCCGCTCACCCCGACCCCTCCACCCCATCCATCCATCTGTCCCTCCTCCAGTCCATCTGTCTGTCCACACCTATCTATCCACCCACCCACTCACCCCACCCACCCATCCATCCATCCGCGCATTCATCCACCCTTTCACCTGCCCTTCTGTCCTTCCATCTGTCCGTCCATCCATCCACCGGCTTGTTTTCTCATGCCGGCAGGGCCTGTGCTGGGTGCTGGGGGCTCGTCGACGGGTCTGGCACGGCCCCGCGCCCAGAGCTCACAGCAGGCTCAGGAGCTTTTCCAGCTGAACCGCGGCCCGAAGGGCGAGGTGGCGTGTTTTCCGTGTCGGCCGGGGAGAAGGGTGAAGTTTGGGCAAGTCTGTTCGGGAGACAAGGCGGGCGATACTTGGCTGCAGTGACCAGGGAAAACACACTGGTCTCCGATGTCGCGGTCTCGGGCTGCCAGCCCCCCCCCCCCCACTCGGCCCTCGTCTCCTCTGTCCTCTGCCTCTGTCCTTGGCGCTCACTGCTGTTTTCGGTCTCTGGGCTCCTGTCACCTCATCTCTTGGGTGTACGTCTCCCTCTCAAGAATGAAGAGCCACGAGGCGGGGACTCCCGTCTGTGGGGTTGTTGCCGTGGTCTCAGAGCTGGGCTTCGAACGCGAACAGCCCGGGAGGGGCTCAGTCTGTGAGGCGTCTGCCTTCGGCTCAGGTCGTGACACAGGGGTCCTGGGATCGAGCCCCGCATTGGGCTCCGGGGATGGAGTCCTGCACCGCTGCTTGTCCCCGTGACTGCCGTGTTCGTGCTTGCTCCCCCGCCCTCTCTCTCTGATAAATAAATAAAATCTTTGTGAAGAGCCCGGTTCCCAAGCAGACGCCGGGGCTGGGCATCGGGACAGACCTGGGGCGGACTCCATCCAGCCCTTTGCCCTCTGACATGGCAGCCGCCACGGCCAGCCTGTCCCCTCTTCAGCCTGCGATGGCCAGGCAGGCGGGGATGGGGCCGCCCCTCCATCGGCCCGTTCAAGGCCGGCCTGCGTCCACCCGTCCGAACACAAGAAGACAGGTAGACACACAGTCCCTGACCCGAGGGCCACCTGGCCGAGACGGCCCGAACCCTGTGCCCCTCCACCCCACCCCTGCCAGCTCCGGCCGGCAGGGCACTCGCTCTGTGTGGCCCTGGGCACATGCACAGCCTCCTTAAGCCTGAGGGCCCCCGTGGCCGCCTCGCAGGGCTGCCATGTGGGTCATATGGGAGCACGTGCTGAGCCCCTGGGAGGGCCCACCGGGGGACGGCCGTGGGGACGAGGCTGGTGGGCATCGGAGAGGGGCTGGTCGTCCCAGAGTGTCTGGCGATCGCATCCAGCCCTGCCGCCTGCATGGCCTGGGACACATCTCCTTTCTGAGCCTCAGTGGCTCCGTCTATAAAATGGGGACCATCGGCCCCCCTTCCCCTTCAGGAGTGCCCTGGCTTCGTGAGAGGCCCAATCAGCACCCCTGGCCGCTGGTCCCTAGCAGTGGGCCCCTCAGGGCTTGGTCAGTGCTGGGCGCTGGGGGCCGAGCAGAGGCAGACCCGGCGGGGCCTGGGGGAGTGGGAAACAGATGTGGGTGCACATGGACAGTGTGGGGTCAGGGCGGTGTGAAGGGCATGGAGCAGAGGCCGGGCTGGGACCCGTGTTTGCTTGCGGTGGGGGAAGGGGGGCGTGTGCAGCCTTCCCGTGCTCGCCCCCACCCCCTCCTGCCTGCTGGAGCCTCTCCGCCCAGCTTGGATGGCGTCTGCCGAGGGGATAGGGAGCTTCGAGGGCTGCTGCAGAGGCCCGAACTTGGGCTTGGAGGGACAGGGGCACCACAGCCCCATCCCAGACCTCCTGGAAGTGTCTGCACCTGGCCCCAGGGTCCAGCCCAGCAAGCAGTGTGGACAGTGAGCCCTGCCACCTCCTGTGGCCTCTTGCATACTTCCCTGACCCCTGGGTCCCCCGGGGCACTGGGACAAGGGTCCTCGGGGGGGTGGGTGGGTGGTGGTGGGAGGGATTCTAGCTGCCCAGTGCCTGGGTTTGAGCATTGACCCGCATGGCCTCTGCCTTCGGGGCCACTGGTCAGCAGGCTCCCGCTCCTGCCCCTCCCCCGGCCCCAACTATTTAAGGCCGGCCAGCAGCTGACCAGTCGGTTGAGGCCACCCTGGTGGTGGCAGACCGCTGTAAGGCAGGCAGACCCCAGGGCCTTCCCCAGCACCGCGCTGTCCATGGATTTTGTGGCTGGAGCCATCGGAGGTAATGCACGGGGACGGGGAGGGGTACCAGGAGCCATGGGGGCGTGTTGGGTCCTGGCAGTAGGCCTCCCGTGGCTGTGGGGTGTCAGGGGCCCCAAAAGTGGTCAGGCCCCAGTGTGGGCCGCACATGCTGGGGAGGCACAAGGGGAGGCGAGTCTGCACAGCCTGGCCTCTCAGCCTGGGGGCCCTCCAGCAGGGGTGGGGGTGTGCAGAGGGTGTCTCTGCCCGCCCGGAGTGGGGAGAGCGGGGTGGAGGCTCGCAGCCATCAGGGTGGGGAGGGATGGCCTAGCTGTGGGAAGGAAAAAGAGGCGGGGGAGGGTGGGCAGTGAGGACAAACAGGCCTGGATCCGGAAATGCAGACTGCAGGGGGTGGGCTGCGGAGGGGGAGAGGCCCTGCCGAGCCAGGCCACACCTGCCTGGTGGCCTCCCAAACTATTTTCCCTTCTGGGGAAAGGGCTGGTAGCAAAAGACAGATCCAGAGAGATAAGCGACCTGTTGGGAAACAGGTGGGCAATGGGTTTCCCCCACCCCCGGCCCCCCATCCAGCAGGCTGGGAGCCTATTTTGGGCAAGGCACCCTTGGACTCGCCGGTCTTGTGAAACAGCCGCGGGTGCTGGTCGATGCTTCTGGGAAAGGCGTGGGGTGTCCCCCTCCCTCAGGAGGGGAGGGCAGTGCTGACCCAGGACGGGCTGGAGCCCCGGCCTCCCTGGTGATCTTTCTGAGGCCTGACTATACGCTGGGCCCAAGACCAGCTGCTTCCCTGCGTGTTAGCCCCCTAAGGAGGGGGCTCGGAGAAGGAAGGGGCTTGACTCTGGCAAGATCACAGAGCCAGGAAGGGCTCTTGAAGACCTGGGTCTTGCTTGCCTTTGTGGAGGACGGACATGGCATGCGCGGGGCAGCAGCAAAACCACATGATCGGGGCTTCGATCAATATGTTTTCCGGCACAGACGCAGCCCAGATTCAGGGGTCAGGGAGGGCTCCAGAGAGGAGGTGAAGCTGTGGCAGGGCTTTGATGGATAAGTAGGAGTCTGGTGAGGGTCTCTGTGAGACTAAAGGAAGGTAATTCTACTCAAGTCATTCAGTCGGCCCTTTGCTCATTCACTTGCACTTGTTCATTCATTCATGCACACTTAGTGAGCTCTGGGATGCCGAGTAAATAGGGCAGAGCCCCCAAGTGCCTTGTCCTCAGATGGCCCTCACCACCTCTCGCCCCCAGGGTATGGAACCCCAGGGCTCTGTGGCTCTCTGGCTTTGCCTTGGCCGTGCTGGGGGCTTGGACACTGAGGCTCTGGTGTCAGGAAAGGAGAAAGAAACAAGACGGTGGCACCTGGCCCTTTGCAGGGAGAGGGCCCTGGTCTAGGAAGCCTCACATCCCATTCTGTTCCATGCAGACTTGTGGTTCCAGGCAGTCCTTCACAGAGCCCTGGGTGACCTGGGATTTCCCACCTCCCAGCCTTCACTGGGTCTGTGGCCCTACACACACACACACACACACACACACACACACACACACGGCTGCTGAAAGGCAGACAGACCCTTCAAGGTTTGAGAACAAGAGCTGCCCAGCTTGGAGACAGGGCCCAGCAGGTGTAGAGACAGAGGCTCTCCCAAAACGCGCCCCTGGCTTTCAGAACCAGGCATCGCTGGGACAAGACACAGGAGAAATTGCTAGCAGCTTGGCTGAGCTTCAGTTCCCTTCTCTGCATTAGCGTGCTCAGGGTTGATGAGGCGCGGTGTGGACGATCTCAGCGTGCGTTCATTCTCAGCAGGAGCTGGCTGGGGTTCAGCCCCGCCTCCTTCCATGAGACAGGGTCGGGCTGTCCTGCTCCTCACCTGGTCCCTCTGATTTCCTTGCAGGCGTCTGCGGTGTTGCTGTGGGCTACCCCCTGGACACGGTGAAGGTACGGGCCGTCTAAAGCCTCCTGGCTGGGATTCAGCTGCCCTCCACGTCTTCTGCATCCATCCATGCCCAGGAGACCTTTCTGCCCTGCTGACCCGGCCGCCCTCCCCACACTCCTTGGGACTATGTCAGCCCCTTTCTCACCAGCGTGTGAGGATTCTTGTCTTACACAGGCCCTTGGTCCTTGCTCTTGCCTGCAGTCGGCCAGCATGCCTCTGACAATCAAGGCATTGGCTTGTCCCCTCCCCCAGGCTTACTGACCTTGACGTTGGCCTGGAGCCACCCCTTCCTGAAGTCTGCTTCTCTCGCAGGTCAAGATCCAGACAGAGCCCAAGTACAGAGGCATCTGGCACTGTGTCTGGGACACGTATCGTCGAGAGCGGGTAGGCCGGGGCCTGGGGTGATGGGCAGGAGGATGTCAGGGCCTTAGGCCCCAGGCCTGCCACTCCCAACCAGCCAGCCCTGTCTGAGCTCAGCTCTGTCATCTTCCAAATGGGAGTGATTGTACCAACCTGCTGGGTTTCTCTGAGGACAAGAGCCAGGCATCCGGCACATAGGAGGTGCCCAGAATGAGGTCCTTCCTTCAGGAGAGGGTCCACAGGTGGCATCTGGGGCCTTTGGGGTCAGAGAGGGACCCCGAGTGTTTGCATTTCTGTCCCCTCCAGGCTGGGCACCCCTTGAACGCCGTAGGTGGCACTGTCCGGTGTCCCCTGTGTCCAGCTCGGAGCCCGGTCCAGAGGAGGGACTTGGGGATACTTACCAAAGTGAACTTGGGGCTCGATGCTGGCCAGGGGGGACAAATGAGAAAACAGCAATGGTAAAGCACGCTATTCTAGGTCGTCATCATTGTTGAATGGCTGTCCTAGGTCCAGCCTGGCCTTCTGTCTCTTCGGTCCCTTGCATCACCTCAAGAGTGGAGTGTTATGATTCCCAGTTTAGGTCACAGAGCCTTGGCAGCGAGAGATGGGCCCAAGTCCTGCAGTCAGGGAGGCGGGGGCAGGGCTGAGACCTGGCCCCCTTGGCCCAGGGCCCCTTGGGGAGGCCCTCTTCCTGGCTGGGCCTCTGGCCTGACTCAGGCCCTCGGGTCCTGTCTGTATGCCCACCAGGTGCGGGGCTTCTACCGGGGCCTCTCGCTGCCCGTGTGCACCGTGTCCCTGGTCTCGTCCGTGTCCTTTGGCACCTACCGCCACTGCCTGGCGCGCATCTGCCACTTTCGCTATGGCAGCCCCGATGCCAAGCCCGCCAAGACTGACATCACGCTGTCCGGATTTGCCTCTGGCCTGGTCCGCGTGAGTGGGGTGGGGGGGTGGGCGAGGCTAAGAGAGCTGCCGGAGAGGCCCCCCAGCCCCGCAGTAGGGGAAACGGAGGCTTGGGGCAGGGCAGATACTGGATGAGGGCGGGGCGGGGGCGGGGTAATGGGTGAGGGCGCAGCTGATTCTCTAGCTCGGTGACCTTGGGCACGCCAGGGAGCTCTCTGAGCTTCTGTCTCTTCCCCAGTGAGAGGCGTCGTGAGGATCAAGTAAGGTTCTGGGTGTAGAGCCCCCAGCACGGCTCGGAGTCAGGTTCCAGGACTCACAGAAGGGCAGCCAGTATTGTTAGCAATTTGTTACTTATGTTATTAAATACATTCAGTACCGTAGTCTTCTTACACTACTTATGTTAATTACATGGTACATGGATGTGGTTCACATGTTAACTATGTGATAGATACTCCCACGAACCCGAGTCGCAGGCATCTACCCAACTCCTCTCGTGTGTCCGGCCCGCTCCGCGCCGGAAGCAGAGCTTGGAACCACTGGCTTTGAACCGCGCGGCGCGGGGTCGGATGCGCCAGCCCTGGAGGGGCCCGCGCTCCCCAGGGGTTGCTGGGGGCGGCATGAAGCCCTTACCCCTCCTTCCACCGCAGGTGTTCCTGACCTCGCCCACCGAGGTGGCCAAGGTCCGCCTGCAGACGCAGGCGCAGACGCAGCAGCGGCGCCCCTCGGCCTCGTGGCCCTCGGCTGCGCCCCCCCTGTGTCCGGCGCCCCCTGCCGGTTCCGTGCCCGGGCCCAAGTACCGAGGGCCACTGCACTGTCTGGCCACGGTGGCCCGTGAGGAGGGGCTGCGGGGTCTCTACAAGGGCAGCTCGGCCCTGCTCTTCCGCGACGGCCACTCCTTCGCCACCTACTTCCTGTCCTACACCATCCTCTGCGAGCGGCTCACGCCCGCGGGCCACAGCCAGCCAGGTGAGCGGGCGGGGCCTGGCAGACGGGGCGGGGCCTGGCAGGCGGGGCGGGGCCCAGCACAGCGGGCCTCGGGGCCAGGGGAGGCGGCGTGGACGCGGTGGTGCCAAACGTGGGTGCCGCAGAGCACCCCCCCCCCGGGGTGGGAACGTCTGTGCCCTCTACCCCGGGAGTGGGGACAGACCCGTCATGAGACTTCGCACAGGTCCCGTCCGGTGCAGGAGCCCCGGGCTCCGTTCTGGGGACCCCCCCTGTGTCCCCGGCCGGCTGGCAGGGGGTTGAAGTGCTCGCGGTTCTCTCCCTGCAGATGTCTTGGGCGTGCTGGTGGCCGGGGGCTGTGCCGGGGTCCTGGCCTGGGCCGTGGCCACCCCCATGGACGTGATCAAGTCACGCCTGCAGGCGGACGGGCAGGGCCTGCGGCGCTACCGGGGCCTTCTGCACTGCGTGGTGACCAGCGTGCGGGAGGAGGGGCCGCGGGTCCTCTTCAAGGGGCTGACGCTCAACTGCTGCCGCGCCTTCCCCGTCAACATGGTGGTGTTTGTGGCCTATGAAGCCGTGCTGAGGCTCATCCGGGGCCTGTCCGCGTAGCCAGTCCCGACCCCCTGGGCCAACCCACCCGCAGCTTCCCGAGGACCTGGAGGCCAGAGGAGGCGCGGGAGAGCGTTGGGGTCTGGGCCCCACGGAGCCGCCGCCCAGGACAGCCCGGGCCTCTCTAGAGCCCGAGTGGCTGTGCTTGGGGCTACAGGACCACAGGAGTCTGAGGGGCCCGTCTGCCAGCAGCCTGGGGTTGGCTTGGGGGTTACACGAGCCAGGGAGGAGTGGGCCTCTCAGATGAGGACATCCGTCCCAGGAGTTGGAGCTCCAGCTTCCCGGCCACCCCTGCCTGCCGCCCGCGTCTTCGGAGCACCCCTGCGCCTCCGGCCAGTCCCTGGCCGTCCACTAGCCGCCCTCCGCTAGAGGCCCCCACGCAGCTCTCCTCGGCTGGCGAGAGCTCTTGGGCCCTGGGCCCCGCAGAGGGGGCACTGACGGGCCCGCCTCGGCCAGCCGGCATGGTGCCCGACCTGCTCCCGCACCCTCGCCCTCCGGCAGACCCCGCAGACTCAGCGGGGAGCTGCTGACAATAAAACGTCTTCCAGCGAGCTTGGCGGTGCTGCTCCATGGTGTGTGGACCTGCGATCGCTTGTCCTCAGAGGCCCAGCCCTCCAGGCCTGTGTGGCCAGTGTTCCCACTATGCGGATGGGCACACAGGCCCAGCACTCTGGCTGCCTCCACTCCCTCGGCCTTCGGGGCACTGACCCCCCACGGGAGGCCACTCAG
>CM052797.1:122061335-122225802 GCA_028533885.1 Nasua narica
ACCCAACACCGGGCCAGCACACAGCTCAGAGAGGGAGCCGGGCCTGCCCGCTGTGGCGGGGGTAGGGTCGGACTCGCGCCCACATTTCTGAAGTCCTCTTGGCCGCACCACGGCTTCCAGTCACCTGGGGCTCTCGGGGCGAGGGCTCTGGTAAAGCCGGCCAGCACCGGCCTCGATTATCCTCTCACAGGCCCTGGCCTTGACCATGTCTTTGGACTGAAGGACCTCTTGTGTCCTGGAAACTCCCAGAACACATGGGTGGACCCTCCTGTCCCAGTCTGCTTCCGTCATCCTGACCCAAGTACTTGCTTACCCCAGTGTTCTCCGCCAGGAACACCCTGCCCCCTCCTCTGCGGGGCTAACTCCCCATCCCAGGCATCACCTCCTTCAGGAAGCTCTCCCGGCCTGACCGCTGGGCTGCTTTTTAGGCCCCCACGGGGCCCTGGCTCCTTGTTTTGGTCACTCATCTGCCTCCCACCCGAACCCCGCTCCACGCACATGTCTGATTGGGACTCTGCCCAGCACAGGGCCTGGCGCACGGTAGGCGCTCAGGGGGTGTGGAATGAGGGAAGTCCTGCCCTAGATTCCCGGAAGTTCATCCAGCTTCAAGTGAAAGATGCTGGCATTCTAGACAGGTGCCGGGAAAAGGGTAGCCCCTAACAGAAGGTTGATGATTCATCAAAGCCCCGACCCCGTGTCCACAAGAAGACCTCCAGTACCCGTTTCTTTTAGCCTGGGAAGGAGAGTTACTGGCAGTACTCTGGGCTCTGCCAGTCCCCGCGGGGGGTGTGGGGACTTGGTCACTGAGCTGCTGGCCCCGCCCACGTTAGCAAAATGGCTTTGCAAGAAGGCCTTGTCCCAGGTCCTCATGCTCTCTAGATGACAAGGCCCTTTGTAGGGCTGACCCAGCGCCCTCTCAGAAATGGGGAAGAGGAGGCGGGCCCAGGTGGGTCTTCCCATTAACCTTGGTCACCTTAACGAAGTCTGGGCTGCACCTGAAATTTTAAGTGGGAGATCAAAGGTGGGGTCCCCAGGGCTCCCCCAGCCGACAGGAGAAGCAAGGGCCAAAGGGCATAGAACTCCCCGGGAGGGCCGCATCTATCACATGGCAGGGAGACCCCTTTTGTTGTCGTCCTGGACTAAGTGCTCCCTGCTCCCCACTGTGTGCCCTGTCCCCAGCCCCAGCTCAGCTGCGATCCCAGGAGCTCCTCCGGCATGTGTCCCCACACCACGGGCCCTGCGACCTGATCTGCCAGCACCTGCCGGGCTGTCGCACCTGTCCGTGTTAACCTGGGGGATCCCCCAGAACCTCCTTTTTTAGAAAAATGTGGGGGATGGGAGCAGCTGCAGCCCTCACCAGCAGTGACTGCTGGGGGAGTCACCTGACTTCTAACCCAGGGCACTGTCTCAAGACCCCAGCCTGAGGTATGGTTGCTCTTCCTACAGGGGTGGGGCTGGGGGTCCTGCCCAAAGTCACAGTCTGTGCAGGGAGGGGCGGCCTGACGGCGATGCACACTCCTGCCCTGGTGCTCGGCCACCCCGGGGACGTCACACGCGGCCCCTTGATTTATCCGTTCAGTGCACCTGTGACACTGGTGCAGGGAGCGACAAGATGTCATTTAGCCGTGGACGGCCACCGCCAGACAGGTGAGGGGGCCAGGGGAGGAGACAGATGACGTTGTGCCGCACGCTGGGACCCCAGTGCCTCCCAGGGTGGGACCCTCGGTGCCCTCATTTGTGCAATGGTCCATGTGTATGGACACAGCAAATAAGAGGCAGGACAGGGCTGTGGTGTGTCAAACTCAGTGGGTGGCCTTGGACAAGCCACACTGCCCTCTCTCGTGTCGGTTTCCCCACCTGCAGGTGAGCTTGGGCAGGTAGAGGGAGCGCGGGGCCCCAGCGCCGCAGGGTCTCAGGCGGACGGCCGCTCCCCTCGACACCCCCGCCGGGCGGCTGGAGGCGGCCCACGAGCTGTGCCAGCAGCAGGGCACTTGCCAAGGGCCAGAAGGCAGGCGGGCTGCCTCCGAGCGGATTCCTGGGAGCCTGCATCTTGAGGCCACGGGGGCTTCCAGGCTGTGTCTCCACTCCATGTCCCCTCCAGGTGACCCCGTGGACGTGAGGGCCACCCGCCGAGCGGCTGCCGCGCTCGGCAGCAGGTGCGGCCCCACCGTGGGCCCGAAGCAGGCTTGCTCCCTCCCTGAAGCCCAGACAGAGCGCAGCGACACAGGCAGAACTGAAGGAAGTTTATTCACGCCAACGAGTGACATGAGGGAGTGGACCCTGCACCTCCAGAAAGCAGACCCCTCAAGCCAGGGCCTTCCCTGAGGTAGGTCTTCCGCTTTTCCAAACTACACAGGGTGCACGGTTAGCCAGGCCTCCCAGGGACGCGCCGCTCGGGGCCTGGAGGGCTGCCGCGCGCTTTCTAGCTACGTCCACCTGCCTCGGGGCACTGCTCTGTGCTGAAAGGCTTCCACGCCAGTCAAGTGTCAAAACAAAAGCATCTGCAAAGACAACAGACCCCTCAGCATCTGGCACAAGCAGCTCGAAGCGGCCATTGGCTTTCAGGGCAGAGTGTCAAGGATTACTTGGTGGAAGGGAGATTAGCACATCCAGGGAAGAGCACGATTTCTGGAGCGGGTGCATGCATGGTCTGGAGTGTGGTGAGTGAACCGGAGTCTCGCCCACAGAAGACTCAATTTAATAAAACCTGGCCAACTTGGGCCAATATTCAATGTGAAAAGCAGCTTTCAAGCTGGGAGCTCTCTTAGCCAAATGTTCAGCAAAGCTTTCAGCTGGCAAATCTTCTTTTAAATTTTCCTGGGCACGGCCTGAAATACATCTGTGCCCATTACACTTCCGCGGGCGGGCTTCTAAAGCGCGGTTTAACTGACGCTAATGCTGTCTGACTCAGGTGTGCAGACTGCGCGCTCGCCCACGGGGCAGGTCTGCAGAGTGTGGGGGCGGCAGCAGCTGCCGGGCGCACCTGGCAGGCTGGCCCGTGGACATGGGGCAGAGGTGCCCCACGGGGGGCTGCTCTGTGGGAGAGACTCCAGCTGGACTGTCTGACCATGGGACATTAGCCGGCACCCAGTGACCCCCAGGGTTGTGCCCACGAGACAGAGAGGAGGACGCGACGGGAAGAAACAGTACCGACACACGGGCTTCCGACACCAGGCCAGTAATTACCGTGAGACAGCACCTACGGGTAGTGATTTGATTGGGCTGGAATTATTGGTAAATTACATCCCTTTATAAGCACATATAAAAGGAGTGTTACTGAAAATCGTAGGACAGCTTCCGGGGAGTCATGAACTCTTTCACTATCTCGTCCGTGACCTCCTTGCGCCTGGCCTGGTGCTCGGCGATCAAGGGCTGCAGAACCTCGATGAGCGCCTTCTTGAGCTCCCCAGTGAGCATGTCGCCGCTGGTGTAATCCTGTCCGGAAGGAGACAGACCACAGTGACACGCGGCTCACAGGCCTGGGCCCCTCGCCTCCTCTGGGCGCCAGCCCAGCCCGCGGCACAGGGGTGGTGACCGGAAGTCCAAGCACGTGCACCTTACACGGTGCTTTTAACATGCCGGGGACCCCGCCCGGCCCAGCCCCACTCGCCGCTCCCGCCCTCCCCTCTGGGCAGCAGAGCTCCACGCACCCCTGATAAGCGCCAGCTCCCTCCCGCCCGCCCAGCTCCTCCAGCCCCGAGTCCGCGGCCCCTGTGCTGTGCAGCCTGCTCTGGGCTCTTCGCTGGCATCAGCTTTAAACACGCTCGCACGGAGAGTTCCCAGTCAGGATCACCTCTGCGGGAAATTCCGGGACCGGAAAACCCAAGGCAAAGGCTACAGATACTCTTTGGGCTCTTCCTCCTTCTCACCAAACTGCTGCCGAGAGGCCTCACCTGGGCGAGCCTCGGGGCCCCTGTGACAGCACAGCAGCGCAAGGCCCGCTAATTCGTGGGGGATTGCTGGAACTTTGATTCCGTCCTGTTGGAATTCCCGGGTCTGTGGTGTCCGGTCAGGGGAGACCGCTGTGGCCGGCAACCAGGCTGTGCTTTCCTTTGCAAACTGTCACCGGGCTTCTTGGCGCGCGGCTAGGGGCGGACGGACCTCCTCGCTTTTCACCTCGTCTCAGCTGAGGGCCTGCGCCAAGGCCCAGCCCCGAGGGGCTCCGACCACCCTAAGCTCGGCTGCCAGACCCCCCGGGTCCCGTGAGAGAGGCTGGACCCTGCAGCCTCACCTTCCTGATTTGCTCGAGCTTGTCATCGTCCTCGAGAAAGAAGGTCAGGTACATGAAGGACACGTCCACGTCACAGTTGCCTCCGAACTGCCTGTGCTCCTCGACGGTGTCTCTGCCTCCAGAAAAGGCGTGCTTGTTGACCTGCAGCAGCGAGAGCACAGAGATGCTGGCCGGGTCGGAAGCCGGCTGGGAGCCGAGGGTGCCCGTCGGGCCAGGGGCCGCCTTCCACCCCGTCAGGTCCCCGGGCAGGAGGCTGGGGCTCACGGTTGGAGGAGGAGCCCCACAAACTGCCCCTGCCTGTCTGGCAAGCCCGGGTCCGTGCCAATGCGGCCAACTGAAGAGAAGGGGGGAGAGGCAGGTGGGTTAGCTCGGAGGCCCCCGCCCCCACGAGATGCAGAACCGAGCCGGGAAAGCCAAAGCGCCAGCCACGCTGGATTGTGGACGAAGTGTCCTCCAGTGAGGGATGGATACAAGCACCTCTGGGTAAGAGAGACAACCCAGGAAGGGGGGCTACAGCCTTCTCCGTGCGAGGGAGGACGGGAGCCCTAGGCTGGGGCTCGAAAGGGACAGCAGAGCCCAGGAGACGCGCAGAGGGAGATGGCACCTGCAGGCAGCCCCACCTAAAAGTATGCAATTTCCAGAGCTGAAAAAAGACTCAGAAACTAGCACAATAGTTTTTGGAATCACTGAAGATCATCTTGGAGAAATCAGGAACAAGAAGCCAGAAAAGAAAAACCAAAAAGGACAGAATCTCCTCAACCTTCTTCCCACAAGCACATGAGAGACCCACTATCTACCAAGGCCACCCTGTTTTTCCTTACTGGGGAAAGGGTGGGTAGAGCTGGAGGTTCCTGGGTGGAGACGCTTATCCCCCCTCCCAGGACCCCAGAGCAATTCCGGACAGGATGCTCCGGGACGGTGGACAGGGGACGCCAGGGCAGAGGCCAGGGCGGCAGGGAGCGGCACCTGCCCTGTGCCCAGCAGAGGAGGGCGCAGAGGGCTGCAGGCTCGGGGCGAGCAGAGTACCGACAAATGCGCATTCACCTTCCCTCGCCTTCACAAGGTAAAAGAGCAAGTCGTAGAACAAAATCAACATAAGCAAACTGCTCCAACCATGGGACAACAGAACCAACAGGAAGAGAAAGCACCAGGACCCACATGGGCCTCTTCCTGTGCTCAGACTCGCGGGGCCGAGCCAGGTCACTGCGAGGCCTCGGGGAAGACGCTCCAGCGCCAAGAACAAAGTCTTGAGAACAGAGCTTCCCAGGCTCCCAGGGCTGGTTTAAAGGCTATCCAAGGGCCCCGGGCCACTTCTCAGTCCTCGTCTGACAGCAAGATGAGGAAAGGTGTGTCTGCTGCATGCTTTCCAAGATGCATGGGTGCCGCTGCCGCCCACACAGTACTCGTCCTTGAGCAGGCCCGTCCCATGATGGCATGCAGACGCACCAGGAATGGCGGGCGCTACCACAATCACATCACTTAATCCCGACAACCCAATGACCTCCGTGCTTTCTCCACCTTATGGGTGAAAATGGGGTGCAGTGTCAAGGACCCGCTGTATGTGGCAGCGAGTGGCAGAGCCAGGCTGACCCTTCCTCGGACACCAGTCTTCTGTTAGTGGCTTAAGTTTGCCTGGTGTTGGACTGGCCGGTCCTCAGTGTGGCTAGGGCCTCGCTTTCGGGAAACCAACAGAAAAACAGATCTGGTTAGGAGGGAAAGCAGCCTTGTTTGTGGGGACCACAATGCAGGGGCCAGGGTCCAAAATGACAGAAGTCAAGTGAGATGTACCCAAACCAGTGTGGTCTGGTGCAAAAGGCAAGTACGCCTGGTGAGGCTGAGGGACAGGGGAGCTGGATTCAAGCGTCAAACTCGAAAGCTGGTGTGCTCTGGCCACTACAATCCAAAGGGACAGGTGAGCTGGAGCCCCCAGGCCTGGGACGCGGTGGGCCCACTGAACCTCACCCTGGAGCCCGAAGCCAGCTCTGGGCGGGGGTGCTATAGGGATCTTATGATCAGAAACCCCAAGTGGGTAGCCAGGCTGGCAAACTGTGTTACAGACGCTCGTCCCCAAAAACGACGTTCTACACTCCAAGGCTGCCTGCAGGAGGGCTTGGTGTGGCAGGCTCCGGCAGGGCCCGTGGGACAGCCTGGGGAAGGCCTACTTTGGCCGATCCCGCAAAGGAGCTGACCGACTCTTCGTTTTGAACCGAATTCTTAAATCTGAGCTGCTCTTTATAGCTCATAAACACTTTTTACATGTGATCCCACCTAAGCCTTGTCTCCAGCCTATGAAATCGGTACCGCCACTCCCACTTCACGGGTGTCTCACCTGGACAGCAAGGTCACTCGTCAGTGGCACAGACAATCTGGGTTCCTGACTCTAGCCTGGGGTTCCCCCGTGCAATGCGGGAGCTGGGGTCCAGTCCCAACCCCACCCCGCCCCAGCTGTGTGGATGCAGGAAGCTGCCTGGTCCTTGAGTCTTGACTTCCTGGCTTACAAGATGAACACGGCCTCACGGTGGTGTTGGCAGGACTCAGTGAGATGACACAGGTGGGAGAGGACGCAGGCGAGCGGCCATGTGCGCAGCACGGCTACTGCTGTTACCTGCAGGAAGGCTGGAGCAGATGCCCCGCCCTGGCCGGTGTGGGGTGGATTCCGGACTGCAAGGTGGGCGTGGGGACCGGCCTTGCCCTGCCCCACGGGCCGCTCGCAGCTGTGTGCTCCCTGACCTCACACTTACTGCCCACCCACCCTCGGGGCCTTTGCTCGTCCCTAAGTGAATGAAAAATGCCTGGGACCCAAAAATGACTTCTTTAAAACAACTAAAAAAACCAAAGTGTATTCTCTCCTGGAGAGAAGAGGAGCCTCCCCCAGGGCCTGGACTCCAGGCTTTGGAGCGTCCAGCCAGTAGTGAGAGGGCAAGGACAAGCCCTGAACACAGCGGCTTCCAACAGAAGGTGGCAGAGTCGGCGGCGGCGGTTCCCTGGAAGAGGCTCTGGACAGTAAGGGTCTCCCCGCTGTCCACTGGAACCCGCTTGGGACTCCGGAAAGGCCAGGGAAGCAGAGGGTTGCATCACACGCCTCCAATGTGGATCGTCACCCCTGCTGTAAACGTCCCCTCGCAAACACACACTGGATTCCAATTAAATGTCAACAGCTTCGTGGGATAGGGAGGGGGTAGTACCTATACCAGCTGTTCAGGCCCGAGCAGGGCCCTGGGAAAGAGAAAAGCTCAAACAGATTCCTAATTCTCGTTTCTTTGGTGACCTGACAAATATCTGCTGAGTGCCTGTTGCATGCTGGGACGGACACGACTGTCCTGATGAAGGGCTGCACCTGTTCCCAATCTCCGTGAGAACACGCGGCCCCTGAGGCCCACCTTGGCCAAGCTGGCCATCTTCTCTGGCCCTCATCTCTCTAAAGGCACTCATCACTATCTGCCCGTGAGAAATCAAGCCAGGAAACAAAGCACCTGCTCCATTTGCTGGACTACAGCTGCTGCTTGGAAATGGAATACGTTCAGCATTTACTTTACAGAAAACTGCCGTGGGGCGCCTGGGTGGCTCTGTTGGTTAAGTGTCTGCCTTCCGCTCAGGTCAAGATGTCAGGGTCCTGGGATGTCAGGCTCCCTGCTCAACGGGGAGTCTGTCTGTCCCTCTCCCCCTGCCCCTCCTCCCACTCATGCTCCCTCTAAGAAAGAAAGAAAAGAAAAGAAAAGAAAAGAAAAGAAAAGAAAGAAAATCTTAAAAAAAGAAAACTGCCATGACTCTGCTTCCAGAGCCGAGTGCTGGTGAGAAAAGCACAGAAGAATGTAAAGTTTTGCCTAAATGAAAGGACACAGAGTAAGTTTATCCGGTGTCTGGGAGCAGGGACAGGCCGCCTGGGGTTTGCAGGCAGCGGCTGCTACCGATCCTGGAACCCAGTGCTTGGTGGGAGGCGCTGGAATGACGGTCACGTCACGCGTGTGCGTGCCTGTGAGTGTGCGTGCGTCTCTGTGGACACAGGCTGCCCACCCGGCCCCGACCATGCTCACCTTGGTCTTGATCTGCTTGGCGGTGTCCGTGAGGAAGATGGAGGAGTTGGGGTCGCTGGCGCTCATCTTGGTCTGGGCCCCCTGCAAAGCGGGGAAGAAGGTGGAGTGCAGCAGGGCTGGTTTAGGGTAGCCGATCCTGGGGGCGACGTCTCTCGTCATCCTGAAGTAAGGGTCCTGTGGCAGAAGAGGGCCCCTGAGATCAGCTGGCAGACACCGGCCGGCTGGCAGCCTGTGAACAACGGCCGCGGCCTCCGGGGGAAGCCCCCAGCTCCCGGGCAGCTCACAGGATTGCCCCCGGCCCGATGCCTTCTAAACCTCCCTTCCCATCCGAGAGTGCAGCGCCCCTGCCCGACGGACGCCTCGCTCCGCCGGCTGACCTGGTCGATGGCGCAGGGGATGAGGCACTGGATGTCGGCCCTGTCTCGGAAGATCTGAGGGAATGAGTTGCTGAAGGAGGGCGCAGCCTGGATGGCAGGAAAGCTGATCTTCCCTGGAAGTGTAAACGAAGTGTTTTTACACGGGACACCGGCTCCTGTTCTGGTTAATTCACGCAGCGGAAGGGATGAACACGAACAGGCGTTGTCCCCTTCAGAGAAGCGACCATCCCTCGAGAAACTCTGAAGCCACAGAGCAGCACGGGAGAGAGACAAGCTACAGTCCCGGCGTGCGTCTCTTTTCACGTTTTCTGTTTCCTTCCGCGCTTCTGTTGTGATTGCACACGAACTAGTTTTGTCCTTACCTTTTCCCTCACTTGCGTGGGGGTTAAATACTCCGTCCCGTAAACGTGCCAGGGAGGTTACCCAGTCTCTACCCGTAGGCACGCAGGTTGTTCCTCGCCTTCAATCACGTAGGTTCTGGTACCCGGTACCCACTGTTTTCAGTACTTTGGGTGTTGCTGTTAACGTTGCTATTTGCTTGGACCCGCAGGAGGGGTGCAAGGGCACTGGCCTCCGTGTGACCTCTGGTGAGCGGTGCTGGGCCAGCCCCAGCTGTGCTACGCGGGCACACTCATGCCGCCACCACCAGCGCCCCGCTCACACACACAGCAGTGGCGGCCATTCCCTGCGTGTGGGTGCCAGGCTGTGCTCGGGGCCAACCCCAGGCTTGTCTCCTACTCCCAACTCTACAAAAGTGCCCCACGGCGCCCATTTAACAGACACGGACTTTCAGGCTCAGAGTGTCGACCCTGCTCGCCGCAGCCAACACACAGCAAGCGGCTGGCTGGGCCGGGATCCAAACCCGGGTGCCTGGGAGCGTGGTGTGTGCAGCTCGGCGTAGGTCTACTGTCCCTCACTCGGCCAGGGCCGCCTTCCCCGAGACATCTTCCCAGGAAACGCTGGCCTCCAAGGATAAAAACCCTTTCAGAAGCACAGCGTTTATGCCCCAGCTGTCAGGAGTGCATCTGACCAAAACATCAAAGGGTCCTGCTCATGTGACTCCCAGTGAGGCCTCTCTGTGGCGTTTCTGCACTTGTCCCTAAAGGTCCCCTCACCGCCAGGGTCCCGGGCTGTGCCCCTCCCAGCGGGACAAACTCCCACGCGGCACCCACAGGCACACCCTGGGACGCTGTCCTGGGCTCGCGGCTGCTCGGCCCGGAGCGGCACCTCAGACACAAAACGAGAGAGGATCAGGAGGCCCACACGTCTCAGGGATCAATTCTTAGCCTCGGGAGCTAAGAGTCTAGAAGGAGAAGGCTGACGTGTCTCCCAGGCACGGAAGGATATGGAAAGGGCCGAGTGTGTGTGCAGGGCCGAGCCACGGAAGGACAGGCGGGGGGGGCGGGGGGGGGCGGGGGGGACGGGGGGGCTCCACAGGGCCTCTGGTCAAGCCCCTCCTCTTACAGGGGAAGTGGAGGCTCCTGGCCTCTACTAGAGGTGCCTACACGGGCTGGGACCCCACGAGCAGGCAGAGGAACCCTAGGCATCCCCACCCTTCTCCTTCTAAGCCTCTTAGTGGGGGACTGAGGAGCGACAGATGGTCTCCAGAAGTGCAGCCCCGGAGCCCAGAAATGGGGCTGCAGGCATCGCACCAGTTCCTCCGGTTCCCAGGGAAGACCTGCCCGTGGGTTCGCTGTGGGGAGGCGAGGGGCGAAGGCCGCCACCGGCGCTGCACCCCAGCCTGCAGACCGCGGCGAGCTCCTTACCGATGGAGTCACTGTCGGTGAAACCGAAAATGCCTTTCACTTGGTTGAAGGTAACGTGCTTCTGAATCTTCACCACGTTCTTGTAGAAGCCTGGGCTCATCCTGCAAAGACAGTCGGAATCAAACGCCAGGTTCAGAGGGCGGCCTCCGCCGAGGCTGAAGTAGCGGACAGTGGAGCCTGAGCATGCAGGTGCCGGCCAAGGACACAGACCGGGCAGGAAGGTGCCTAGAAGGCATCTCGAGGCAAAGAGCTGCGGCAGGCTAAGCGGAGCTTCCGCTCTGGGAGCCCTGAGGGAGCCTTCCTGTGAGACAGACTTCCTGTGAGATGGCCTTGCTGGCAGCCGGTGTCCCCCGTGTTGTCCTGCTAGAGTCTCTGCAGAGAAACCCTGGTGTCCCTGGATGGAGAACTCCTAAATGTCTTTGGACAGCGGCAGGGGGTGGGGCTGGGGTATCAGAAATACAGGGGCACTGCTGCCTGTGTTGGGGGCAGCCATGAGGCAGGGAGGACTGTAAAGACTGAGGCCTCGCACCACGGTTTGTGGGTTTGTGCTAAGTTGAGCAGAGTCGCGCTCAGGAGGGATGTGGGAGAGAGGGCTTTCACTGAGCAGCCTGCTGAGTTCTGGCCCCAGGGCACTGGTCGGGGGTGGGGGTGGGGACTATGTTAGAGAGGACACACCGGGAACCTTGCAATATGCGAAGTGTTCCCAACGTGGGTGCTCCCTGGAAAGATGCCGGCTTTGTGGTCCTGCTGAGACAGGAACCATCTCTTGTTAGAGGGGTCCTGGGAGACCGCAGTAGGCCCCACACTGCTTACGCCTGGTGAGGACAGCGGCTGTGTGCCAACTGGGGGAGAGGGCCACAGCAAACACTCCATGCATCCTCAGGTAGAGGCAACTGCACATTCTAATCACCAGGGCAAATCGGCCAGTGGCTGGCCTTCTTCTGCCTGCAGTCACACTGCACAAGACAGCCCCCAGCCCCCACGGGGAGGTTAAGTCTACAGCACCCCCAGTGACAGGACTGCAGCCCTGTGGTGTCCGAGCAGTATTTCTGATTAGATAACCCTGACCTTTCTTGGAAGATGGGTTCCTTCTTTGCCAGCCAGGCTCTTGCCATGCAGGCTGTAGGCTGTGAGTGCATCCAGGAGGGGCATCGGTTCCCCGGGCACCCAGTGACCTTACACAGGGAACCAGGGACAGGGTTTTAAAGCTGAATGTGATTTTAGATCATACATTTGCTGAGCACTCACCAGCTACTGCTCGAAGACTACTTTCTCTGTAGTACCTCATCAAGTCCTCATGACTGTGGCACAGGCACCACGACCTCCTGACTGCGGAGCGAACCCCCCTTCCTTTGTCATCACGGCACTCATTATCTCCTGGTTGTCACCCGTTACCTGCCTGCTCCCCGTTAGAGGCTAATCGGACACAGCTGCAGGACGATGGCCTTGCTGGCAGCCGGTGTCCCCGGCACCAGTGTGGCCTATGTACTGCATGAATGAGCGGGCTGAACAAACCCTCATGGCTTCTGGCAGGGAAGGCCTCTCTGGGGCCACACGCATGGCCAGAAATGCATGCAGGGACAGGGTGTCCCGAATCAGCCGGCCTGCCCTGGGCTTCTCACCCCGCAGGGCCTTCACCGCTCCGCTCCCACCCCAAGTGGGGTGAAGGCTGGCCTGGTTGTAGTTTCAGGTCCTGAAGACCAGGAAGGAGCTTTGTTAAATCAAAGCTCTGGATTTTGAGTTAAATTTCAAAAAAAAAAAAAAAAAACAAAACTCAACTATTAAAACGAAAACAAAAAACTCTTAAAGGGAATAAGACATCTGAAACAGGATTTAACTTTTACAACTTCCCTCTTGACTTTAGGTTCAACCTAAGAGGTCTTTCCGGGAAGAGGCAGCACCGACCATTCGGTTCACACGCTGTTTGGGCTTTCAGTCTTACTCTGAGCTCAGGAAGGGAGAGGAATTTCCTGCTGAACAGAGGACGCTCAGTGCGGTCAGCAGAGAGGCAGGCTGGGCAAGTCACCACGGGGCCCACGTTCTCTCAGGATGTGCCAAGAGTGGGCTGGGCTGTGGGGCAGCCCCCTCACGCCCACTGTTCACGCGTCTACCACTTAGTCATCTTCTCGGATACAAGGGCCCTTTGTTTCCGTCCCACCGGCCTCTCAGCTCGGCGAGGCAGGGACTCTACTTGGCTCACTGCCAGGTTATCAGGGCCTCGGAGGGCGCCGGCCGTAGGGGGCGCTCCATGACTATTTGTTTTACTGACCCAGAGGAATAGGGCCACCCCTCACCCCGCACGGGATGTGGCCGACATGGAGCTGGGGGTGCTGGGGGGTGCATCTGAACTGACTGTGGGAGGCCAGCTCCCAGGAAGAGGTGATGCTTGCCCGTGTGTTTGGAGACTGTGTCGGACTCCTCCGCGCTGGGAGAGGTGAGGTCAGGGGGGGAGCGGGCACTCTGGGCAGGGAAGAGGGGGGCTGTGGAACAGCAGAGGGCTCTAGCTCGCTGGAAGTGGCAGTGACGCTGGAGAGGACTGGCCAAATCACCGAGGGGCCTGTGAGCTAAATGGAAGGTGAGCACTTCGTCTGGAGGATGGCAGAAGCGGGAGTGGGAGGGGGGAGGGGAGGGACTGGACCACCTGTGCTTTACAGGGAGTGCTGCCTGGTGGGGCACCGAGGCCGTGAGGGGCTGCCAAGGGAGGCAGGAGGCAGCACCAGGGGCGCCTGGGTGGCTCTGTGGGTTAAGGCCTCTGCCTTCGGCTCAGGTCATGATCTCAGGGTCCTGGGATCGAGCCCCGCATCAGGCTCCCTGCTCAGCGGGAGCCTGCTTCCACCCTCTCTGCCTGCCTCTCTGCCTTCTTGTGATCTCGCTCTCTGTCAAATAAATAAATAAAATCTCTAAAAAAAAAAAAAATTTAAGAGGCAGCACCAGAGGACACAGTGACTGGGCAGCTGCCAGCTCAACCTGGCCCTGAAAAGAGCAGCAGCTCGAGAGCAGCTCGAGCATAGCCACACCCTTCTTAAGGAATGGGGGGAGAGAGAAAACATAGCACCACAAACCTATAGTAACGATCACACCTAAGGTCCGTAACCCTACTTCGTGGACCAGGGTTGCTGCGGCTCATGATCACCAAACAGAGGTGTCAGTCCTTGAACCCGGGTTGAACTTAAACCCAGGTCTGTTTCTCTCCTTCGAAGATCATGTTTCCTCAAGATGCCTCTATGCCCACAGAGAAGGGATTTTTAAAATTGCACAGGTAAAATGAGGAAGTTATGAACTCATTTGCTAGTTGGTAGAAAAGCCAGATTTCTTATCTTTTTTGAGCCTTATTTTTCTAACACAGTTCTTGGTAGTCATTTGGGATGAAGACCTCAGATGTTTCAATTCAGGGACACCTAGGTGACTCCGTAGGTTAAGTGTCTGCCCTCGGCTCAGGTCACGATCCCAGGGTCCTAGGACCAAGTCTCGCATTGGGCTCCTTGCTCAGTGGGGAGCCTGCTTCTCCCTCTACCTGCGGCTCCCCCTGCATGCTTGCTCTCTATTTCTCTCTCTCTCTAATCAATAAATAAAATCTTAAAAAAAAAAGTTTCAATTCAAGAATTTTCCAAATGCAATATTTCAGCTAAGGAGTGGCTGGTTTAAAGAAATGGACTGAGGTGACCGTGTGCCAACAAGTCTTCTCTCTGTGAGGGAAAAGGTACGCCAAGAAAGGGAAAGACCCTCACTCTGCAAACTGACCATCCTTGGAGAGAAACTACAATTCTGTCTCAAGCTGGGGATGGAAACCTCAGCTGGTGAGACCAAGAAACCACATCCTGACGTTTCGTAAAGGAAGGAAAACATCTCCAGACCTAAAGACCATTGTTGATGTGTCCGACTCTGCCATGGCCTTGAGGAGCTGCCGTCTGTGTCTGCTTCTCTCTCTAGAAGGCAGCAGGGCAGTCTCTCCTTACCCCATGTAGTCCAGGTCAGAGAAGATGAAAGTCTTGTTGATGTCAAAGCCACAGGCAATGATGTCCTTGGCGTTCTCCACGGCATAGCCATAGGCCTGGTCCAGGCTCAGGTCTTTCCACAGGTACTTCTCGTCATCCGTCATCTGGATGACCAAGGGCACATTAAACACATCCTGCAGCCACCTACGAGACACATGGGAAGAAGAATGCCATCTCATTTCCCCGGTTTGCATGTGAAAACACGGTTCCTACCGAGGGTGCATGTCAAAACTTCCTTGTCTGCACAATCACACAGTCTTACCCTGTGAAGTTGGACTGTTACATTTACCTAATGCAGAAGGCCCTGTGCTCAGCTCTGTGCTAGCCACTCTACGCTATTTCGCAGGCTGGCGATCGTTTTAGGAGGAAGGTATTATCAACCCCCTCCTGCAGACGTGGAAACGAAGGCTCAGCAAGTGACTGCTAGGTCACAGGGACCGGGACAGGAGGAAACGGGCTGGCTAACTCCAAAGCCGGGCTTGCTCCATGATGCCATGCTTTCTAACGTGACACCGGGAACAGAGTCAACAGAAGTCACAAGGGCACCAGTCCCCTCATACCTTAACAGATGCGGACCGGGACTATCCTGTCATTCTGATGTGGTTTATAAGTAACATTCTTGACTCGCTAATAAAAGGGAAAAAAGGCATATGATTCAATACTTACTTTGTGAAAATAAATGGGATGAGGTGACCTACATGCATTGCTTCGGAAGAGGGTCCCCTGCCCGTGTACAGATAAAATGGCTTCTTATTTTCATAAGCATCAAGAATTTGGTTCATATCTCTAAAGGAAAAAGGAGAAAAGGAAATGGTGTATTTTTCTGAGAAACATAAGGCGCTAACGCTCACTTGGAGAAGACAGAGAAAACACAACACAATGATTTGAGTTTGTTATCCTTGGTGCCTGTATTAAAAAATGACATGAACCTTCTACTGACATGATTTGTTTCTCCTGTGATTGTTTAAAAAGTATGTCTGGAATAAAAGCGAGACACGGTTGGGCAGCCACTGGAACCCCTTTGGAAACTTCAAATACCAACGTCCACACACCATCGGCTTTACGCCCGTTCCTGGAAATGACGCCAAGGCAACACTACACAATCCTTGTCAGCACCCCCAGCCTAAGACTCTGGAGACCCAGACTGGGGAGACCGCAGAGTTCCACACAGTCCTAACTCAGGGACGGGAGTGAGGAAGACCTCTCGGGAGTATGGAGGGCAAGTCCCTAGCTGGAAATCTCATCTGGGCTTCCTCAGCCAGGCTGGGGCCAAGTGTCTTCAGCTGGGAGTCATTCTGGACTCATCCACCTTCCCCCAGGACTGGGGTCCACAGACGATGCGCATGAAGGGTTTTCCTCCCTCGCTGTGCATCAGAATCGCTGGTCATGTTACCTCTACCCGAGTTCCACCTTCAGAGATTCTGATTCAGTGAGTCTGGGTGATGTCTGGGAATCTGTGTTTTTAAAAAGCTCCCTCAGTGATTGTAATGTTCGCCAGAGTGTGAAACCACTACTCTAGGGACTAAATGTTCTTTCTCAGCTAAGTGTCCCAGGGGTCTGGGTAGGAGACCCCATACGAATATTCTAAAAAGTGACTCCTCACACCCCACACCAAGGGTTAATAGTGCTCCTCTCTGGGCTCACGGGATTATGGGAATTGTTTGTGTGCGTGCGTGGTTTTGTTTTTTTTTTTACTTGCGGGGACAAATCATACACTTCTTTTGAAAAAAGGAAAGAATTAAAAAAACTTAATTTTGGAAGAAAAGAGTCCTTCTCTGGTTTTCACAATTAACCAAATCTGACTTTATAGGGAGAGAAAAAACCAAAAAGTGAAAATAACCCAAATGCCCAGCAACTGGTGAATGGAGAAACAAACAATGGGGTGTATCTACTCAGAACACTCTCCAGGTATAAAAGGGAGGGAAGTATGAACACACAGCACCGTACAGCACGACCTTGAAAACACGATGGTTGCCAGTGATTGTGGTGCGAGGAGGGGGTCGGGGGAGTGAATGCTCCTGGGGACGGCGTTTCTTCCTGGGGTGGTGAGAATGTTCTGGAATTAGTGCTGGCGATGGCGGCATGACCTTATGAATATACTAAAGACCTCTTTAAAAACATGAATTGTATACTTTAAAAACGTGAAGTAAATCTTAATGAAGGTAAAATGCTTTGCCTCTATGCTGTCCAGAAGGAGGCCGAGCAGGGTCTGGAGTTTCTTGCACACAGTGTTCTGGTGGGCCGCCGAGCTCCGTCCCGCGGGCGCGCTCCCGTAACCCCGTAACCGACTGCAGGAGCCGGCAGAGCGGAAACACCCGACCACGGACCATAAAATGGGCTAACCTGGGGGAGGGGGAGGCCAGAACACTTTTGGAACCTGCCCATTTTCTGATTATTATCTGCATGGAATTTACAGTCTAGAGTAGGGACAGTCTCTTCCAGGTACACTGTGTTAGTTTCTCTTTTGGGGACAGGGTTTAGGAGTGGGCCAGGACAATAGCAGGAAAGGGCACAGAACTTCAGGAAGCCACTGCTTATCGTGTGGGAAATGCTGAACTTGGACATACTAATCTCTTTTGTCTTTATGACATTTTATGATTTAGAGCACGTAATCTGGCATGAATCTCATCTGCTGTGTATGTGACCTCCAATTGTGAAGGGAACAGTTCATAAATGAAGTAAGGGCCCAAGGGTGAATGGACAGGGCATAAACCCAGGGCTAGTTATGGGCAGAAGGTGGACCCCTGTCTACAGACGGCTGGCTACACTGTCCCCACAGGAGCAGACAGCTTGAGGGAAGAGCCTCCTAATCACGTCTGGAATTTGAAGGAGAGGAGGGCAGGAAGCCCCTGACCTGTGTGAGAAGAAGATGCCTCTGCGCAGGAAGCGGTGTGGTTTCTGGCCCGTGGCTCGCTCTATCCGGTTTACCAGCTCCTTGTCAATTTTACTGCTTCCGAACCGAACTGGAAAAAAAATATTAGAACGAAGGAGATATGGCCATCTTATTAGGTGGTGTGAGGTTTGGTGATCGGATATTACTCAAGGGGAGAAGCTAGTGTATTGTGTACAATCTTGATGAATCCAGACTCTTTAGGCCTCTGCTCCCAGTCCCTTCTCTCAACCCAAAGTCAAATGTCTTTCACGGTCATAAGGAGAGCTAAGATCACAACCAGCAAAACAGGAAACAAATTACAGAATAAAACACTGTTTGGTCTGGGATTGGATTTTGATGGGAAACATATCCAGAATTCAGTCTGGCTAGCAACTTTTCACTTTCCTTCCACTAGCTGCTCATTAAGGTATAATCTGTTGACACTGACGCTGTAATTTTAGGATCCTTTAACTGTTGCACTGAATTACGTCTTCAACTGAACTTTCTCTCATTGATCGTCTATACTTAAATTATGGAAGATAGCTTCTGACTTTGATGAAAACATGTCAGTAATGTTTCTTCACTGGTGATTACCAGTGATCTTAGAGTGAGGACTTCCCTGAGCAGGAAGCCCCACGAGGAGGAGCTTGCCAGTGGCCACCTGCCCTCTGTGAGGAGCCACCCTTCTCAAGGTAACTTCCAGCTTTTCAGCTCTACAATCGGTATCACTGGAAGAGAGACTTAGACTCAGGTAATACATTCTTGATTTTAATCATTAAGTGAGAGGTGATTTATTTATTTATTTATAAAAAAGATTTTATTTATTTGACAGAGAGAGGGATCACGAGTAGGCAGAGAGGCAGGCAGACAGGGTGGGGGGGCAGAAGCAGGCTCCCTGCCGAGCAGAGAGCCCAATTCGGGGCTCGATCCCAGGACCCTGAGATCATGACCTGAGCCAAAGGCAGAGGCTTTAACCCACTGAGCCACCCAGGCGCCCCATGAGAGGTGATTTAAATGACTGCAAAGATGCTGTTCTAATAGACCTTTCCTTAAGTTCTAAATTGCTCAAAAAAAGGGAAAAAGCTTCCACTAAGCTATCTACTATAGATCGTTATTTTGAACCAAGTTTTACATTGTTAGTTAAAAAGAATCCTTTAGGGATGTATTGCATGACCAAAAGATTTTAGGATCTATTTTTTTCTTGGCATTAAAGCCTGACTGGGTTTATAATTCAAAATAAAAAAAAAAACACCAATGGGATCAACTCAAGGGAATCACTTGTATAAGTTGGGGCTTCTCTCAGGACATACCAATGAGTTTGTCATAGTCAATGCCTTTGGCACTGCTCGTCTGTACTGTCCACGGGTCCACAAAATCCTCCTCAGCTTCTGTGGCATCCAGGCCACTATCGCTCTCAGGTGCCGGGTTCTCTGGAGGGCAGTTGGCCTTGTAGTCCTCCCCCATGGCGGCTTTGTAGCTCATTTTCAACGATAACAGCAACTTTACTGCAGAATCGATTTCATCCTGGACAAAGGAAATGAGGTTGAAGGCTAAAAATACCACCAGAGCTGACATTTTGCCGAAGGTGACTACTGTCACAGGGCAGGCACCATGGAAATGTCCTCACACGCGCTCCCTCCTTAGCCTCACAACAGCCCTCGGAGGCAGGCACCACTGTCACCGTGCTGTTTCAGCCGGAGATTCTGAGACTCAGCGAGGCAAAGGAGCTTGCCTGTGGACACACAGCAAGTCGTGGGGCTGAATGTCTTTCATTTTTGTGCTGTTCTAGTGCTATGGGTCACTACAAATGGACATGCCACACACTGTTATTTATGACATAGTGAATATGCTAAGATTTCTCAAATGCCACTGATGCCAGAGAATGCGTGTGACAAGCTTCCCGGACTGTGTATAAGGAATTCTACATCGGACCTTGTTTTTACGTTTTACACAGTTGAGATGAGTATTTGTGGAAGCTTAAATAATGCCACTGAGGACAGTACCAGCAACTCTAGACATCAGGGAAGCAGATAAAGGCAAGGAAAAACATAGGCTTTCAAGTCTAAGTTAAGGAGGGATGCAGTGAGGAATAGTTGTATCACTGTACTTTGAAGTCTTATCAAGCTGTCCAGTGTTTACACACTGAGTGTTTAAAAATAAGCATAAGAAAAACAAACGTAAAATTCTATCCTTGGGTATTCTGGAAACCTGGTAGAGACCTCCTGCTCTAGAAGCCTACACGAGCCACCCAGGAAGGCTGGCCTCTGGAAGAGCAGGCCTAATTAGGCAGATTAGTCACGCTACGCCCCAGAGCTCTGCTCCTGTAATTGGCCTTGCTGGATTAGATCACAAACAAAGAAGATACACAGGCCAATTTGCTTGCCAAAGGAAGTACAAACATTTCCATTCAGAGTGTACACATGTTCTATCAAGCGGACTTCCTAAGTGGAGAGACATATCGCCAACCTCCATTCGGAGGGAACTGCGGGGTCAGGCACGGCCCCTGAGCCACAGAGAACTGTTGCCGTGGGGCACTTCTGCAGACACAGATTTGGGTTTCAAACTCTGAAACTACCAAGAATTCCTTATTACGATGAATTGTGGGCTCCATAACTCCATGGATGTATCTCCTAGAAGAGAGAGGTGCTTGCCCAGGTGGGATAGGTATGTTTTACTCATCTCATTTCTGCAGTGCCTAAGCTCAGTGCGGCAAAATAAATGTTTAGCAAGCATGACTTATTGGATTATCCATGCGGAGAACTACCCTGCTTTGAAGTACACTCTGGTCAACACCCTTTCACCACTGGCTCTGTTGACATTCCATACTCTATCTGCTCTGAATCTGTTGGCAACTAGGAGGCTCTTTGAAAGTCAAACACCAGTGTCCCTGCTCAAGAACTGTTTGTAGTCTAGAATGCGACTAAAATGGACAGGCAAGGGTGCCTGAGTGGCTTGGTGGGTTAAAGCCTCTGCCTTCGGCTCAGGTCATGATCTCACGGTCCTGGGATCGAGCCCACATTGGGCTCTCTGCTCAGCAGGGAGGCTGCTTCCCCCTCTTTCTCTGCCTGCCTCTCTGCCTCTTGTGATCTCTCTCTGTCAAATAAATAAATAAATAAATAAATAAATAAAATCTTTAGGGGCGCCTGGGTGGCTCAGATGGTTAAGCATCTGCCTTCGGCCCAGGTCGTGATCTCGGGGTCCTGGGATTGAGCCCCGCATCGGGCTCTCTGCTCAGGGGGAAGCCTGCTTCCCCCTCTCTCTCTGCCTGCCTCTCTGCCTATTTGTGATCTTTCTCTCTCTGTCAAAATAAAATAAAATAAAATAAAAAAACCAAACAAATAAATCTTTAAAAAAAATAAATGGACAGGCAAGCTTGCCTTTCTATTTTCTTGTTCTCAATTTAACATGGGCTAGAACACTGAAATGGGATTTAAAAGCTAATGTCCTGCGGTGAGGAAAAAACAAAAAAAAAGACTATGTACAGTTTGATTTAATCTAAAGTTCCAACACAGGGAGAATTATCTATGGCAGAGGCCTAGGGTGGAGGGTAGAGGCAGCGGCTGAAGGAGTTGGAGGATGGCTTCCGGGTGCTGCTATTCTGTTTCCTGATTTGGACGCTGGTTACACAGGTATGGTCATTTTGTGAAAATACAGTAAGCTGATTATGAGCTCCATACCTTTCTGAATAAATGGTGCAGTTCAACTTAAAAAGTTTACCTTGGGCCCCTGGGGGGCTCAGACGGTTAAGCATCTGCCTCAGGTCATGATCCCAGGGTCCTGGGACTGAGTCCCGCATCGGGCTCCCTGCTCAGCGTGGAGCCTGCTTCTCCCTCTACCCCTCCCTGCTCATGATCTCCAATCCCATCTCCACGCTCGCCCTCTCCCAAATAAATCAAATCTTAAAAAAAAAAAGTCTATGTAAACCAAAAGGACAAGAAAAAAAACTTTGCTTTCTGTCTAACCATTGTGATCCAGTGTCATCTCTTGAGTTTTACCCAAAGTGCTCATGCCCTTGGCCACTGTCTCCCCTCAGAGCTCCTAGATTCTGACCTATGCCCCCAAGAGACATCTTGCTTCCTAGTGAGCTGTTACTGAAAGCTGGGGATCTTATCCCTGAGTATGTAGAGCAGAAAAGAATGTTGAGGACCATGGCCAAGACACATGGCAGAGGCACCTGGAGAAAGAGCTGCATTGGTGTTCCCAAAGTGGCTCAAGTATTTTGCACAAAGTGAGTTTCTAAAATATCAGGTGCTTCTGTTATAACACATTCCAGGGTCAAATTAACTTCTGAATTTTCATCATTTAAGTCTGACTTCATCGTGCAGCCTCTGATCTCTCTTGTTGAGAGTCAGCTGATTGCATAAATCAAAGAACATACGTGGAAGAGTAATTCTAACCGTGTTAAGTATTGCTTGTTTAATAATAAATATAACTGGAGAGCACCAAGAATTGCTAACTAAAAACTTATTAAATGTCATTCAAACTTAATGTTACATTGACACAGATACCTCTGTCAAGTTTCCAAAAACGGATTTAAAGAGCAAATGATTAACATCTGGGTCCTTTATTTATTTCAGATTTCTAAAAAACAACTTAGTCTCATCCACTGAGTCCTATCCTACTTGGTGTGTAAACCTCTTCCTGTGATTAATCAACTCCTTTTTGGGGACATCACTTTCGGTACTATTTATTTCTTTTAAAGTGTAATGGCTTATTTGGGGTCCAAAGAGTCAAAGCAAACTGCCAGGATGGGTGAGATGGCTGATCCCCATCTGGGGAGGACCCAGGGGAGCTTCTGAAAAGGAGACAACAACAGGGGTTGGAAATGATGGATGAGAAAGTGATGGAAGAAGAAGCTGACTGACCTAAGAGTGGAGGCATCGCAGAATGAAAGGCAGTGCTCATGTGCATTAAAGATGCAGATGGCACAGATGACACTTCTGAAACGTCCTGAGGTAGCAGAGGCCTTTCCGAAAGGCACAACACCACAAGGACAAAGGCAACAAAAAGAGGATGTCGGCAAAAAAATTTTGGAAGGCATAGGGTTGCTGGACAACTGGCCATGGACCAAGAACAACAAATGTGAGGATGTCGTGGAAAACACTGGAGTTATGCTGCTAGGGAGTCTGGGACTGGGGCACCCATGGAAGTGAGGGTGAACGTGGGCTATGAATTAGGAGCACAGGTGGAGAGTCCATTTAAGAAGTAGCTATTTGGCTCTCTGCCCCCACCCCCTCCCACCCCAAGCCACAGGTTCTGTGTTGGGGAGGTCAAGTTACAAGTGTCTAGACTGGGGGTGCTTTGCACAGCAGGGGCAGGGGCAATGGACCATGAACGGTGAGGGTCAAGGACAGCCACATAGCCCAGCTCCTCTGTCCCGAAGAGAATATCAGGAAAACCATCAGCAAGATCTCAGAGATAAAGGGATACTTATTATACCTAGGAAATGGTAATAGGGTGCAATGAGGAAAGGAACATTCAGAAAGCAAATGAGCTCGTGGAAGTTAAAAATGACAGGAGAAATGAAAAAGAACTAGAGAGTTAGAAGTTGAGGAAGGGGAAAAAATAAAGAAGTTGAGGTAGGGGAACCTGGCTGGCTCAGCTGGTAGACCATTGAACTCGTGAGCTCGAGCCCCATGTTGGGTGAGGAGTTTACTTAAAAAAAAAAAAAAAAAGGCAACATAAGAGGTTGAGGAAGTATACCTATGAAAGAACAAGAAAACAAAATGGAAAGCATACGCCAAAAAATAAAAGCGCGCGGGGGGGGGGGGGCGCGCCTCGGTGGGTCAGTGTGTTAAAGGTTTCTGCCTTCAGTTCGGGTTGTGGTCTCAGGGTCCTACGATCGAGCCCTGCATCGAGCTCTCTGCTCAGCGGGGAGTGTGCTTCCTCCTCTGTCTCTGCCTGCCTCTCTGCCTACTTGTAATCTCTCTGTGTCAAATAAATAAAATCTTAAAAAAAAAAAAAAAGCAGAGGGGCCAGTTTCTGGGGAAAAAAAATTCAAAAATAAGGAAACAGAAGAGAAGAAATCAAAAACAACAGAATTTCTCAGAGTAAGGCTCAAAAGTTTCTAGTTAACAAGGATGTACCCATCCCAAGAAATTTCAGAACACTGGAACAAAGAGACCTTCCTACAAATTTCCAGAGAAAAAACAAGGGAACGGCATCTGGCTTCTCCACAGCAACCCAGGGAGCTAGGTGAAGACAGATCACTGGCTTCCGAATTCTGTGGGAAAATCATTTCTGCCCTAGAATTCCATACCCGCTCTTGCTTATCAATCAAATACTACATAAAGATACTTTCAAACATGCAAGATCCCCCCAGATTATTTCTTTAGCACGAATTTTTTCAGAGATCAGTGGAGGACTTGCTCTGGCAAGAGAGTACACAGAGGAGGAGTGAGACACAGGATCAAGAAACAGAGACCCAGCAGGGAGGTGAGGGAAGGGCCCAAGGTGGGCAGCACGGACGGTGAGGGGCAGCGGTCCGTCTGAGGCGGCGGAGTCCTGAGAGAGACCGTTTGGGGATAAGCTGCAGGCTGGCTGACCTGAGCGCCTCGGGAGGAGACTCACCTAACTGGAGGGGGCCCGGAGAGCTACTACCATCAGCACGCAGAAATACAGGAATGAAGACAAATGGCAACTCCAAGACAGGAAAGGAAAAACACTCAAACTCTACTCCATGCGTCAGCTGTCAGTAGCATTTATGCTGTGAGAAGAGCGTCAATGTTGACATGATGACATGCATGGGACACCAGAAGGATGAGAAGTGTTGACAGAAGTGTTAATTCCTCATTTTCTACAGTTAAAGCCCCAACCGTGAATATCAACAAGGAGCAATATAAAAGTGTGATTCTGAGAAGTGAATCCGCTGAAAGGACTGAAATGTTCGTTTCTGGGAAGAGGCAGGGTGGATGACTGCTGGATTTCAGTGGCTTTTCTTTAGACCTCATGTATCAATAAAGGAGAAAATGAATTTAAAGTTATAGCCAAAATACCTCACTTATTGAGGGAACAGAGTCTTGGGAACAGTCTGTTCCAGGTAACATGACCCCAGACTTGGCCCAGATGCACGTGTAGAGAAGCCAACAAAATCACATACCTTCGACGCCTTTCCAGCTTTGAGGGACCTCACGAGTTCTCCCTGGGTGGCTATGCTGTTGAACAGTTCCAGTGGGGAGGCGCCCCCCTGCTCACCGTTGGGCATGTCCGCCATCTCCGGGGCCTAGGTTCACAGCTGGCTAGGAGGCTGGAAGGTTTGCTCCGTACTCCGGACAAGACTGGAGGGGAGAAGGGGGGGCAGGGAGTGGGGGAGGGAGGGAGAGACTGGTTAATGAGCTGCTGCAGCTGTTTTACCTTTCCTGCATCTACGTAGTCCTTCGTCTTTCCAAAAAGGTTGGAGAGGGGTTATAACAAAGGACGTGGATAAAATAACATTCATAAAAGTATGAGCAGAAATTTGGGGCCATGAAAAAGGAGAAAAGAGGACGAGCGGAAGCCAGCGATGAGGACTGTGGGAAGTGCTAGGACTCACCAGCTGCAGGGCTCCTCTGACTAGGACCTAGTTTGCTTTACCCAAGGTCAAGCACCCAGGAAAGACTTGTGTTTGCACATGAAGCAAGTACTAAAGTGTTTAACAAACCTAAGTTCACCAGAGCTAAAAACATTTAGCAAACTGCAATCTACGCTTTATCTTAATTGTATTGGGGATGAGTCCCACGCCCTTGCAGCCACAGCCAAGAGATCACTGAGCAAATGGCTTCTTCTGTGGACCAGCTGCTCTGTTCTCAGATTAAGCAAGGTCTGGGGTCGAGGACAAGGTCTTATCTCAGATGAGGGTAGGGCCTTATCTGTTCGAGGATCCAAATGAGAAAAAGGATATACAGCCTGTCCATTCTACACAGTCCTACTTCACTGCAGCCCTCTGAAAAAGGTGGGACTAGGGCAGGCCACCTGAGGCTGCCTTGGAGCAGAGACTGGGCAAATCAGTTCCCTCTTGGGTCAGTCACTTCCCCTTTCTGAGTGTCAGCTTCCTCATCTACAGAGTGGCACAATCAGGAACCTCTTCAGCTACCCCAAGGGCTGCTATGAGAAGAAATGCGGAAAAACTAGAAGGTACTGTTCCATAAACCGTAAAGCAAGATATAAATCCATGATGAGTATCATCTGTTAGGGCTCCAGGGCTTGGCCGAACCCCAGCTTCTTTTTACAACTTGCTGCTTGGCCCTGAACGAGGAGAGGACAATGGCAATGGGCTGGGCCAGGGCAGCCGACCACCAGCACCTCCACGTCTGCTATTTTCCTGAGCACCTTATACACATCCATTCACTGAAGCCTCGCAGCAATCCTGTGAGAGAGATACGTTGTCTCCCTTTCATAGATGAGGAAACTGAGGCACAGAGAGGTTACAGCACATCTCCGAGATAACACAAGTGGAAGGGATGGGATACAAACTCAGGCAGCTATAGCTCACTCTCTCCGACACTGTCCTACACGTGATTTAACTGTAAGGAGTCTCAGCCTCTCAACTGAAAAGTGGGACCGACAGTAACACTAACCTGCGGGGACTGCTGCGCGGATGGAGTGTGATGGCGCGGGTAAATAACCAGTCCAGCATGGCACCGGCCCCATAGGAGAGGTTCGACACGTGACTGTTTTGTGTCTTTAATTATTTAAATTTTTTTCTATTAACTCTATGAACCAAAACCCCAAACCTGAGGTGTCATTTTTTTTTTTTCTTAAGTTAAACACTAGCCCCAACGTGGGGCTCAAACTTGTAACTCTGAGATCAAGAGTCACTCGCGCCACCAACTGAGCCAGCCAGGCACTCCTGGGGGAATTTATTTTTATTATTTTGTAAAGTGTTTAAGAAGAATGTAAATTTTAACTAGGCTAATCTTTATATAAATCAAATGATAGCATGATATCGAAACCAGAATGAGACAATAACCAGTTTCTTTTCCCTCCTGGCTGAGAATCACCTCATTTCCCAGAAAAGGAAAGTTGGGTGAAATAACTACCTCAGATAACAAAGCTCACAGTTTAGGGAGGCCTGCAAGAAGGAATGCGGAAGCAGCTCTGCCGAGCACTGGAGAGGGGGAACACTCAGGCCCGTATCAAATTACAATCAAAGGGATGAAAATTACTTCTGGCCACAAACGATCAAACATCATGTCCAGTTCCTTTACACACGACCCCAAATTTGTCCAACCTTCAAAGTTGGGGGGCTAGGTACATGCTCTGTGTTAGCAGAGGAGAGGTGATGGCTCAGGGAAGGCAGAACAGCCCCCTGAGGTTCCACCGCCAGAGGAGCTAAGCCAGGAGCTGACCCCCAAGCCCTCCTACACCACATGTTCCCTCAGCATTCCAGCTGCCCCCCCTGCCCTGAACGTGCTACTTCCCTCTCTCTGCCTGCGCACCGCAGGTTATCTGACTACCTCAGATGTCAGCTCTTCTCTGCAGCCTTTCCTGGCTCCTGCAGCTCTGCAGCCAAGTCGACTGCTTGGTCGTCAGTGATGCCCAACACTCTGTTAGTAACGATGACAGCACTCACGTGGCATTTAGTTATTCATGTCTTCTCCACCAGACAGTGAAAGCAAGCACTGGCTTTTACTCTTTTGTGTGCCTCTAATGCTGGGTACATAGCAGTTTATCAAAACACATTTATGGAATTAACCAATCTCACAAGTCACCCAGTTCAAGATTCCTTCTAAAGTTCATATCCTCTGTTATCTTTGTAAGTGCTTGTTCCAGTTTAAGGTAGATTTACCCCACGTGGACTTGACACAGCCTCTGTGCTGAACCTGCTGGGATTTGGGAAGGGCCAGGTTCTCCAGGTCTCACACCCAAAGACTAGTTTATTTACCCACTGCTAAAGTCTGCCTCCCATCCTGGTCACTCTCTTTGGAATTCCTTTGGGTTTATCCCTGTCCTTCCAGAAATGTGGCATCTGGCACGGAAGGCAATGGGTGACAGCAGTAAGGTTCTGAAGTCTGAGTAGGACCAAAAGCATTAGCTTTAAAAATTCCTCAAGAAAGTACCAGGTAGAATAACTGGGTTCGCCCTGGACAGATAATCGCCCCCTGCAATGGAGCAGGTAACTGTAGAGGATCAGCTAGATGAATGGGGCCTGCACCCAGGGTCCATGTTATAGGGAAAAATATGTTTTTCCATAGCAGAATTCCATTTGAGAAGCACATAGAAGCTAAATCTGATGAGGGAACAGCAGATAAGGTCTCCTAGCTCTCATGATCGTGAGGCAAAAACTGCATGGGAAAAACCCACATGATAAATCTTGCGTGCGTGTACGTATGTGTAGCTGATGCAATCTCTTGAAAGACAGGAAAACAGGGGCGCCTGGGTGGCTCAGTCATTAAGCATCTGTCTTCGGCTCAGGTCATGATCCCGGGGTCCCGGGAGTGAGCCCTGCGTCGGGTTCCATGCTCAGCGTGGGGCCTGCTTCTCCTTCTCCCCCTGCTTCTGTTTCCTCTTTTGCTGTATCTCTCTCAGTCAAATAAATAAATAAAATCTTAAAATAAAAAGAAGACTTTATTTATTTATTTGACAGAAACACAGTGAGAGAGGGAACAGAAGCAGGGGGAGGGGGAGAGGGAGAAGCAGGCCCCCACCCTTGAGCAGGGAACCCGATGCCGGGCTTGATCCCAGGACCCCGGGGTCATTACCTGAGCCGAAGACAGACGCCTAACAACTGAGCCACCCAGAAGCCCCAATAAATATTTTTTTTAGAAAAGACAGGGAAACAGAATAGAGTCTCTTAGTTCACATGTCCATCCATTTACCCCCGTTTTGTGTGTCTGGTCTCCTTTTTCCTCACATCTAGTCAACATGCTCCTTTACTTCTTGTTAACTTTTAGAATGAAATTTAACTTCAGAGGTTTTTAACCCAGAGTTCAGCATGTCTGAAATGACATCAACAGTTTGCATACACACTGGTACACCTGTGCATAGTTCTAAGCAGAATATCCAGGTTACTTTTTCAAAGGGATCCGAGATGTCAAAATTCTACGGACGATGGTCTTAGTATTTACCGCGTAAAGTGCAAATTGAGCTTTGAATCCGTTAGGAGAGTTGTTTTATCTACACAAATAGTGAAATCTAAAACAAAGACACAAAGCTATAAACTGTGGAGTTATCTATCATCTCCTCTGAAAAAAGTATTGGTCATTAGAAAGAGCAAAACTTCGGGGCGCCTGGGTGGCTCAGTGGGTTAAGGCCTCTGCCTTTGGCTCAGGTCATGATCTCAGGGTCTTGGGATCGAGCCCCGCATCGGGCTCTCTGCTCAGCAGGGAGCCTGCTTCCCCCTCTCTCTACCTGCCTCTCTGCCTACTTGTGATCTCTCTCTGTCAAATAAATAAATAAAATCTTAAAAAAAAAAAGTAAAAAGCTTAAAAAAGTAAAAGCCTCTTAAAAATTAATTTTCAGTTCCTCTTTTTAAAGATCTTGAGTCTTGTGCTCATTTTGAAAGGTTCCATTGTTCTGGAGGAGCATAATAGGCACCTGAAGAAACCGGGTGGTTTTGGGACGCGGAACAGAAAGAAGAATTACAGAACCGTTTAACAGAACGTGACAATGACTTGGGCCATCCTGAAATCATCTCACAGATGAGAATACACTGACCTACAATTTGGGGAAATGGGGCATAAACTTAGCCAATTCTAGAGCAGCCAGGAAGAGCATCGCTTCTGGATGCCTGGAATACCACCAGGAGGTGGGATACCATCCTTCACGCCCAGGCCTCGGAGTGTGTGTGACCATGGCTTTGCACCGTCAAGTCCCCAGAGGACAAGAAAACTTCTGTCGAGCAGGGAGTCCTCTAACACTTCAAACCTTGGGATAGGTTATGTTTGCCTTTTCTTGGTTAAACACTGAGAAGAAAGATTATTTTCCCCTTCAAATAATAAAATACATGTTACTTTAAAAGGCAAAGAAGACGTGAATTTCTATGAAGCCAGGCATAAGACAGATACCCTTGTGTGTGACGATGAGAAAACTAACGTGTTAGGATGCTGAGTGTGGAAGGGGGCTTCATCAGTGAAAACCCTGTGTGAGAGCCAATACAAAGGTGTTGCAAGTCAAACTATAAGGCCAAACAGGCAACTGCTTACCCAGTACCTCCACTCCCCGCGGAAGCTGCGAATCCCCTGAACTTCGGGTCAACCGGAGGACATATAATGCACGACACCCTGATTCTAAGAGACACAACCCCTCGCCCCCCAAACCAAGGTTTTCAGCGCTTTGGTAAAAGGCTGGTAAAAATACCAACGAGCTCTGAACCTGGCGAAGATGGCAATACATACCCAGGATGTGGGAGGCACTGCGGAGGTGGCCACTGGTCACGCCAGGCAGCTGAGTGGCTGAGACTGCCCGGAGCAGCCAGAGGTCTTCTTTTATAGTCTTCCCCTTTTCTTTCAGTTTCTTTTTTAGAAAAGGATCTTCTTTTTTTTGGTTTACCCCAGTCTTCAGCTATTTGCACCGAGGGATTTTTTATAAATCGCTCAGTTTCTCAGAAACACTTAAGATTCTTGACCAACCTCCTTGGCCAGACAGACTGTCCAATCAGGGGTGGGTGAGGTGGGGGGCCGGGTGGAGACCGAGCCATTAGCAGGTCGTTGCATCAGCCACCCCACACCCCAGACTGGCCTCCATGTAACCTCCCCACCCTCTTCCCGTCCCCCACCCTCTGCATTAGTATGAGTAACTGTTTATGTGTAGTCGTGGGAAGGCGGAAAGGCGACTGTGAATTCCCCGCAGCTGCTCACTGAGGCAGCGCAATGCAGTGGCAAGAGCATGAGTTCTGGGGTCGGGCGGACCTAGCTTTCAATCCCAACTTGGGGACTTTCTCGTGTCAAGACCTTGCCCAAGTGCCATTACCTCTCTGCTTCATCCTCGGGTTCCTCATCTGTGAAATGGGCATAAAAACCCCTCCCAACTTTACCGCGGAGAGGACTGAGTGCGATACTACAGGCAAAGCCCCCAGCACGTGGCACACACTCGTTCAAAGTGGGGAACTCTCGCCTTGGGGGAGGGGAAGAGGGAGGAGACGAGGAAGGGTCGGTGCCAGCGGGAGTGGGCGACAGACGGGGACGCGGGCGCTCGGAGGAAGGGGGCGAGGGGCGCCGTGGCAGCCTCCGCGCCCCTCGTGGAGCCAGAATCCGGCGGGCAGCGAGCCGGGCTCTGAGGAGGATACTCCGGGCCCTCGCCTGCAGGCGACGGCGGAAGAGCCAGGTCACCCGGCGCCGCCCAGAACTCCCGCCCTCCCTCATCCCCTCACTTACCGGCCCAGCCGGGCCCTTCAGCGCCTCCGGCCCAGCCACGGGCAGCCTCCTAGGTGTCCGTGGAAACTCCGTCCGGCCGGAACAACTTCCGGCCCGGCTGCCCTGTCATTGGCTCTTCGCGTGGGGTGGGGCGGAGGCCGCGGATGATTGGCCGGAGGCCCCGGAACCAGCGGAACTCACCTGGGCTGCGGAGTCCAGGCCGGACGGCCTCTGGCAGGACCGAGCGCTTCCGGTGCGTGTGGTGAGCGGCGGGCCCGTGGGCGGGAGGGGGCTGGGACCGGGAGGCGGCGGCGGCGGCGGCGGCGGCGACGGCGGGGGCGGCCCGAGGGCTACGCGCCCCTCAGGGCGGGCTTTTCACTGTCCCTTGTCCGTCCTTCTTCGCCACTGCTTTCCGGAAGCGCAGAGCTCCGGGCCCTCCCTACCTCCAGCTCTTGACAGCTCGGCTAACTTCTATTCATCCTTCAAAACCCGTCCCTGGTCGTTTCTTCTTTGTTGCCTTCCTCAGTGTGTGGCCTCCCGCGCAGGATCCGTTTTTTGTGTTTAATCTCTGTACACACCAGACCCCACATAAGGCTTGGCACAGAGTAGGTAATCAGGACGTGTTTGCTGAATGAGAATTTTCTGTTTCTTTTACTTTCTCTCCGCCCCCGCCCCCCCTCCCCCCCCCGCTGCATTTCCCAAATATTTCTAGCCCCTGGGGATCAAACAGTGAACAAAACACGGGACGTCCTGTCCTCGTGGAGCTGACCTACTAGTGACTCGCAGTGCCACTCCCCCGTTCTGTCGCTCTTTTCCGGCGCCCCTACCTCTTCCTCTTGGTTGGATCCCCGCCCCCACCATGAAAAATTTTCCTTTCCCCCCCATTTGCCTTACAAACCTAAAAGACAGCAAACACTTTTCCCTGGAGGTTTCTATTGTTCCCAGTGGCTCCCACTCTTCTCCATTTTTTCCTGTTTTCCTTGAGTCACCCTTGCCTCCTCTCTGCCCCATTTGATTAGTTCTGTTGGTTCCTTCTTCAGGGCTTCTCACCACCTCTGCTCCCTCCCCTCCTGCCGAGCTTTGCTCCCAACTCACCTTTTGTCTCACGTCCCCGTGGAGCCCACCGCCACCTCTGCTCTCCTCTGTTTCACTTTTCTCCCTAGGACTTGTTACTTCCTGACACCCCATATTTCACTCGATGTGGTCTGTCTCTCCCGCTGTTCACATGGTGAACACAGGCCGTTGTTGACTGTGTGGCTGGCTGCGGTGTTTCTGGTGCCTGCGGTAGGGCTTGGTGAGTAGCCCATCAGTGCTGATAACCCGACGAAATGTACACGAGGCAGGTAGTACGGGCTGCCTTCTCACCCACCCTCCTGCGTTCATTCAGTCCTCGCTGCCTTGCCTTGTTCGGAATGTGGGCTCTTGGGCCCCCATTCCACTGCTCTCTGATGTTTTGCCATAGACCTCTTAAAAAAAAAAAGATTTACTTATTTATTTTAGGGAGAGAGAGGGTAAGAGAGCTTGCATGAGAGGAGGGGAGGGACAGAGGGAGAGGATCTCAAGCAGACTCCATCCTGAGTGCAGAGCCTGACACGGTGCTTGATTTCACAACCCTGAGATCAGGATCTGAGCTGAAATCAAGTCGGATGCTTAACTGACTGAGCCACCCAGGCGCCCCACCATAGATCTCTTTCTAAATTCTGGCCATCGGCCTCTTTTGAATCAGCCGCTGCAGACAACTAGGTGGGGGGGAACCTGGTGGGTTCCCTGTGACAGGAAGGAATGGTATGCCGTGGGGTGTGGTGCTGAGTATAGGTGGTGAGGCCGGTGAGGTGTCTGAGCAGAACCAGGCTAAGTTTTTAGTGAACAGAAATGCCAAGTTGTTCGCAGAGCACAGTCCGCTAGTTTATGATTAGTCCTTTGTATGTGTTTTATTTAGAGGATGGCTTTGTGTATGGAAGGTGTTATCTGCCTAAATTAGGCTGCGGGGGAGGGGTGGTGGCGGGAGGTTTGGAGGAAGTAGAGTACGTTTCTTGAATGATGACATAATGCGTTGGGCAGTGGAGCCCTTCAGTCGAAGGGGGAAAGGTGTGGACGAAGGGGGAAAGGTATGGACGGGGCGACCTGGCTGGATTCCAGGAGATGTGAAACCCACTGTCGAGGGAAAGAGCTGGGTGATAGACAGGGTGAGTGCCTTAACAGGGGACCCAGAGGGAATTTCTGGTGCTGACCTGACGCCCCATGCGGGAGGAGGGGCTCTGTGGTACACTAAGGTAGGGCACCTGGGGCATCTCAGAACCTGGGGGGGGTGGGGGGGCTCTTAGTGCTGCTCCACCACGCCCTCTGCTGTCCATGATGTGCTGGGCATCTTTGTTTTCCTCCTGACAGTATTTCCTCCTAAAAGCACAGAATTGAACTTGTCCAGACTGAAGCACTTCTTTCCAGAAACTAGTTGGCAGCAATTTATCGTGTATGATGGTTCAGAATTTCAGGAAGAATTTTTTAGAAAGGGGAAATTTGCTGCTGTGTGAGTATGTGTTTGGAGTGAAACTGGCAGATTTGGACCATACCTTTAGGACTGGGGGACTGGTGCCTCGAACGCCAGGGTCTTGTGTTGTGGGTGTGTCTCCCCAGCTGGCTTATTGTTGAAATGGGATATCCAGGCAGGGGGTAAAGGAGGCACTGGAGCCCAAGGGAAGGGTGAAGGTGAGGGTGACATGCCTTTCCCATTTGGTGGGTTCTGGACATCTTTCCGTTTTAGTATTTTCAGATCTACCCTCAAAGGCCCAAAGTGACCTTCCAAAAGGCATCTTTAAAATCCTGAATCTTTCTGTTAAATCCAATCTCCATTTAGTTAGGTCCTCTTCTTATGTCTTTCGATAAAGTTTTAGTTTTCGTCCTATAGATCTTCTAATTTTTTGTTTAAGTTATTTGCAGATATCCCGTAGTCTTCATTAAAAAAAAATTAAATCTGGGGCTCCTGGGTGGCTCAGTTGGTTGGGCGACTGCCTTCGGCTCGGGTCATGATCCCGGAGTCCCAGGATCGAGTCCCATGTCGGACTCCCGGCTCTGCGGGAAGTCTGCTTCTCCCTCTGACGTTCTCCCCTCTCATTCTCAGTCTCTCTCTCTCTAATAAATAAATAAAATCTTAAAAAAAAAATTAAATCTTCTAATTATGCCTGGTGTATAGAAAAGCTCTCATTTTTTAATATGTTTGTTCTTAGAGTTTTCCAATCGTGGATTTGCTAGGGGGCATGTTTTCTTTTACTTACACGTGGTGGTAAATATTCTTTTTATTTAATTTTAATTTTTATTTATTTTATTATTTTTTTGGGTAAATACTCTTTCATGCATATTTTCTGATGCTTAACTTTGTTTGGTTTCAGGTAGTTTGTCCTCGAAGGACAGCAGGAAACTGTCTTCCATGGCTTCCTTGGTGGCTTATGATGACTCGGAGTCAGAGGCTGAGACCGAGCCCGTGGGAACGTCTGATGCTGCCAGCCAGATGAAAGACAGCTCTGATGTGCTCAGACCTCCTGGGCAGGATTTTGCGTCCGAAGCCTCAGGTGTGACGGAAGGGGCAGCACTGCCCACAAAGCATGGTTCTTGTGAAGACCCGGCTGGCCATCATCTCCCGCTGGTTCGGCTCTGGAGAAGTGACCCAGGAGCTTGTCCCAGCCAGAGATTACAGTGGCCCAGGATGGAGCCTGATGCCACCGTCCCCACAGATAAGCCTCCTCGACCTTCCCTGTGGATCAGCCATGCTCCAGCTGGCCATGTGCCCCTGGCAGCTGCCCACTTCAGGCAGGTGAAACTCTCCTGGCGGACTTACAACTCCCCTGAGCCATCCTTTTGTGCCCAAACCAAATCTGAAACCCCGGGTAAAAATGGTAGCTCTCTCCAGAGGAAAAGGTGTGAGGACTGTATCGTGCCCTATACCCCGAAAAGACTACGGCAGTTGCAGGCACTAAGCACAGAAACTGGCAAGAGTAAAGACGTGGAAGTCCAGGGTCCGTCTGTAGGGCGTGCCCCGGCCCCTCTCTGTGTGGCCCCCAGAGTGTCTGAGTTTATTCAGCCATATTTGGACAGTCAGTATAAAGAAACCACGATTCCCAGGAAAGTGCTCTTCCACCTGAGAAGCCACAGGGGCCCTGTCAACAGCATTCAGTGGTGTCCAGTCTTTGCTAAGAGTCACATGCTTCTCTCAGCTTCCATGGATAAAACCTTCAAGGTAAGGCTTGGGTGATACTGCCTTTTCAGGGACTCTTAGAAGTGAACACTCTTAGAAGTGTTTTGTTTTTCACAACAGTGAGGTAGGGGCAGTGAACATCTCTGATTGGGAATTCCTGTAATTCTCTCTGTTGCCTTCAGGAGTGGGTTCTCAGTGGCCCACCCTGGGCTGGTGGTCCATTCCGTCCCCTCCTCGCTGATGCTGCCTTGCTTAGGCCACCAGAGAATGCTAGTCCTTATCCCTTGTGGGGACACTGAGGACATGCAGACGCACTGGAGCCCTGGGGGATGAGGTCGCTAAGTGAGGGCAATCAGAGGGAGAGGAAAGAAGGCTCAGGACAAGTCCTGGGCCTCTGTGAGCTGCGTGGAGCTCACCATGCCAGCTCTGTCCTGGGCTCTGTGTTGGATGCCGGGGGAGCAGAGGTAGACAGACCTGGACCCTGGCTTCGGGGCAAGCGGGTGTGGTAGGGGCTTTGGACAAGTGGAGAGGCTCTCACAGCCCTGGTCTCAGGAGTATGAGGACCAGACTCCCCCTGGGACACAAGTGCTCTGTGAACCCACTGGGAGGGACAGCAGCCCAGTCTGGGAGGGCTTGGTGAAGGCTTCCAGGAACAGGGGAAGATTCACTTGGTGAAGGGGATGAGATGGGGCAGAAGGATGTTCTTGGCCATAAAAGTCTTGAGGGGCCTGGTAGGGAGGGTGGTGAGGGGCTCGAAGCCGCAAGAGTAGGCTGGGGCCAGACCAGGAATGGCTATGGATGCCCTGCTGAGGACTTCCGGTTTGTACAGAAACTCTTTTTGTCATTGTTGCTTGTTTATTTTGAAAGCTACTGAGGTCACGCAGACTTGCAGTAAGCAGGGATGTAGCACGTGAGTGACGCTGCTTGTAACCTGTGTCCAGCCCCCCGGGCTATACTCTGTCCCTGCTCACTCTCCTCAGCACCTGGCAGCTCACCTCTTTGTGGTCGGTGCCAAGTAAACGCGAGCTGAACCAAAGCTTCCTGGAAAGAAAATGGCCTTGGAGTCTAAGGGACGTGGCTTCAGATCCAGCTTTGCCGTGGAGCAGCTGGTCGGCTGGCCCCACTCTGAGTCTGGTGTCTCATCTGGAAAGGCCGTAATCGTTCCTGTGTCACGTGGTCCTGTGAGAACAACGCTTACAAAACCCCAGCACGGAACGAGGTACCCCACAGGTGCTCGTAAATGCCAGCTTCCTCCGTCTCTTTTCCTTACAGTTCTAGGACTGTCCTGCCCAGGACATCATATTTGCAAGTTAGGTTTTGAGCTTTCCTCCTAGGAGGCATTTTCTGAAATGAAGAAAGGAAGCCTAAGTACAATGAAGGCTTTGAAATGAGCTAAACCGATGGGTGTCATTTTTAAGCAGCCAATTTGAGTCCTGAATTGACTAGTCTGTGTTCTCTTCTGGCGAGGCTAATGGAGTTGTGCAGGGACGACGGTGCCATGTCCCGCCTTTAGTCTGGAGCCTGGGCTTCGGTGCTGTTCCTGCGGGGGGCTGGGGAGGGGGCTCAGGTCTGCTCAGGCAGCTTCTGGTGTCCCTGGTGTGCGTGGTAACGTGCTTGGTTCAATCCCACAGTGCTGGGGCCTCTCGGTGCTCCTTCCTGAGTCTGCGCGGTGGAGGGCCGAGTGCGGACCGGGCCCTTTGGTCAGGGGCACGTCTGGAAGGTTTCTGGTGGGCCCGCGTGGGCCTGTGTAGCACCGGGCCATGTCTGGCTGGCCCGGACACGGGCTGGAGTTAGAGTGATCGGGGCCTCGGGGTCTGGCTCCATCCCCAACGGCTTGGTGACCCTGGGCAAGACACTTAACCTCTCCGATTCTGGTTCCTCCCCGATAAAACAAACTTAAGAGACCTGTGGTTGGCACTTCTGAGGTGGGACAAATGCCCAGGTGTGTGAGTCTGAAGCACCCAGTCTAAGGCCAGGCACGTGCTTTTGTAGGGTAGTGTGGTTACAGGTGGGCCGCCTGAGGGGCACGGGCACCCTCTTTCTAGGACCCTGCGGGGAGGGGGCTGTCAGGCAGATGTCGGGAGCTCAGGCTGGAGGAGGAGGCAGTCTTGCCTGGAGGTGTCGAAGGACAGGCTGGCTTGCTGTGGGCAGAGCTGGGGAGGGACATAGGGCAGCAGGTCTGCCCTAGTGAGTGCCTGCCACCTGCCTGCCCGTCTGCGGGGTCTTGTCTCCTGATGTCGAGGGGCAGGCTTGGAGCCCTGTGAGGACTGGTTTGCACCCAGCATCAGTGAGGTGCTCTCTGGGCCCTGCTTGGATCACTTGCCTGCCAAGTTTAGGTTTCCCTTAAACAGAGGCATCCCCACTATAGTATAGTTTTTAAACATGTCTGAGTGAAGCCATTGATTTGGGTGTTGTGTGTGTTGTGTGTGTTCAGTCGTGTAGTGGGTGTTTGTGGAGTAGATGAGTGTGCTAGGCACTCTGCAGGGGGGCTGCATGGACGTCTCCACGGAGGGGACCCTGGATCAGCCAACTAGCTGTGACACCTTGTGACCGGAAGGGGGCGCAGTTGGCCCAGCTTCGGAAGCTGCTCAGGCGCTCAGGTGAAGGGACTGCGTAGAAAAGCCTTGCATGAGGTGATTCACTCAGACCTGGGTCCTGGGCCGTTTGCTGTGGAACGGCCCTCAGTGGGGCCCGGTGCAGTTGCTGTGCCCGGCCTTCCCGAGGAGGTTGTGTGTGTGCTGCAGGTGATGTGGGCACCAGCCTCTTGCTCGGCCTGGCAGCCTCCAGGGAGCCGTGTCCCCTGCACTGTCTGTCCCTCCTCCTTCTTTTGGGGTCCTGAAAAAGCAGGGCTTTAATAAGCTGTGCATACAAATGGCTGGACCAGGATCCTCACTGCTTTAAGATATTTGACAGCTGGGATGCCCAGGTGGCTCAGTTGGTTTAGCGTTTGCCTTTGGCTCAGGTCATGATCAAGTCCTGCATCGGGCTCCCTACTCAGTGGGAGCCTGCTTCTCCCTCTGTCTGCCGCTCCCCCTGCTTGTGCTCTCTCTTTGACAAATAAATAAAATAAAATATATCTTTAAAATATTTGACAGTTTTCAGTGACAGAACTGCTTGGCCAATTGATTTTGAGCACCTTTTCAGTGTGAAGAATGTGTGACGGGCTGGAGGAGCTGGGATGGGAAAGCCGACTGGGGACTAGGTGGGGGCAGGGCTGGGAACTGGGGAGGGAGGTCCATGCTGAGGCCTCGTTTTGTTGGGGCCTCAGCTTAATGTGTAGCCTGATGTACAGCCGACATCCTTGCTGGGTTTTGTGGAGGAGAAACAAGGTTGGATGTGAATTCTCTGGTGTGGTCCCTGGCACATAGTAGGCACCTGCTGTGTGCTTACGGTTTTGCTTTTCCCAGGAGTCTTCTCCCTCTCTTACCATGAAGTGGCATCTCATTCTGCCTGTGTAACCATATCTGTGACACCTTTTAGATTTTGAGCCTCTTGAGAATGGAAACCGCCAGACCCATTTTTATATTTTCCATAGCACCTGGCACAAAGTTTTGTACATGCTAAGTGATCGGTAAAGATTAAAAAAAATTTTTTTGTTGGATTTTATTTCTAGTCTTTGGGAAAGGATTGTCTCTTAAGTGCATAGATTTTATTTGCCACTAGGGGGCACAGTAAGACTTAATATAAGCTCACTCAAGCTTCTAGAATGTGAAAGAATCCTTGATTCAAGGTAACATTTACTGAAATGTGATTTCTTTTCTGATAAAGAGAAAAACAACACAATCCATCTGATTAATCTAAAGAGCGTGAAGTGCCAGTTCCTTCATCTCCTTAAAATGTAGCTTTGGAATTCATAAATTTCAATTGGGCACATTACAGTGGAAAGATACTTATTTTAATATGTTCTAAATGTTCTGTGAGCTGTAAAATATGCTTATATTAGTTTTGAAAAATTTACAGCTGGAGAAATTAAGTAAAATAAAACAATGACTCATAACTGCACTGATGCTCTGTTTTCTTTCCTGATGATCTCTTCCTGCCCCTGTCTGTAGCCCGCATCTGTTTCTCACAGTTGTAATCCCAGCACGGATGCCCTTTTATCTACTCTTTTCATTTTCCCGTGTCCTCGTTTGGCTCAACACGTTTGAATACCCACTGTACGTAAAGGTAGAGTTCAGACTTTGAAGCCCTTGGAAAAAGCACAGACGTGGCCTGCTTCAGCCACACGCAGGTAGCCGTCGCCACCGGCCCTGGGTGCAGGGCCCTCTGCTAGGCACCATTTTCTCACAGGTGTGTGACATGTTTCCTGCTTCCAGGGACCACTGTCCCTGCATCAGAACTCAGAGTTCTGAAACAGAGGGATTTTAAATAAAATGTATGAATTAGGTGTTCATTTGTTTTTACCAAATTGTTTGCTTTAGCAATTTTTTTGATAACAGGCTTCCCTATGATACCCCCCAAAACCTTTTCAATTTTGATCATGAACGTAATGAAAGCTTATTGTGATAATCCCTGAAGATGCAGAGAATGTGAAGAATGAAGGAGAAAACAGAAATCGTTGATAATCCCAACCTTGAGTCAGGCCTTAACACTGCAGGCCTTTCCTAGTTTGGACCCCCCATTCCTGTGTGTTCACAGAGTTGGGCTCACTGCAGAGTGTATGCAGTTTTGATTTTGCTCTCTCTACCCCCCATGTTTTGTGCTGTTTTTAAGGAGTGTCTTTCTACCTTATTAAAAACTTTCCCCCAATGTATTCTTTTTCCCAATGTATTTTTTCCCAGTATTTTTATGACTGTCTCAAATTTAAGAGTTTGCTTCGTCATTTCTGTGTTGTTTCCTTTCATTACCTGCTTTTGTTTTTGAAATGGCTAGTACTTCAGTGAACAGGGATATATACATAATGCTTTTCTGCCGCTTTAGGGTAGGTAAGATGGGCTTTGATTTACACCCAGGCTTGAACTAAAGGCTTTGTGTCTGGTAAGTGGACTCTGAATAGATAGGCAAAGCATCGGTGCTATTGTTACACGAGACCCTTGGGTTCCTATTCCATATCTGCTGCTTGGTAGCTGTGTGACTTTGGGAAAATCACTTTGCCTCTCTGATTCCCTGTTTTTCTCATTGGTAAAATGGGTATAAGGGCTGCCTATGAGAGTTGTTGCTATGTAGAAGAAATGAGAAGATGCAGCGCAGTGCCTAGCATATGGGAGGGGCTGAAAAACATGTTACTGATTCCTCTGCTCTTTTATTGATTAAATAATTAGAAAAAAGATGAGTCACCCAGAATCCTCCAAATTTTTTTGTTTTTTTAAAGATTTTATTTATTTATTTGACAGAGAGAGAGAGATCACAAGTAGGCAGAGAGGCAGGCAGAGAGAGAGGAGGAAGCAGGCTCCCCGCTGACCAAGAGCCTGATGCGGGGCTCGATCCCAGGACCCTGAGATCATGATCTGAGCCGAAGGCAGAGGCTCAACCCACTGAGCCACCCAGGCACCCCAGAATCCTCCAACTTAATGTAACTCTTGTTTTTGCGAATCTTTTAATGATCTGTCTACAGATGAATGTTTTTCCAAGTGTCCAGTATCAGTACTCCTGAATAGATACTTTTAAAATTTAAAAAGTTTTTGAGTTTGTTTGTACCAAGCTGTTTACCTGCTGCCTTTTCATGAACGGCACGTTTATTTGGAAGGCAGGTACTGGAGGGCTGGGTCTGTGTCTCTAAACCAATCCCATTTAAAATGTGATAGAAGAAAATGAATTGGAGAGCACTTTGCTAGCTCTCAGCGCGTTTTGTGTCTGGGCCTCTGGCATCCTGGGGAGGAGCGATTTTGTACCTGAAGAGGCCCAGGAGAGTGAGTCTGGGGGCAGGGAAGAGGCGCCCACCTAGAGTGGCACCAGGTTCAGATGGATCTGCGGGCCCCCTTCCCGTACGCGTGTGAAGGAAAGGATTTTGTTCTGGAGGCTGAAGACCCAGATTGGGGGTCTCATTGTGCTGTTTTCCAGCTCTGTGGCCTCTGGCAGTGAGTACCGTTGAGAGGCGGGAGAGAGCTCACCATCCCCATGTGCTTATTACCACCTACTAGAAAGGGTTCCAAATGTTTCAGCTCCTCTTTGCAACCGGCCTGTGGGGCAAGGGCTGGTCTTCTTCCCACTTCACAGACAAGAAACCTGGGGCACAGAGAGGTTAAGGGGTCTGTCCGTGACCGCACAGCTGGTAAACTAGAGAAGCAAGACGGGAAGCTGTCAGACCACAGAGCAAACAAAGCTAAAAGCCTCCTGCTCTTCTGCCTCTGAAGATAAAGGATGGAAAAGGATATCCCCTCTCCCTGGACAGGTGCCCAGGCTCTGTCCCAGCCTCAAAGTCTTGTGGTTCTGTTAAGGGACATAAGGAGAAGAGATGATTTCCGTAGTGGTTTGGATTTGCATTTTTATGTATTACAGCATCCCGTTGATTTATCATTGTTAGCGTATCTGATTATATTAGGGTATCTTAGACGTGCTTTGTAGAAAGTAATATATCTCAGATTCAAAGACAAGGAATTTATGGATTCAAGTGCCAGAGTGAAGGTTTATTTCAGTTTTGAAAGAATTATTCTTGATGGATCTTACAAAATGAGATTGAGAAATGATTTGATGTGTAGAGTGAGGAGTCGTGGAGCATTATGCAGATGATTGGCAATTTATTCTGAGCACGAGGCAAATCTATTGGAAATGAGAGCCGCACAGCTGGGGAGGAGGGCTGGGTTGGGGAGGAGGGCGTTTGGTATTTGGGGAGTGAATGATTAACGGTGCACCGAGGGTAATTAGGTGAAGGCCGGGAGAGACTGGGTGCTGTGTGTGCGTGTATGCAGAGATCACCTGGGGCCATCTTCGTTTTACAGAAACCCAGAGAGGGGAAGACACTTGCTTGAGCGCACACAGTGAAGTCAGGGGATGATGTGGAGCTGGGATCTCCTGTGGGACATGTTCAGAGGCTTCCCTCTCCGGACACTGCTCCTCTCCTTCCCCACCTTTTGTGTATTTTTGTTTCAGGGAAAGTTCATGGTCATCTTAGTTGTCCCAGGGGTGGGAATGAGGGCTTCAGGCCCATCAACAGCAGGGTTGTCGAGCTTCTGGGAACTGCTGTGAGATCCTGAGCTGGAACCTTCTCTTCGTGGGAAGTGATTTTTTTTTTTTTTTTGACACTCCTCTCCCCCATATGAAAGCTGCAACGTTTCTGAGGCCAACAAATGAGACATTTCCCACTTTCCGTTTGCTTGCCAGAAGGGCCTGCAAGCTTTTGCCTTGCAGAAAAACCTTGAGTTGAAGGAGGAATAAGAAAAAGAAAGTGTGGCAGAACCCAAGCTGTGTTTTCTGCTTTTTGAAAACTTCATTCCGTTGAACTTTAACAGTTCAGTATACGCAGGGCAGGGCCGTGTGCCTGCCAGATGCTGACGGGGAGAAAACAGTGCTGTGTGAAGGCACAGACTCTGTCCTTAGGGAACTAACCTCATCCAGTCTCATCCCGTGTCATTAAGGGAAGAATAGAGCAATTTGGGAAAATGCTTTTAATGTAATTGAAAAATGCAGATTGCAAAATTGGCACGGTTAGGAGTTGAGACAGTCTAGTAAATTATTTCTTGCTGCTTTTAAAACTTGGACACAGAAGATTCTTAAAGGCACCCATTTACTGCCCAGTGATGGCTTGGTCCCCCTACTTTAAAAAAAAATAAGTTGTTTTAGATTTAACTTAATTTTATCATAAGTGCAGTAAAATTTTGGGAAAAAAATACCAAAAAAGGCAGAAATTAAAAGCAAAACCATAGACCTCCACTCAGGCGTAACAACTGTGAATATTTTGTAAGCAGCTTTTTCGTTCCACATTTTTTCCCATGAGCATCAACTGGTTTTAATTATACTGTAGGTACTTTGTTTTTGTAAACAACATTTAAAAATTTTGTGATGTTCTCTTCCCCTCAAACTTTTGCCCCTGAAAAGAAGGGATGGATAAGTCGGTCCAACCTTGTCACCTTTTCTCGTAGCTTCTGTCTCTACGCAGGCTTCTCCTCCAGGTGCAGATCCCTGTGTGAAGGGAGTGGGGCAGGGCACAGGGATGAGGGCATCGGGGCACCTGATCAGAAGTGTGTGTGAGGGAGACCAGAGGTGTCAGCCCAGGACTCTGGGAACTCCCACCCCTCAACGCCCTCACAAAGCGCTATGAACCCAGGCTGAAGTGCAGGAGGACCAGATGGCCATAGAATCCTGGAGCTGCTTCTGGGCCGGCCTTCCGGTCTTCCCTCGCTAGGGGTGAGGTGTCGGGTACCATGTCCCCTCCTGTGGAGCAGGGGCCACAGGGAGATGGGCTATACCCCTGGGGAGGGTCCCTGTCAAGGGCTTTGATTTGGGGACTCAGATTGGTTCCTTGGTCTGGGTGTTCCTGGATGGAGCTTCTAGTTTTCTTTCTAGTTCTCTTTGCCTTAATGTTTTGTTTTTCTGGGAAATCTCCTCCACTTTATCTTTCAATACTTTTTATTTTGTATTTCTGCTACCACATACTTAAACTTTTTTTTTTTAACTGAGTATAACTTATATTCAGAAAAGTGTTCTATTCTGATCTATCATATTTTTACATTCCAAGAGCTGTTTCTTGTTTTCTGAATGTTCCTTTTTTAAAGAATATGTCATTTTTTTTTAAATTGCATACTTACAAGGTCTTTTCTTAACTGTTGGAGTTCTTTGAAAGTTTTCCTGTGTTTTGGAAAATGTTCCTGCCCCTTATCACCTCCTTTAACCCTTTTGTTTTGGTGTCTGTGTTTCACGTGAGGGGATGGGGACACCGCTCTGCTCATTTTCCATTCAGGGAGGAGGCTGGTGAAAGCTGATCTAACCGAAGGCTGTGTGTGTGTGTGTGTGAGAGTGTGTGTGTGTGTCTGTGAGTGTGTGTGTGTGCGAGGATGGGGCCTGTCCACAGGGAGGTTGCTGCAGGGTGATGAGGCGGCCAGCTGGCACCTAGGGCATGACGCCCCCCCATGTAAACCTCCCAAGGTGTTTTGGGTAGCCTGGTTAGTTTCCCAGACAGGCCTCGTCATGCCCTGGCTGCCTGCATTCTGGCATCTTGAGCCGGGGAGAGGGGCGAGGGTCGAGGTCTCCATGTGGGGTGTGCGGACGTCATTCTCTGCAACGCGTCGTCCAGTTGCTAGCTTTTCCTCCTAGCGCGCGGATCTACTATGTTCTTTTCAGCGCCTTCCGTTTATGACGCACGCCATCAGTTATGTGTAAATGTGACTGTGTCTTCTTTCCCTAGACAGTGGAAGAATTATTAACTTTTTTAAACATTTGCTAATTGAGTGGTGTCTTATTTGAGAGCCAAACGAATTCATCTGCGTGCAGCTCCTTTAGAACCAGGTCGGCAGCTCGTTAACGCTCAATAAGTGTTTGTGGGGCTTGTCCATCAGTCTTCTGCCATCTTAGCATTTCTCTTCTGCAGCAATTTACATACTAACAATATTGACCTGTCATCATATCCCTCCCTCTGCCCACCGTGTGTTGCTTGACTTTGAGTTTTGGTATTTCGTTATTATTTTTTACAGGGAAAACCTGACATTTTTTTGGGTCAAGTGTATAGACCTTTCCCTTTGTAATTGTCCTGTGGTCTTAGAGCATGGCATGTCCTTCCCCATCTCAAGATCTGATAAATAGTCACCTATATTTGACCTTCATCTAGCTGTGATTAGCTTGAGCCAGTTTCAATTCTCATCATCTCTTCCAGGCTTTCTGTGGGTCTGGGGCTGGCTGTGCCCGCCGTGATGAATGTACGCTCGGTGCCAGGGATCGATTGGGATATTAAGGAGCAGCTCTGCTTCGTGACGCTCCCACACACTGATGCTGGCTACTAATGATTTAAAATGACCTTCCCATCCAGCTTATTCCGCAGGGCATGGGTGCGCCCCAGCCGCCCCAGCCTTTCCTCAAAAATGAAATGTTGTTTTTGACCATAAAAGAAATACATGTACGCTATGGAAAAAACAGAAAGGTATAAAGAAAAAAATTGCCCATTATCTCTGCACCCAGAGGCAATGATTGTAGACTTTTGGTGTATTTCCATCCAGTCTTTGGAAATAAAAGGCAACATAGTCGAGTTCCAACTATCCATGTAATTTTAAACCCATCCTTCCCCGCTGGCCCCCCCTCCCCCCACCGGGTACTGCGGCAGCGGGGTTTTAATGCCATGACTCACTGCGGTGGTTTTCAGTGTGGTCTGTGAGCCCCCGGGGTCCTTGAGACCCTTTCATGGGGTCTGGGGGGGGGGGAAATTGTTTTCATAATAGTACCTAGAAGTTATTTGCCTTTTCCATTCTCCTCTCATGAGCGTACATGGAGTTTTCCAGAGGCAACGGGACGTGTGCCGTTACAATAGATTAAGTACAGAGGCAGCTCTGCGAGCCCAGCTGTCTCTGTTCAGCCGGCCGTTAAGGAGCTGGCAAAAATGTAAACAGTGCCTTGTTGCTGATTTTTTTGTCTTGGAAAATATAATTATTTTTCATGAGATGTTGTTTATGTTGACATGTAATGGGTTTATTATTGATACTTCTACATAAATTAATATTTTGAAGTGTTCTCAGTTTTAGCTTCAAATATGCTAAACGTGGATTGATAATAACACACATTAAGCAGCAGCTTTTTTGAGTCCTCAGTAACTTCATGGAGTGTAAAAGGGTCCCACCAAAAGGTCTGGGTACTTTGATTTATGTCTGTAATTTCACTCTAGCGGGATGTACGTGTGGGTAATAACGGTGTCATCCCGCAGCTCCGGTGGAGGTGCGCAGATTCAGCCCCGGCTGCGTCACTGCCTCCTCCTGCTTGGTTAGATTTCCAAACGGCGTGACTAAAACATGATTCCGGAGGGTCCCAGCCTCCCTTGGCCTCCCTGCCCCTTCTCTCTGGCCTCCCTTTTGCCTGTTGTGAACGTGATTTAACAACACTACAAAATGATGGGAAAAAACCTCCCAATTCCAGCATACACCTCAATTACGATTATCCTTCCAACACCCTGCCATCAATTTCTGGTCCATATGGGCTTGTGTTTTTCAGAGTGCGCATACAGTTTTGCAGCCTGCTTCTCCCACTTAACATTCTCTCCCAGCCTCTCCTGCTGCAGCGCCACCAGCCGCCTCTGCGTCTTTGGAGGGCCGTCAATTTGTGCTGGTTCCATGATGCTCTATCGAGTTGATTAACTGTAATTTACTTAGCCGTCCTTGGACACTTAGGTGGTTTCTAATTTTTGCTATTATAGATAATGCTGAAGTGGTTATCTTCATGCATGAAATCCTTTTCTGTTGGATTATTTCTTTCAGATTGATTCCCAGAAGTGGGACTGCTGGGTCAAAGGCTTGTATATTTTCATGGGTCCAGATACGTCTCCCGTCAGATTGCTTTCCAAAAGGATTATACCAATTTGCACTGCCACTGCAAAGCCTGCGTAATAACCAACTATTTTGCTTAACTATCATGCCTAGAATTTTCCCTTGGAGCCCCAAGGGGGCAAAGGCCCTTCTCTAAGTGAACGTGATCTATAATTATTTAGACTAACACCAAAATTGCTTTCAGAACATTTTTAACCTGCTGAGTTTAGAATTCTAATTCACATACAAGCCAGCATTAACAGTATCACAAGGAGCAGCTTCTCTCCCTGCTCACAGAGTGTTTACACAGCCTGACAACGGCAGGGAAAACTGAAGAGCTTTTATAAACACAAGTGGTCTCTTTCTGAACTAGTTGAAGTGTTACTTTGAAAGGTACAGAAACACAAATTAAAATACATTTTCATTGTAACCTTTGGTTAGAAAAGTTGTTTGTTTTCCTCCTGGTCTCTTTCCATGTTCTTTGCTCTCATTCAGGTATGTTCTGAAATATCCTAGCTCCTTGGAGTCTTGCCATGATGCTTTTAGCCCCGTGACAGGGACATGCAGGGGAGGAGGCGGCTGTCCTCAGGTGCTAGTGGGGCTGTGGTGGGAAGAGGAATGGGCTGTACTCTGGTTTACTCCTAGGGCAAAAGCAGGACTACTGGTGGAAACGTGGCGGAAGAGGTTGGCACCCTGTGAGGAAGAACTTTCCAGCACTTAGGACTGGTCACCTTGGGGAGCATCCACCTCTTGGAAAGGGGTGAGGATGGAAAGGTTCAGTGCAGGTTGGAGCCCATGTCACCAGTGGGCCAGGAAGTAGATGCAAGTGGGGTCAGGGACTCTAAGGCCCTTTCTGGAATGCTGTGTGCCTGTGACTGGGCCCCTGGGGGCTGTTGCTGCCCTGGAGAGAGCCCCGAGCCCGGCCCTGGATGGAGCCTGGCACGGTGCTAAACGTGATGTGAGTATGCACGTGAGGCAGGCACATCCCCCTGCCCGCCCCCGATTTCTCTGGACGTCCATACTCGCATCTGTGAAAGAAATATCTCACAGGGCTGTAGGGATCAGACGTGGTTAGATGTGTGAAACCACTCTAAATGATAAAGCCCTTGCAAATAGAAGGTATTATCAAGAACTTCAAGCCAGGATTTATTCTGTAATTGCCTGCAAAGCCAAGTTGTTGTTGTTCTTTTTTTTAAATTAATATTTAAAAAAAGATTTTATTTATTTATTTGACATAGATCACAAGTAGGCAGAGAGGCAGGAGAGAGAGAGGGGGAAGCAGACTCCCCACTGAGCAGAGAGCCTGATCTGGGGCTCGATCCCAGGACCCTGAGATCATGACCTGAGCGGAAGGCAGAGTCTTTAACCCACTTAGCCACCCAGGTGCCCCCAAAGCCAAGTTCTTAAACACAGGAGGCTTGCCATCCAGTTTATCTCCAGTTACCTTGGTTCATTGAACAAATCATATGTTACATGCCTATGGATGCCAGCAGGCCGCTCAAGGAACTTTGCAGTTCCTTGAGAACTGCAGCTTCTCTGGCTTTGCAGCGTGGTGTTGGCTCCTGGTGGTTGGGATGTGCTACTTGACTTGTGTGACCAGTGAATCAGTCAGGCCTTGTGTTAGGCGCTCTATCTATGGTATGAGCGGTGAGGGCCCCAGGGACCAGGTGCCACAGAGTGCATGAGAGAAGTGGCCCTTGGAGTCAGTATAGGGAGGTGTGTCCACTTCTTTCTTCATTTGGTCTTCCATTGATCCAACCCTGGATGACCACGGTTGGTCATGGATGACCATTTAACCATCCATCCATTGATTAAATGCTGGCTTTGAACAGGCTCTGGGCTCAAAGGGACCAAAGGGACCAGACATAGCCTTGCTGGCAAGAAAGCATGCATAGGGGCGTGGAGTATGTCTGTCAGGGTGGGGGCAGAAGAGAGGACAGGCTTCTGGGGAAGGGGAAAGTTGAGCTGGGTCTTGGAAGGTGAGGAGATGAGTAGCCAGGTGGGTGGGGAGGAGAACCCTGTGCTATGACTATCGTGCTGGAGGGGGGACCAGTGTTGGCAGGCCGGGGCAGTGTTGGCGTCAACTACAGGGAGCCAGGCAGGACCTGTTGCAGGCTTTAGGCCCAGACAATTAGGGCACGGGGCTGGCTGCTGCCCTTGTACCTACACTGGGTCAGGTTCCACACTAGGGCTTTGCATCTCGTTTACTCACAGCTGGGGCATAGGCCAGTCACTTGAGTTGGGAGTCCCACTCTGGGGCTCACCCCTGGCCCTGTGCTTTCTAACTGTGACTTGGACTAAGTTCTGTAACTCTTGGGACCTTTGTTTTTCCATCGGTAAGTCGGGATAATAATGGTATCAATCTCAGTTTTTTGAGGTTTAAACAAGAAGAATCATGGACAGCTCTTAGGGGAGTACCAGGCTATAGCAAGTATTTCATTATGTAAGCTGGCATCAGCAGCATCCTCAAGCCCCTTTTACAGATGAGAAAACTGAGGATCAGAGAGGGACAATGAAGGACACGTGACTCGTAAACACGGAGCTGGTGTTTGGACTTACACTTTTCTGCCTCTGCATTCTGGGGTTGTTCTGTGTCAGCTTCCTGCTTGGGAGCTCCAGAAAGTAGTCATGTGAGTGTGGGCAAGGTCCTTCATCTTTTTGAGGCTTAATTAGTTCATCTGCACACTGGGAAGAACTCTAATGTCAGTTCCATAATGCAGGGAACTTGTTTCCTTGATTGTTGTATCTCCAGTTCCTGGAGGAGAGCTGAACACATAGTAGGGGCTTAGGCAACACTTGTAAATGAAATGAATGACCCTAGCTCAGGCGACCATGCTCCTGTGGGCCTCCTTGAACTTCAGGGGGAATGAGAGTCTCGGGGCCCGCATGCCTTGGCCCTTTCCCTCACCTCTAGCCCGTGCAGGAAGCATCCTTCCCTGGGGGTGGTGGCAGTGGCAGTGGCAGCCTTTGGAGAGGGCTTTGAGGACTGTAGCTTGGGAGCTAAATCAAAGCAGTGGTGACTCCCCATCTGTTGAAATGTTTGCGTTTATACCCCCCAGGTAATGGTTTTGGGCCGATCCTTGCAGCCTGTGCGTTTGTTTTATTTATTATTTATTTATAAATCATAAATCCAGACAGGATTTCGGGAGGCTTATCATAAAAGATACGAAGACAGTAAAGCTGTTAAAACAGACCATGAAAAGCCACCCTGAAAAGAGGAGGAGACACATAAATCAAGTTCAGAGCTGACCACTGTTCCCAGGCTGGTGCCTTCCATCTTGCTTGGCGGTTCCTGCAGCCCTGGGACAGGGTGCGGGGACCGGAGCCAGACAGAGAGGCTTTGTGTGGGGACGCGGGCTCTCGGGACAGTGGGGCTCGGAGGAAGGCAGCTTCTTCTGGGGCCACATCTTTGGCTGCCTTGTGATGAGTTCTAAGGGTCAGAAGGGAGGCCAGAGGGATTTCTTTTGGGGGTCAGAGGGGGAGGCCTGGGGGCTGGGGGGTGCAGCAGGGCTCAGGGCACTTTTCTGCAGCTTAGTTTCTCTGCTGCGGTCATAGCCAGCTCCGAGAAGCGCTGTGGGGATTACATGCAGTAGCGTTGGGCCCGGGACCTGGCCCTTGGAAAGTGCAGTTGTGAGTCTGCCCTGTTTGGGCTGGGTGCCGATATTGAATGTCGTCCTGGGCGGAGGGCTCAGGTCGGCCCTTCACTCAGGGCCCCATGTTCAGAGGAGGTGCTGCTGGAGGGGCTGGCAGGGTGGGGTGCCCTGTGTGCCCCCGCTTCTGTCCATACTGACACCGTCTGCACTGAGCGTGGCCTGTTCATTATTGCTTAAAAACACTTACGAAGTTCGACATGAGGGGAACATACTTTTTAATTATTTCCCAGCTTGTCTCTGGCAATGCTGTTGTCAAGGAAACCAAAACCTTGGAAAAGCTTTTCAGCTTCCTGGTCGGAAGAGGATACTTGTACAGCGCTTCTGTCTGTGGAAACGGACCTGTCGTTCTGTAACAAAATCTGTTTTTTAAAGGACCAGCTTCCTTCACTTCTTACAAATAGAAGCTTTCTGAACTTCTAATACAAGATGCAAGATTGTTGTTGGTATTTCCTCTTTCAAAAGAATTGCAGGCATTCTTGACTCACTTCGTTCATTCAGCATCTGATGCAAGAGTTGGGTGCTGGGGTGGAAGCGGGGTCCGGAGTCGGACAGGGTGTCTCACCCTTCCCTGAAAGGCTGCAGGCCTCTGGGAAAGAGAAGCCAGCAGACAGATACTTAAGAGTGTAGCATCATACCTGTTCTCGGGGAGTGGAGGCTACGATGCTGTGGGACACAGAGGACAGCCCCAGGGAGGGGCAGTGCCAGCGAGAGTCATAAGGAGTCTCAGAGGACGAGTAGAAGTAGTTCTGTGGCAAAGACATGGAAGAGCATTCTGGGCAGAGGGAACAGACCATGCCAAGGCTGGAGGGTGTGGAGGAGTGTGCTGCCACCCGCAGACTGCAGGGGTGTAGGGTGAGGGTGCTGGGTTGGGCATGTGAAACAAGGGAGCAGGACTGCCTGGAGAAGACTTGGGAGGCAGGAAATTGGGAGTGCGATGGAGGAACGGAATCTTGTTAGAAGGACTGACTCCCTTCGCTTCTTACAGATGGAACCTTTCTGACTGCTTGTGGAGGGCCATGAGGTTGTGAGGGCAGGTTCCTCAAAGCTGTCCTCGTCCTGATGTACAGGGCCCTTGCTCCTTGATGCGTGGAGGCACGTCGCGCCTAACCGCTTCGCGTCGGAGGGAAGGGCCACTGCTCACACGTTTTGAATTTAATCATTCACTTCTGCTGCAGGAGCACCTCGTTCAGTGTAAAGTATCAGCCAGCATTCCAGTAAAACTTGATGATAGTTAAACCCTATCAAGGGCATTGGTTTTATATGAAAAAGATAAATCATTGTTAGAAAAACAGGAGTCTTGTTTTTAAACAGCCCTTGTTATTTTTTAAAACTGGAAAATAATTTTAGATTTATAGAAGAGTTGTAAAATTCAGAGTTTCTATGTATCTGTCACCTGCCTTCCCCTCCACTTTATATAATCCTGGTGCATTTGTCAAAGGTAAGGAATGATCAGGATAACTCTGTTAACTAAACTGTAGAGTTTTTCAGGTTTCACCATTTTTCTGCTAATGTCCCTTTTCTGTTTCAGGATCCAACCTAGGATCTGACGTTGCATTTAGAGCCCTTGTTCTTTTTATTGTTAATGGTTTTGGGGAGAGGGGTGGGGTCAGGGAGCAGACTGAATCTCACCATTGTTGAATCGTGAGCAAGACCCGTGGAAGACCCACGCTCACCTCTCACACGCCACTTGTCCCCCTAACTGCCTGCTCTAGTGCTAACCCGTCTCCATTCTCTCTCGGTTTCTTGCTGTTTCCCTGTTGGATTGAACCCAGCCAGACCTGTGGGCTCGTGTTGATCTTCGTGAGGGCTTGGAGTTGGACCTCTGCTCGGCTTCCCCGTGTTTACGAGATGAGCATGTCTTGAGGTGGTGACTGGGAGTGAAGTGTGACCTTTAGTGAGGGAAGCAAGAACATTCTTTGCACATAGGTAGATGCACAGCCTCAGACAGAAGTCCCTGCTTTCCTTTTGTCCCTTCCTTGGGTCACACTCCTCCGTGCTTTTCCCCCCTCCCCCATCCTCTCCTTCTTCACCATTTCCATCCTGCTTTCTTGGGCCTTCCACCGTGCCCACCCTGCTGGCCTTCTTTTCTCTGCTTTTCCTCCTTGCCCTCCCCCCTTCTGCTTCTCTCTCTCCCTCTCAAGCTCCCATGCCCTTCCTCCTTTCCTTTCCTGCAACAGGCCAGTGAAGCTGTTGCCACGGAAACAAGCCCAGCAGAAGCTCTGCTCTGCTTTCTGGATGCATCTAATGATGATGATGACGCAGATACTGTTGAGTTCTAGAATCAGCTAAGCCCTGGCCTGTGGCCTCTGGAGTCCTTTCATTTTCCAAAGGCCAGACTGGTGCCACAGCTCATAATTCTGTTTAGTAGATGGTCAGTTTTGATTTGGAAACTTTAAAATTTGAGTAATCATTTTCCCTTGCTCCGGAAGACTGTTGCAACCAGTGTGAAAAATACTCAGCTGAATTTATGTATATTAACGGAGGGAAAACACCACACGAAAGGTGGTGGCTCCGTAGGCTCCACAAGTATCATAAGTTTCACGTGGGAGGTGGGTCTACACATCTGCTGAATTCCCGAGATGATGACTGCTTTTAAAGGATGTTGGGGGACAGAGAAAATATAATTGGGGCCCTAAAAAATCTTGATACTTTGTTTCACCCAGCAAATGTTCCGGGAGGAGTTGTGGGTCCACGGCAGGTGAGGGGAGGCTGTGCTTGAGCCCCAGAGCTGGGTGTGTGTGTGTGTGTGCGCGTGTGTGCGTGCGTGTGTGCGCACGCACGCGCAGGGTGCAGCCTGTGCTTTACGGCAGAGGAGCTGGCACTCCCTGACATTTGTCAGAGGAACCTAGGGAGCCTGGCCTTGTCAGTTCTGTGGAACAGCCCGTGTGCCCGCACATTAAGTAGGCTTCGTGGGCCCCTCAGAGGGCTGTTGGCTTCTGGGCCTCCGTGGAGCTGGTCTGTAGCGCTGGCAGCCTTGTTCCTTGCTGTTTGTTCAGGCTCTGACTTAGGCTCAGCTTGTTGGCGTTAGCTGGGATTTGGAGTTGTGCCATTGAGCCAACGCCAGCTAATAGCCCAGCAGGGAAGAGTTCGTTGGTGGATTATATTTAAGTTAGTACTTATTCCCAAAGGTAACTTTGCTTAATAAAAACCTTAAGCCTTTATTACTGTGCTTATGGGTATCCTGGCTCCAGGGTGTAAAAATAAGACTTATAAAATCTAAACATTATTTGTGAAAATGCAAAAACATTTTCATTAATAGACAGTGTGATAAAAAGCCAAGGCTCTTTCTGTCTGTGCCTAAATGGTCTTGCTGCACTTGGGTCTCTTTATTTTCCTACTCATTCCGGGCGTATTTAAATATCACCCGTTCAGTAGTGAATTTTAAAGGAAGGAAGCTTTGGTGTGTGAATAACTTTACAACTACCCACAGTATTTCTAGTTGCTGTGACTTAAGTTGATAATGGACCCCACACAGCAGTCACTAATGGATGATAATCTGGAGTGTTTTTGTTATTGTTGTTTTTATTTTAGAAGAAAGGTTTGAAATTAGCATAGTAAATCTCTGTGGGATCTTTGCAAATAAAAGAATATTCACGTTAAAAACAACTTTCAGGAAAGATGTATGGTAATGAATAAAACATTAGTGAGTGAAAATAAGCGTGTTTAATTATTCAAGTAGAAGTAGTAATTTAAACTAATTATTGCTTGCGGATTTCATAATTCAGTTTTTGTCTTGCAATAATATTTCCTCTGGGCCTCCGGGGCGCGTCGGCGGCTGCGGGAGCAGGCGGGGCCTCTCCCCCTCCCCCGTGGCCGCAGCCTCTGCTGCACTGAGCTGCTTCTGCCTGGTGACTTGGTGGCCTCAGTCCTGCCTGGATCCCCTTGTACCACCTAATTAAGCGTTTCCTTGCTTATCACCTCTGGTTGCTTCAGAAGTCTCAGACCCATCCTGCTTACGAGTTCTGAGTGCCCTGGGGACTAGACCCCTCCCTGCCCCCCCCAGTGTCTTAGGCTTCTTGCCCCTTCCATAGCCCTGGCAGAAGTGACCCTGAGCCCACATCCCCCTGTCCCCACCTCCCCGTGATGCAAGTCCTAGCCCGTCTGGGCTCCTCAGGTCTGTCTCCTCTGGATGCCCCCTCCACCCCAGTCCCGGGCCCCTGCTGGACGATCACTTCCTTCTCCCCATAGCTTTGTACCAGCAGGTTCTTGTGCTCTTTTTAAAAGAAATGTTTTATTTTAATTTTTTTCTTGTTTTTGGCTTTTCATTTTGTTTCTAATTCTAAGAGAAAAACTGTTCATATAGAGGAACTGAAAAGTCCTGGAGAGTTTAAGAAGCAGGGGCATGATGAGTCACCCCTAACTCACCCTGCTGGCAGCTCTCTGTCCTCTTCTCTGTATGCTGGCGCTGGCCCTTTCCCCCTGGAGTTCTAGGTTGTTATCTTAGCATAGACTCCTGGGAGGGGCCCCACATCATGCTCCTAGGTGCCTCTTCCTGGGGTGGGACTGCCATTAAGAGGTGCTGGTGAAGGAGTAGTGAATGCTGGATAGTACTTTTGCTCAATTGTGTGAGGCTTTTTAAAAAGCCAGTTTTGACTGCTTTTCTTATGACTGCGATGGCATGGTGGGGGGAGAGCTTTCTGTCCCTCTCTTTATTGCACAGATGCTGCCTGGAACAGATCTTGGCAGTTCAGGTGAATTATTATTCTACCCCTCAGAAAGTAAAGGGAAAGCTTTCTATTTGTAACTTCTTCCCAAGTGCCCTCTGTCAAAAGGTAGTGACATCTGCTCTCTTGACATGTGATAGCCATTATTACCTCCGTATAATCACGTAGCATTCCATCGCGTGCCCAAAAGCTTTCCATCCATCATGTCAGGAAAGACAACCTTTATTTAAGATACTTTTCCCCCCTTTCCTTTGTTATTACTTTTTCCTAAAAAAATAATCCTCTGACTTTACAGGCGTGAGCCAGGCAAGTGAGTGACTCATTTCTTTGCGGGATTATTACCGTGGACAGGGACAAGACAGGTGGGCCGCGGGGGATTGAGAGAGCAATGAGCTGGCTGTCAGGGGCCAGGAGTCCACCAGCTGAGACCCTGAGCAAGTGAGGTCAGCTCCGGCTATGGTGTCTCATTTGGAAAACACAGAGGTTTGACTATGATCTCCAAGGACCTCTTATGTGGAGTGGTTTTGTGATCTCCAGACTACCTTTAGCTAAATGAGGTAATGAGAGGCTTCCAGGTGTCCCCCCCCAGTCTTCCTGCAGGGCTGCTAAATGAGTTTTCGGGATTCTGAATCAGTTTTCTCTCCACATGACCTCCAGGGGACATCATTAAACAGGCAGAGAAGTTACTAACATCTGTGGCCATAGTTGAGCAAAATCATGGGATGAAGTGAAATACCTGGGGAGGAAACTTAGGCGGCCAGCCTTTGGGGAGACCCATTGGAAGGATACCCGTATGTCACGAGGTCCTTTCTTCTCCAAGGAATCGACAGCTGAGTTTCACTATATGTGTGAACCTGTCTTGCGTAGCTCAGGGCTTACATACCAAAAGTGTCCAATAAATGGTTGTTTGGGCGAGTTAAAATTTTCTTTGTAGATCCAATCTGATCCCTCCTGTTTGATTGTAAGTTTCCTCAAGGGGAAGAAACCATTTCTCCTTACTTCATTTGAAAGCTTATTTTTAAGAATAGAAGTATACAAATTTTGGTACAAGATTAAAAAGAGACAAATAGATATACAGAGAAAAATGGGTCTTCTTCCCCTCCACTCCATCTGCCACTGGGTCCCCTGGCCTGGCTCTGGAGGGTCCGTTTCTTGCTCATCTCTGCATCTTAGGGAGCACCCGGCCCCCATGCGAGAGGTAAACCTCACTTGGGCTCACTTGAATTAGAATGACCTGGCCACCTTTTCAACCAGAGCACATGTGGGCCAAATATTGAGGGAGTGAATTGGATGCAAATCCTCAGGAATTATTGGGATCAGTGGGACTCCTGGAAGGAGCTGGGCCGGCTTGTCCTTGAGTGGTGGTTCTCTGTGGGGTGCCTAGGGAAGGTCTTCAGCCTCTCCCGCCTGTTTCTTGTGAAGCAGGGCTGTCATGCTGAGTCAGCAAGATGGCAGCCCTGAGTGATGCCCGGAGCTTGGCATAGGCACGGGTAGCTCTTGCTCCCTTTCCCATGCTCAAAATTGAAGATGGAGAATGAATATGTATCATTTCAAAGTGATAATGTAAAATCAATGTGGAGGTGTGATTCCATTAATAGATTAGTGATTAACTCAACTTTTTAGGATCCCATTTGTTGCCCAGAGTGAAGCTGGCTGGCATGAAGCAGAATTAGAACTGCAGGCCTACTCTTCTAATGCAAACGCACATAAAGTGCCTGGCCCTCGGACTTGTATCGGGGTGATTGCTGCGATCAATATTCCCGTTTGCTTGGCTGGCAGCTTCCAGGGACTCAGAATGGATGATGGACCTAGGGAAGCACTGCCAAACAGAGCATTAAGTCAATTCCTGTTGGCCTGACTTCTGGCTTGCCTGATGAAGGCCCCGAGCAGAAGGGTGCTGTGCCAGCGGGCACTTTATCTGGTGTCACAAGAACTCAAGGGGGTCGGCTTCCTAAGATTGAATTTTGGTAGTGATGACGGCTCCCATCTGCTGAGATCCCACTACACGCCCAGCTCAGTACGTGGCATCGTGAACCCTCTGGAACCTCCTGAGATGTCAGCAGCATGTCCATGCTGTGGTCAGGGGGCTCGGAGGGCTGAGGAGCATGCCACTAGCAGGTGGCAGAATTAGGACAGGAGACCAGGACTGTTTACTTCCAAAGCCCAAGTTCTTTCCACTTGCCCATGTGGCCCTGAGGGGACACATCAGCTGTTGGGATTCTCCCAAGGCTTAGAGGCTCCAGCTCAATCAAAACATGTGGGCTGAGGTTTGAAGCAGAGGACAGAGGAGGGAGGTTTGAAATGCTCATTCTCGTATTAGAGGTGCGTCCCAGCACGGAGACCAGGAGGGACTGGCTTTGGAAGCCACTTGGGTTGTTCATTATTGGTTATTCAGTATTGTTCAGTATTGTGGGCTTGGGTGAGGAACATAGGGCAGGTGTGGCTCCTGTTCTAGGTACTGAGGTGGGGTCATTCGGTGATATACTAAGAAAGCAGCCACCATCTAGTGTTCCCTGTATGCTGGATAGCCCCACTTTCCACAGGTCACTTTTAGGCATTTTCTCTTCGTTTTGCAGGGGAGGGTGAGACTGAAGCAGGTTGAGTCTGTATTTAGTGTGAAGAGGTGGGAATTGAGGGGGGAAGGCTGTGTGGCAGCAGGGGGGCTTGCCCAGGGTCACACTACTGCCAGGTGACAGAGCCGGAATCCACGCCCCCCAGCTTCTCGAATTCCTGTCCCTCTGCACCTCCAGAGCTAGTGCCTGCCGTGTGTATGCGGCTCCTCCCCCCATCTTCCCTCTGTCCTGTGGGCCGAGCTCTTTAAGGTCAGGGCTGCAACTTCCTGTGCTCTCTGCCTTACACTGAGCGGCGCTGGATAGACATTTGTGTCGTGATCGTGTGAGTGAATGAATGACACACGTGGGGAGAGAGAAAGGGGGCAGGCCCAGGGCCGTTGGACAGATGTGAAACATGATTTAAAGATGGGGCAGTCGATCTGTAGTTGCTCCCTCCCTTCTGCGCCCCCCCCTCCTGGTGACTTGGAGCCGCTCCCCAGCAGAGGGTCGCTGACCAGGACTGAAGGTGCTGCGTGCGAGGAGCCGGACTCATCAGCTCCTTGTGTGGGGTCAGCAGGATGGCGGCAGCACTTCCAGAGCGGAGTGGCCTATGCCCAGAAGACCGAGTTTGCTGACGTCCTTCCAGGGAAAAAGATAGATGCTGGGCTGAGCTGGCCGTTTGCATCGCAACAGTAGCAGGAGAGTTTCTGAGAGATGAGGTCATGCTATATACTCAGCACTCAGACATTTGATTTCCTTAGTGTCCTATATTCCAGAAAAGTCGCTTCCACTTTCTTGTTGATGTGCTCACATTTTCGGGGTAATTGTCCTCCTTTGACATGAATAACCCCCTGTTTACTCTCAGGTCCCCGGGAGGCAGTGAGGAAAAGCCTTTACATTCCAAGCCCTAGCCATCTTGCCAGCGCAGCTGAGATGGCGGCTGGAGAGCCAGCTTGATTGAGATGAGCAGGGCCGGCTTCCTGGGTGGCGGCTCTGGGCTCTGGGTAGGGCTGATGGCGGTGGTGCGCAGGGGCAGAGGGATGCCTTAAACTCCTGCTGCCTTCGTCAGGTGTCTTTTTGGAAGCTATGTTCCCAGGGCAGCAGCTCCTGGTGGCTGCTTATTACATGAAAGCCCGAGAAACCCTTCAGATCACGTGTACCCTGGGAGCTCCGGCTGTGTTCTTCCTGCAGGTGTTGGCGGCAGCTTTCCCCCGGAGCATAAAATTATTAAGAGGAGGAACCACAGTTTCACACTTTAGGGCCTGAATAGGACCCAGTGCCCAGTTTCGTTAGATTGGGTCTGGACGCCTGAGGTTGGAGTGGGACTCTTCCCTGAGAGTTCCAGGTGCTTGCTGAGTGTCCAGGTAAACTGAGACAGGTCTTGGGAAGGATGCCTGGCTGGTGTTGGGAAGCAAAGAGGAAGAGAGCCACACCTGATAGGGCGGGAGAAGACCTTAGCGCTGGCCCTGGGGCGAGGGCCCAGTGGGGCTGGGAGAGGCAGTGCCGGCCGAGGGCCCTGGGAGCTGAGCACAGTTGTTTGTTCATCAGGCACAGGGGAGAGGGCTAACGTAGAGAGTCATGGTAATATGGTAATGGCCGGGGCAGGGGGTGGTCAGGGCTGTGTGAGGCACGAGGGTGAAGCTTGAGTTTTTCCTATAGGAACTGGGAGCCATGGAAGATTCAAGAGCGGATGGATGTGGAATTGGAGGGAAGACCCCTGGGGAGGCCTCTCATGATGCTTCTGTGATATAATCTGGGCCCCTAGGATAGAGCGAATAGGGGCAGGGTTGTATGAGCGCTGACTTTAGATAGTTCTGCCTCTATTCCCCCTCCTTTATTATAGACTCCTAAGGTTTAAGTATAAATACATTTACAATTTTGGGGCTTGAAAATGCCTCCATTTATTGAAAACCCACTTTTACATATACTGAATTCCAATATTGCTCAGCCCTGTGTGGTAGGGGTTAGGGCTGAGGAGGCCTGAGATGGGGAAGGAGCCACAGCCCAGGCCCCCCATTCTCTCAGTGTCGTTCCTTTTTCTTCCAGTCCCCACCTCTGCCTGCCTCCCCCCCGCCCCCAGTCTCTGAAGCCTAGGGTTGGGGGCGGTGTATAAATATTAGGAGTATTTACGTAGGCCTGCATGAGACTCAGTGACGCAGCTGAGAGCCACAGAGCGTTTGGTGACTCATCAGACCTTTTCCAAGCACTTGTGATATTTTGCTGCTCTGAAGGGAGGAAAGTAATTAGCAGTTAACGCTGGTAGATGACGCTGGAGGAATACGCAAACCTTCCCTGCTGGTCTTTTCTGTGCCTCGGGTGTTTTGTGTTTTTTTAAAGCTATGTGAATTATTTTCTTTTTAATAATGTTTGTTTTCTTCTGATTATTAAAATAATGTGTGCTCATTGTAGAAAATACATAAATGCATTAAATAGGAAATAAAATGCATGAATTATTTTTCCATTACAGTCTTATTAAGAATGTTTTGCATCTGCAAAGGAAATTTGGAGCACTAGACTTATTTTATTTGAAGGGCCTGTTGAGATAAGTCAGATCGATGGTTTGCAGCCTGTGCTTTGGGGGCTTCAAGGACTCCATGGAGATTTTGGGGGGTGGTCTCTGTGGAGGGTCAGGTAGGGGCCTTGAGACACGGTTCCCTCCCACCCCACTCCCAGTAGTTCTGCATTGTCTGTGTCACAACCTGGTTTCTTCCCCTGGCTGCCTTTGAGCAAATGGCTCCATGGCTTATCAGGTTGGGGATTCAGTGATCCAGACCCAGCCTGTAATTTTCTAAGTGAGGAGTCTGGGGACACTAGATGTGCCTGGCCTAAGGTGACATGGTAGCTTGGGGCTAGTCTTTGTGCTTTCTGACTCTACATTCATTGCCTTTTAGAATATGCATCAGTTAGAAATATTAGCAGTTAAATTTGAATGTCATTGTTACAAGCTATGTCATCATGCAGAGACCCCCAGGAAGCTGATCAGGGGTCTCTAAAGGGCATGCTTTTGAAGGAAGGGGAGACCTAAGAGCAGCTGGTGCTTGAAAAGATGAAAAGTAAAAGCCCCATCATCGCTGTTAGGCACACAAAGGCGGAGAAATTGCTCTGGGTGATCCCTGGTTGTATGAATAATGAGAAGAAATTAAGTAAAGGCCGTGTTTCCTGACACTGATGTATTAGAACATGGAGTAACTTTCTACAGGAAATTGGAACAGGAATCCCTTTAAATTGAATTTGAAGCTGTGAATAGTAAGCCTACATTGGCCCTGCGTGTCCTAATGCAAGTTAAGTAAGCAGTTTCCTGGATAAGAGTTAAGTACTTTAGGGATACAGGTTAATGCCGAGGCCAACATGGCGCAAGTTAATAAATTGCCTCTCCCGTGTATTGTCTGTGAAGATGCAGAAGAGTAATTTGCTTCCCGCAGAGCTGTGCCAGAATTCTCATATACTTATTTTATTAGATTTTTGGCCCAATACATTTGTTCCCTCTCATTGGTTTTGTTGATAATAATTACCCACCCCCTTTCCATCTCCCCATGGATCTCTCTCTCTTTTAATTGTTTGCAGTAGCCTCAAAAGTTTACCATTTTAGAAAATAGGTGTTTTAAAATAAGAATATTCTGGGACAGAGCCCTTCCGAGTTTCCAGAGGGAGATAGTTAAAGCTCTATTTTTAAAGTGATCTCGGGGACCGCAGCCACTGAGATTAGGAAGAAGCAAGTGCTGCATCCGTCAAACATGTAAGTGCCAATCTCTGGCCTCCGGGAACTCTCTGGGAACCCTTCTGGAGTTTGGATATGCTCAGGGGCCTCCCAGGGAGGATGGAGGGCATAGAACACGGGCCTCCCATGCTGCTTCTGTTTGGCTCTTGACCCTGCGGCCCAGGGGAGGAAGGACATTTATAATAGCAGCCACTGCTCATTGAGGACCTGTGGGGCATCAGACACCATGCCGGGGCCAGTGACACTAGCTCACAGACTAATAGATTAATTCATTAACAAGCTAATTATAAATTACAAACTGCTGTTTATTGGGAAATAGAGAAAAATGGCCAGTCGGTAGGGGAGAACCCCTGGAAGATGCCGTGCAGGCAGAGACTGGAGATGTGAGAAGGACTCAGGAGTGTGAAGCAGAGGGAACAAGCAAAAGGCCAGTGTGTGCAGAGGCTGAGAGCGGTAGTGTGGCAGGAAGCAGGCCAGGCTTGTCCTCAAACTGTCCTTAGAGAAGATCTTTCCTTTCCTTTTCCTTTTCCTTTCCTTTTTTTTTTTTTTAAAGATTTTATTATTTATTTGCCAGAGGGAGAGGGGGAGACCAGGGAGAGCGGCAGGCAGAAGGAGAGAGAGAAGCAGGCTGAGCAAGGAGCCTGATTCCGGGCTCCATCCCATGACCCTGGGATCATGACCTGAGCTGAAGGCAGACGATTAACCGATTGAGCCACTCAGGCATCCTGTGAAGATGTCATCTTTCTAGTTGAATGCATAAGGAGTTTCTCAGATTACAGCACACTGTCTTAATTCTGGACTACAAATTGTAAGACAAAGTGTAAGACAAAGGGTAAGATGGTCTTCAGATACTTTGTCCACCACCCAATTTGTCTGAACCGTTTGCCTACCATGCAGTGGTCAATGGTAAAGCAGTTAATGGCAACTTGATTTGTGAGGGGCATGTTGCTTTGTGCTGGGCTTGAACCTTTGCTCTGTAACCTCTTGGTGCCTCAGTTTCCCCATCTATAAAATAGAAAAAATTGTACAGACAGCCTTAGATTTTCTCAGTTCACAATGTCCTTTGTGTCACAGTAACTTTTCCCCATTTTCTAGGCCCCAACCAACACTTAGCAGTCCTCTGGTCCCGCGAACTAAGGTGTTGGGGCCAGAGAGGGTGTAGCATCTGGGTCCTAGCAACTTCACGCCCGTTGGACACACACAGGTCCCCAGATGGTGGAGACTGGTTGGGCACTGCCACCCTCCTTTCCGGTTCCATGCAGATTTTCGTGTGATACTTGTTCTTTTTCACAATAACTGCTGAAAACCCAGCTTTGCAAAGATATGATGTCAGTAAAAGAAACGCAGAGTGATCTAATGTTGGGAGGTGGTTAAGTCCCTCAGCCCGCAGTCTACATGGTATTAACAAATACTGTGTTTTCTTAAAAAAGTTAAAGCGTCCCTTGGCACCCCTGTGAGTCTTCTGGGGTTCCCTCAGATGTCTTGGTGCACAATTTGGGAACTGCAGTGGTATTTACTTTGTGTGGTTTTGAGAAGGTTAAATGAAATGGTCCACAGAAATGCTCAGGGCAGTGCCCGGTACTGGATACGGAGTGATCACTGACGCTCCTCCCCTCAGAGGTTCCCTTTAGCTGGTATAAGAATGTGTCCTGTGAGGGCGCCTGGGTGGCTCAGTTGGTTGGGCGACTGCCTTCGGCTCAGGTCATGGTCCTGGAGTCCCGGGATTGAGTCCCATATCGGACTCCCGGCTCTGCGGGAAGTCCGCTTCTCCCTCTGACCTTCTCCCCTCTCATTCTCAGTCTCTCTCTCTCTAATAAATAAATAAAAAAAAAAAATAAAAAAAAATAAAAAAGAATGTGTCCTGTGAGTGCAGACGACACTGATCTTTTTTTTTTTTTTTTTTAAGATTTTTATTTATTTGAGAGAGAGAATGAGCAGGAGCGGGGGAGGGGCAGAGGGAGAGGGAGAAGCAGATTCCACACTAAGCGTGGAGCCCAGTGCAGGGCTTGATCCCGGGAACTGAGATCATGACCTGAGCCAAAGGCAGATGTTTAACCGACTGAGCCACCCAGGTGCCCTTCATTTTTTTTTTAAGGTTTTATTATTATTATTAAAGATTTTATTTATTTGACAGAGAGAGATCACAAGTAGGCAGAGAGGCAGGCAGAGAAGCAGGCAGAGAGAGAGGGGGAAGCAGGCTCCCCGCCGAGCAGAGAGCCCGACTTGAGGCTCGATCCCAGGACCCTGAGATCATGACCTGAGCCGAAGGCAGAGGCTTTAACCCACTGAGCCACCCCAGGCGCCCCAAGGTTTTATTTTTTTAAGTAATCTGTGTACCCAATGTGGGGCTTGACCTCTCAACCCCAAGACCAAGAATCACCTGCTCCTCTGACTGAGCCAGCCAGGCACCCCAGGAAGACACTGATCTTGAGGATGTCTAGGGAGAGGGTGTGGTATTGGAAAAATACAGTATTTTAAAAATCTGTTATAATAGGTGATTTTAAATATGCATGTAAACCTATAAGTTAATAAACATACATATAGGTGTTTGAATATTTTTTCAGTATCTCTATAAGTATACATATTCAAGATGGTCTCTAGCCTTTTTGTTTTGTTTTTAATCTTACCATTGGGAAAATAAGGGAGGTCCCTGTGGTTTGCCTTAGATTTGGAATATTAACAAAGGGGAGAGTGGTTTGTATTGAGATTGGTAATTTAGGTAGGGGTCAGATTGTGAGAGGTCTCTATGACATACTAGGCCTTAGGATTTTATTCAGAATGAAGTAGAAAAAGCCATTGACAGTTTAAATTTAAAAAAATGAATTAACTTTATCGAGAGGTGATTTACAAATAATAAAATGCCACCCATTTTCAGGGTATCATTGGGTGAATTTAGACAAATCTCTGTACTTGTGCACACACCTTCCCCACACCCCACTAAGATGGAGGACATTTCTACCCCCCAGAAAGTTCCTAGCATCCTTTTTCAGTCTATCTCTTCCTTCTAACCCCGGCCCCAGGCAACCACTCATCTGCTTTCTATCACTAGAGATTAGTTTTGCCTGTTGCAGAATTTTATATAAAATAGAATTATAAAACATGTAATTTTCTGGGTCTGGCTTCTCTCACTTGACATTATGTTTGTGAGATTTATTTCTGTTGCTGTGTGCGGCAGTCCTCTTCATTGCTGAATAGTATTCCGTTGGGTGAAAAGACCATACTTTGTTTATCCATGCTGGGGTTGATGGGCATTTGGTTTGTTTCTAGTCTGGAGATAATAGAAATAGTACTTAAAAAAAAAAATATATATATATATATATATATATATATATATATATTTATTTATTTATTTATTTGAGAGAGAGAGAGAGAGCGCGCGAGCCCGAGCGAGTTAGGGGAGGGGCAGAGGGAGAGAATCTTCAGGCAGACTCCCTGCTGAGCATGGAGCCTGATGCAAGGCCTTACCTCAACCCAAGAGATCATGACCCGAGCTGAAACCAAGAGTTGGATGCTTAACTGACTGAACCTCCCAGGCACCCATAGAGTTTTTGACCACATGTGGACCTTTGTTTTCGTTTCTCTTAGGTAAATATCTGGGAGTAGAACTGCTGGGTTGTGTGGTAAGTGTATGTTCAACTTGGTAGGAAACCTGTTCTGAGCAGGGGTGTGATGTTTCTTTATTCACATCTTTAAAAGGTTCCTTTGTCTCTGGCTGGAGAAGGGGCTGGGCTGGAAGCTGGGAGAGCTGTGAGTTGGCTGTTAGTAATGTCTGGCGAGTGAGGCCAGTGGCTGGATGGGGACGACAGAGGAGCAGTGGCTGGCTCTGAGGGATGGTTTGGGGACAGAATGGCTGAGGCTTGGTGATGGATTGCATGACGCTGGATGTCACAGGTGACTCTCGGTGTTCCGGGCAGAACCGGGAAGACCCAGTTACGTCATATCTCGGAGCCTCACTTCTCTTCTGCCCAGTGGCACTGGAAAGTAAACATTAGTTTCGTTTTCTAAACAAGAAAAGGGGAGGAGATGCTCCGATGGGAGGCAGCCAGCTAAAGGGGTCTAAGCAGAGATAGGAGTCTGCTGGCTGCACGCGTGTGACGCCTGCTGGGAGATAGTACTTGGGTCACTCACATTTCTGCGTAGTCTTTTGAGCAAAGCCATGAGCAGTTAATTTCCTCTGGCCTATCTTTTCAAAGATGTTTCTATAGCCAGCAGTTTTGGAAGATTAGAGATAGTGTCTCCCTTTGGAGTGAATTTACTTGTATTCAAGTATATTCAAGAGTAAAGACAGTGTTTCCATCCAGGAGAGAGGTTGGGCAGGCTTACTGCAGCCCCTTATCTAAGACGGGGGCCTTCCTGATATCAGGATCCCCCTCCTATAAAGCATCCCACTCTGGGCAGGTCATGCCTGGCCTTCATTGAGTCACCCTGGGGGAATGGGGACTTGGAACTCATGCTACATTCTTACTCTGGCTACTACTATTGCTGTAAGTGATAAACTGTTTTTTGTCTCCGACCTGGGAGTCTCATATCCTCTGCTGGTATGTGTAAAACTGTGGCAGACTAACTTACTAGTTGGCTAGCAGGGTAATCTTAGAGCCTACACAGTTTGTTTTTGTTTTTTGTTTTTGTTTTTTAGAGAGAGAGAGAGAGAGAGAGAGACTGCGTGCTCGAGTGAGGGGTAGAGAGAGAACCTTAAACAGGCTCTGCTCCCAGCAGGGAGCCTGAGGCGGGGCTTAATCTCATGACTATGAGATTATGACCTGAGTCAAAATCAAGAGTCAGATGCTCAAACCGACTGAGCCGCCCAGGTGCCCCAGGGCCTCTGCAGTCCTGGATGATGCCTCTGGGCCGCCTTAGTATAGCTGACTGCCTCACCGCCTCCCCCCTGCCCTGCTGCTGTTCTTTCCTTCTGCACCTCTGTAGATACTGCTGCCCACGTCTTTGTTGAGTACCTGTTAGTGGCAGGTCGAGGGGCAGGAGACAGTGTGAATAAGACACATAGGGTTTCAGTCCTCACAGAGCAAAAGTTGTTCAGCCTTTGCCGTTCTATCCATTGCTAAATTGTGACTTATCTATTTGCCTAATCTCATCCTCTCCATCCTCACTGCCATTTGGTCTCTTTCTGTGGGATATGTATCTTCATGGTTGTTGCAAGAGCAAGAATCAGTACTAGGGAAGGGGCCTGGTACAGTTCCTGGCAAACAGCAGGTGTCCAACTGGTGACTGTTGGTATTATGTTATTATTGTAAAGTCTGATGGTCGATTCTTGATGGAAACCCTTTATTTTGCCCCAGCCCACTGTATGGGATGTGTCCCCGAAAATACAGGATGTGAGCCAAACCCTGTTTCACCTTTCCACTGTTACTGGTCGAATCACCAGCCACCTTCCATGAGCCTGAACTCTTTCAGTTGGTCTGGTTGCTGTCCCCCAAACATGACACCTCCCTCTGTGTCTTTGTCTTTTCCTTCCTTCTCTTTCAGTCGAAGTCCTATTTATCCCTTAGGACTCAGCCCCAGGATCCCCTTCTCTCTGTACCTTCCTTGAGGTTGCTTTTCTCCCTTATTCCAGGGTGGCGTAAACTGCAGCGTGGTGCACCTGACCTGCCTTTGTACTCACTGGGAAGGGACTGCGGGGCCGTGTGACCCTAGGGAGCAGCACAGTAATGGCACGGACTGTGTGAGATACTCTGATCTAGCAGGCATTTGGGGCTTACATGTATGACGTGGTGCCTTGGCAGCTGTGAGCTGCTTGATAGGAACTGAAGAGAAAATGCCCTGATACCCATCCCAGGGAGAGTCACCCTCACCAGCCCTTGTCTGGAGGACCCATGCTGGCCCAGGGGTAAGAGCTGGGCCAGTGACTTGAAAATCATACTATTCCCCAAAGCCTTGACTTGGCAGCATCATTAACCTTGGAGGAAAGAGTCTGTGCAGGACAATCCAGCTGCACCAGACCAGGGGCTGAGCCTTGGTAAGCCTGAATCCTACCCCCGACCCCCGTCTCTGGGGGCCTAGGGAAGCAGGGCTGTTCTACAGCGTGTTCCACGGCCAGTTCTGCTCATAGCCTCACCCATCTGCGGGCGTTTCCCATGCCAGACCTGCACTGACACCAGCTGAGGGGGGAAGCAGCCGTACCTCGAGGAGCTCTTGGGCAGAACACTTAGCGCGTGCCAGTACTTCCCGTACTCGGGTCTCCCAGTCCCCCAGTGAGGTGGGAGAGAGTGCCTCAGGCCTGCAGAGCTACGGGTGGAGCGAGGTCTGTGGCCACGCTCTTTCCCACGACTTGGTCCTCCTGCCCCACCTGCTGCGAGGCTGCCGTGAGCCATTTTTCCTCTGCAGGGAAGGTGGAGCTGCGTGAGTGTTACCTCTTCTTGCAGATAGGGGCGCTAGAGACCGAGTTTTTTCCTGGTTGACTGCCAGCGAGGCATGGGGAGTAAGCCAGGAGCACGTCCCCTGTACCTCGAGGCTGCGTGATGTGTCTGCATGACGGACACAGAGCCACGATCCCATTTTCCGCCCGACTTCTTGCTCGCCGAGGTGACCCCGAGCCGTTCCTGACCACTGCCGTCCACCTTCCGTCACCTCCATTGCGGACGGGCTTATCATGGTGACTGATTCCCCCCACAATGGCCTGGACGCTTAAGCTCTGTGCATGTTCTTTTAGATTGGCATGAAAGTCATTACTGTGTCCTTACGTCGTACTTTCTCTCTGCCCATGATTTTGTACATCGTATACACAGGGACCACCCCTGCTGACTTTCTGACTTCCGTGCGTGTATAAAATGGAAACATTGGAACCCTGGTTGTGGTAGTCTCAGCCAGGAGGGTAAAGGGCAGGTTTTATGGGTTTATGGGAGAGCCCTGGGGTTCACCCTTGGGCCACGTTTAGTGAGTGGAAGTCCCCTCCCCCTCAGATGGGCCCACAGGGTGGGGCAGGGATGGAGGGGGTCCTCACACCCCAACTCACCCCATTGTCTCTCTTGTGTTTTCTTGGGACTCTGGCCTTCAAATGCCATGCTCTAGGAGGGTTCTGTTTTCCTTCTCCATGGGGGCCTTCTGTCTGTGGCTTCCCGGGCTTGTCTTCTTCCCACCTGCCTCTAACTTCCTTCCCCTGCTGTCTGCCCTATAATGTGATAGCCTTCTCAGGGAGTCTTCAAATGAACAGTTTTTAGCATTGTTGAAAGCTCTGTTGGAAAACAGAAAAGGCTATTTCATGGGAAGATGATGACCTTATTAACTATAATTAGGCAATTCACAGAGGTTTCCAATATAGTCCAGCATCTTGCCTTGTTGCAATGGGGGGAAATTCTGTGGTAATGTCTTTGGGGATGTAATAGTCTTTAACACATTACCAGTTTAATTTCTTCTAGAAGGTTTGGCAGCCTGGCGTTTTCATTTAGAAAGCCAAGGTATAGTTTTACAGTCATCCACATTAATATAATAATTACAATTTTGAGCAAGTAATTTCAGACACTGACATCAAGAGTTGTTTTTATGGCTGGAGGAAGATCTCGGGTAAGGAGGTGGAACCTCACATCTACTCTCCCACGAATGGCATGACATTGAAACACAGACAGTTCGCGTCCCCAGGCTAGGCTTTGTATTTTGGGCCAGGCATGTAAATGCACAGAAGTTCTTCCTGTGTTAACACCTCTGAGAACAGGCATATTCTAAGTTAATGGGGGATTTTCTTCTCTGAAGATTTCTCCTGGTCCCTCATGTCAGGTGCCCCACGTGCTGGGGCTGTGTGAGAAGGCAGCGGGGAGTGGGTAGTGCCTCAGCGCCCCAGCTGTGCCTCCCTCGCGCCGCTGTGTTGCCCAGACCACTGAGGGCAGCCAGAGGCCTGCAAGCTGCCGCCTCCTGGGCAGGCAGGCCCTTCCAGCCTCCCGTCCCAACCTGCACGTGATGTCAGGCCCTTTTCTCCCTCACCTCCACTGACCGGCTCAGGCATCCCAGCCCACAGCAGATAACTTGGATTTGGTGTTTTACCCTTTCTCGTGAGCATATTGTTTACAGTTCTCTGAGCATTATTCATATATCATTTTGGATCCTGTTTTTGAAACTTAATCTCTGTCCCTGTTTTTACAGCCTTCAAAATAGTCATCTTCTTTGATGTGGTTGTACCACAATTTACTAAATTGCATCCCTATTGCCGAACATTGAGGTTTGTTCCAGCAGGTTTTTTATCACTGTTTTATAGGCAAGACTTCAGTGATCATCTTTATGTACATAATATTTAGCTTCTGTGTAGTTATTTTCTTAGGCTTGATTCCTAGGGCCACATTTACTAGCCAAGACTAAGGATGACTTTTTTTTTTTTTAAATAAAATTTTCTTATTATGGTAGTAGTATTTAGAAACTAGAAAAAGGTAGAGAAAGGAAAATCAAGATGGCCAGATTCCCTTCGCCATGTTCACCCCTGTGTCAGCTCGAAATGTGTTAGGCTGCAAATACCAGGAGACCCACTGAGTGCTGCTGCTTAGCAAGGTAGAGGCTGACTGTTTCTAGGGCTGGTTTCCAGGTGAAGCCAAGCCAGGAAAGACCGTCGTTCTTTTCCTCCCTCTGCCCTCCTGTTCCTGGCCGTGTCGTGTCTGGCCCCTTTTCCCTCCTCCTCCTCCCCTTTGTCCCCGGGCAGCTTTACCCCGCCTCTCCGCTGCCTCCTCCACTTCTTCCACTGGGCGAGCCTTTTTATTTCCATCTGTGTTTGCTCCTCAGACAGCATCTCATGCATTTGGGGCCGTTATAGTGAGATATTTACTGGTTTTTTTGTTTTGCCTATCCTGAATTTGCAACTGCCTGTTTGTGACATACCATTCAGCCAAGGCTGAAATTTTAGTAGTGCTAAGGCAGAGAAGAGAAGAGTGCACCCCAGGACTAGGAAGGAGCTCATCTTTCTTTCTAATGGGATTGTCGTCTTTTTTTTTTTTTTAAGATTTATTTATTTAACAGAGAGAGAGAGAGAGAGATCACAAGTAGGCAGAGAGGCAGGCAGAGAGAGAGAGAGAGGAAGCAGGCTCCCCGCTGAGCAGAGAGCGCGATGTGGGGCTCGATCCCAGGACACCGAGATCATGACCTGAGCTGAAGGCAGAGACTTGAGCCACTGAGCCACCCAGGCGCCCCTGGGATTGTCGTCTTTTATCCTGTGTTTCTGGTCCTGCTAAGTCCCTTGGGTTGGAAAAAATCCTTTGCTCTCTGCTTGGTTCTCTTAGACCAGGGGAGGGAAGAGAATCTCCCTGGGGCCTGTCAGTTCCTTTGATTGGTCTTGCCAGGGGAGGTCTGTCAAGTGCCCACTGGGGTTAGGGGGACTGTGAGTGCAGTCGTTGCCTTCAGGGAGCTCCTGGAAGAGTGGAGGAGACAGGCAGAAACACCATTCCTGTTAGTCACATAAACCAAGCCACGCGGGCATAGAAACGAATGATTTGTGACTTACTCTAATCCTACAGAAAATAAAAGGTAATAAAAGACTCCCATGGACCCACCACCAGGTTTAACAGTCACTAATGCTCTGCCATATTTGTGTTAGGTCTCTTTGTTTTGTGAGGAGTAAAATATTGCAGCTGTAGCTACAGCCCTGCCTCCCTCGCTCCCCGGCAGGGGCTTCTCTGCTGAGGTTAGGGGGTGTGCTTCTCTGCATGCTGACTCCTGTGTTTAACGTGAACAGTATGCAATACTAGCTTCGTATTTTAAAAATTTATAGAAATGTTACCACACTCAGTATTCTTTTGGAATTTGTAAACGTGAAACATGTTTTTGTAGATTTTCCACGCACACACACGTGTACATCTGTCTGTCTGGAACATTCATTTGTGGCGGCAGTGCAGTATTCCTCGGTGTGGATAAACTAGAGTTTATTCATTCCCCCACTGGTTGAAGGTTAAATTGTTCTTACTGTTTTGTCTCTTGGAAACAATATGGCAGTGAACACGGGTTCCAGTTGTCTACTTCCGTGTGCTGAAGCCCCTACGAACTTAGTCACTTCGAACAGTGATGTGTATTGTGTTCAGGAACCCGCAGTTTGGGCTGGGCTTGGTAAGGACTCACCTGCATTGTACTTGGGGCATGTGGGGTGGCTCGAGGGCTGCCGTAGCTGAGGGCGCTTCTGCCTGTCAGCCGGGTCCCTAGCTGTGCTGTGGGCTGTAGCACCGCCTGTGGCACCGCCTGTGGCCTCTCCGTGTCACCCGGGCTTGTTCTGGCCCACACGGGGTGGTCTTCATGAGCCGGCCTCAGAAGGCAGGCCGCGTCCTGTTTGCGGCGTGCTGTCACTGGGGGCAAGTCTCTAAGGCTGGTTCCCAGTTAGGGGGAGGGGGATGGGGACCCACTTGTAATGGTGGGTGTCACAGAGGGTACACGGCTGTTTGAAAACCAGCACCCTTAGATGGGCCTCCTCGTATGCACCTGTGGGAGGTTTGTGCCCCCCCCCCCCCGCCCCCCCAGTGCACGCCCTGGTGTCCAGGTCGCATGTGGCCAGGTCGCTGTCCTGGGTGTTTGTCCCACTGACGCCACCACAGTGCTTGAGAGTTCCGTTGCTTCACACCCTCTCCTACACTTGCTCTTATGGATTTTGATTTTTGACCCTCTGGTGGGTGTGAAATAGGATCTTGTTTTAATTTGCCTGCCCACCGGGGAGGCCAAGCCCTGCACCACCCCCCTGGGGTGGTGTTGGATTCCCTTTCCCAGCTGGTTGCCCTTAAGAAGACAGAAACGTCAAAGTGCTGTTTTTTTGGCTTATGATGTCAATTTTTCAAGAGAGAAGTGGTGAGTATCCCACAGAGTTTATTGCAAACTATTATGAAGACCTTGGAGTTACTATTGGTATGACTCACTTATGAAAAAAATATGATTTCAGTAACTGCAGGCTGTATCTGTAATGTGATGGATTTTCATTTAATCTCTCACCTCTCTGTAATTTGCCCAATTTAAAAATGCCCTGAAGCTGGCTTTCTCTTTGTCTGGGAGTCCTGTTCTTGCTATGTGTTATCACAATAATAGTAATAAGAAATGGTGCCAATATGTGTCTCTCTTCGAGTTCTTGCTGCTCGTTGGTCATTTAATTACTTCTGGTACTGATTTCTCCCACTCTGGTCTCCTGCTGGAACAGTCTTTGCAGGAAGCTTCTGGGGAGAATGCCACCCTGGACTGACTTGCTGTCAGGGGTCGGTAGGCCCTGGGTTAGGAGGCTCACCTGGACCCATGAGCTGGATTGGGGTCCCCTCTGGGCCTCATGGCACCCCATTGCTCAGTTATTCCTTGTTTAGTGACACCACGAGGTCACAGTGGGCAGTCCATCACCTTCAGATCTGGCAACAAAACCTTGTACCTGGGAGCATTCAGGAAATATGCACTGAACCAATAATTCAAAATGCTTAGTTATAATGATCAGTCTGACCTACTGTCTCTTAAAAACATCTGGAAAAAGGCCATGTCTGACCAAGAGCTTTAAAATGAATTCCCAAGCTTTCCTTGAAAAGTGAACTTTTGGCTGCGTTTAAATTTAATCAGGTTCTGTCTGAACACTCTGTGCATGGCTTGCTAGAGAACATTATCTTCTTTGCCACTCAGCGAAGGGGTGTTCGGCTTCTTATCTGTGTTTAGAACCAGAGCCTCTGCTGCGGAAATGAAGCCTCGTCAGTGTGCCGAGAGTCAGCTCAGACCCTCTCCAGACATTCTGGAAGCAGCCTTTGCATCCAAAGCAGGGCTCTGGTGAACCAAGGGCACTGGCTGAATCTTCTAGATTGGGTGGGTGCAGTATGTCCTCCCAGTGTCGCTGGTGCCTTGCAGGGGGGCGTAGGTCACTCCAGGAAGTGCAGGGGGATCATTCGCCTGGCCCAGGCTTGTGGCTGGTTCTGGGGAGGCGGGTGACCGGTGTTGCATCACAAACGGGGGGACAGCCAGTGCTGCCGCTGCCCATCTCACCGGGCCCTGCCTGTACCAACCAGAGTGGGTATACATGAGGAATTCATTATCTGTTGTTCTTAGTGGAGGAAGGCTTTGGAGTGTCTTCATTTCCTCTTTCGTGGAAAGCTGCCGGGTCGGCCCAGGCTAGTTGGGGAAGGCCTCCTCCGTTGGTGGAGTGGCTGCCCCTGAGCCCAGGCACTGGCAAGGCCGTACCACTTACAGGGAGCCGAGTTTCGGAGCCTGTGGAGCTTTCACACCACATTCTAGGTGCCAGCAGAAGTCTAACGGGGGCAGGGTGTTAGCTCCATTTCTGTGACAAGTTTGTTCACGGCCTAACAGTTTGCGTACTGTGTAAACGAACAGCAGCGCCTGCTATCCTAATCGGACCTCAGCTCTCATTTGCATATTGAGAGTTCGCAGGACATTCTCTTGGCTGTTGGGGACCTACCCACTGACCCCTGGGTTTTTTTCTGATGACCCTGATGTGACCTGCCTGTGCTTAGCCAAGGGACCCCAACCACATCTGGGGTCCCGAAGGCGAGCACTCTTCCAGCTGCTTGGTGTCTGGGCTGAAGTAGCCTGGGCCTTGGGGGCCGCCTTGGCTTCTCGGGTCGGCCTCTCCTGGTCAGGGCCTTGGTTTCCTGGTCGTTGAGATTCAGGAGTTGGGCTGATCTCAGGGCTCCTTCCGGCAGCAGCTGCCACCCTTACCAGCTAGGGAGCACCTGCTGGGGACCAGACTCTGCCGGGTGTCTCACAGTCACGCCGAGCAGGAGTTTAATCATTCCATTGTGCTGATAGGGAAACTGAGGCCTGACAAGCTGATACCTTTCCCTGCACGCATGCTTCTTCTGCCTGCCCCTCATGGAGAATGATCCCTTGCCTTCTTGGTGACTTCCCCCAGCCCCCTACCCCCGCGGGCTGCCATCGTGTGCGTTGTCTAGCCTGTGGCTTCCCTCTGCACTGCCTCTTGGGTTTCTCTCCTTCGGTCTTCACTGATAGCTCCTCAGACCCGGCCACCACCCTTTTGTGCAGCAGTCCGCGACACGTCCCTCCTTGCCTCCCCCTGTCTCCCTAGGCAGCCCGAGTCAGCGCGTCCCTCACTAGCCTCACAGCCTGCAGGGCTCAGGATCAAGCCTGCCCTCCCAGGGTGAGGTCTGCCTGCTCTCCAGCCTGCTGCCCTCAGTGCACATCCAAGGGCTCCCACGGGCCTGAGCGGTGACGGCGGGGCTGTCACTCGTGCCGACCCGTGCCCAGCATGGGGGAGGCACGTAGCAGATACTAGGGAGTAGCTGTTGGGTGAATATACAAATGTCGCTGTAGGGTGCACAGCTGAAAATGAGGGAGGTGGTGATATGGACTCGTAACCATTAGATTCGCAAACCTCGGCTCCTCCTTCCCCTCCCACTGATTACTGAATTCCTGACAGGGAGACATACGCAGGCCAAAGCCTGACCGGCGTATTTCACAGGAAGTGTCCCTGGCAGCCTGGCTGGCCCACGCGTGAAACCCATTAGGCAGTGCTGTCGCATGTCTCCGGTGGCGGGAGGGGCCCATGTCAGCGCGCACTCAGCAGGCTGTTAGGAAGGCCTTGCCGAGTGTTTGTTTCAAAGGACTTCTCGAAAGTGACAGGCTTCATGTCGGGTCTTTGTTGATCTAGCAGGGATTCCTGGCTGAGGTATGTGGACTGTTCACCAAAGCTCTTGCACGTAGTGAGCTGGGGGTGGACTTGAAACGATCTCAGCTTCGTTTCAGGCAAGAGTGTGGAGCCGGAGGAGTCGTCCGAGGGGAGGCGCCCTCACCGTGAACCAGGGGACATCCACGCGGGGTCACGGTTAGACCCCGCGCCTTCCCGGGGCTCTGTGCCGCCATTTCCGCCCTGAGCTGGATTTGCAGAAGCACAAAACAAGGGTACGGTTATTCCCGGCACAGTGTTATCGTGTGTCTGCATTCGGCAGCTTCACATGCGGCAGTTTGAAGAATTAATAGATATGCCCTTTATTGCCCTCTCTATGAGCCAATGCTTGGAATTATTTCTTTCTGGCCCACGAACTCTTGTGGTTAAAAGTACAAATTAAGCTTTCCGGGAGAATCCATCACAAAATTATTGAAAAGTCAGTGTGGAGAAGATAATGGGCTCTCTATTGGGTTCTGTCTATAGGGTTATTGTTTTCTGCAATTACACTTTTCTTTGTTTTTCTTCTTTCGTGCTTTGGGAAATCAACCTGAGAATGGGCTTCCAACTCGGAAGAGTTATTGGCTATTTTTCCCAAATGGGATTGCCCTTCCAGAGAACAGTGGGCATCTATTTGACAACAAGTTATAAATCTGTGCTCCAAGTTCTCTGAAGAAAGCATGCATCTCAGACAACGGCGCTGCGGCGCTGTATCTCAGGCGGGCGCGTAGGGCTGTCAGAAGTCCGTCAGGTCCTCCGGCGCCAGCTTGCGCCCGGCCAGCGCTTGTCAAGTGCTCTGCTTGTACTCTGTGCAGGATTAGAAGGTGGATTACAGCGAGCCCTCGCTTGCTTTTCACTCTGCAACTTCCCAGTGCCCCGGAGCCTGTCGGAGTGCACGGTGTGTTCCAGCCCCAGCCCTCTGGGATGAGCGCCCGCCGCACGCTGTCTCGTAGCATCTCCCGTTGGAGGGGAGGAGCGTCCACGCCCCATTTACCAGGACCTGCTAGGTGCCAGGAGTGGTGCCAGGCGGGAAATCACACAGAACGAGAGATGGACCTCTGCCCCCGAGATGCCGCCCAGTGTCCCTGCTCTCCGCGTCCTGGGCCCGAGGAGACCCTGCCAGCTGTGCCTGCTGCCGGTTGTGCCTGTTCCTCTCGCCGCAGCTGCTGCAGTTGTGGGCAGCTTAACAACAACAGTTGTTAACTGTTAACTCTTAACAGCAGGCGAGCCCCCAGTGTCTTGCCTAAAACCCTCCAGAGGCTCCCCTCTGTCTCCAGAACAGAGACCAGATCCCTCAGTGTGCCCCTGAGGCCTTCTGAGGCCCTCCTCTTCCCCTGTCCTGCTTCATCTGAGTAATTCTTCCTTCTCCTTTTCCCAGGAAGCCCCTGCCCCCACCCCAGGCGGGGTCAGGTGCCCCCTTCCACTGGCGCCTAATCTTCTCCCTCACAGCACCTGTGTGTCCCCTCGAAGACCTCGCATCGGTAAACCTCGGCACAGGCCAGCCTGGCTTTGCCGACTGTCGTATGCCCGGCCTGATCACACTGAGTGACACGCAGTAGGCGCTTTGCACGCATTTGTGGAGGGACACACAGTGCTCGGGAGAAAGGAGCTGTCTCTGTGGGGCCGGCCTCCCCCTGTGGCGCGGGTGACAGCCTTGGCAGCTGTCAGCGTGGTAAGGGAGGTTGCCGAGGCACAGGCTGCAAGTGGCGTGCGGTGAGGGATGTGCGCTGGGGCCCCCGTCATCACTTTCTTTATTAAACTGGGCCTATCTCTTGACATCCTTCACCACTGAGGAAAAATAGCCGGTTTCATTGTACAAGTTCAGGGGTGTCTCGGCTGCCTCCGCCTGTGAGAAAAATGACTTCTGGGCCAGGCGGGGCTGGCCAGTAGGCCCACACTGATGGGCTTCCTCCACTACCCGCACCCTGTGGTAGGGACAGGGACCCCGCGGCTGGAGAGGAGTGAGGGGCTGCAGCACTGGCCTCCTGACCCCTGGTCTTCCTTCCTCATCCCTGCGGTTGCTTCAGGCGGGGAGAGGCCCGGGGACTGGGGTGGGTTACCTTGCAGGACGGCCAGCGGGCGCGGGTGGTGACTTTGCCATCCCCTCACTCTGGTGCTGGAGACTGCAGCTGGAGACTGCTCCCTTTCCTTTCTCAGGGAAGCCTGGTTCCCTGGGGAGTGCTCACCGAGGCCACTTTTCCCTTCCAAGGGAACATCTGTTGTGTGCTCTGACTGAAGCCTAGCCACTCGTGCGCGAGAGCATGGCGTCCAGAACTCTGCGCGGCGCCTATGGGGAGACGTGCGACCGTGCGGTGGCCACCTCGGGTCTCCAGGCACGGGCTCGGTGCAGGTGCCCTCCGCCTCCAGACAGCAGGGGTGGCCTGGGACATGGGCGATCCCATGGGGCAGGAAGAGCTGAACTCTGGTGCCTTCTCCGCTGCTGTGTGTGTGTGTGTGTGTGTGTGTGTGTGTGTGTGTGTGTGTGTCCCTGTGGGTCAGCACGGCGTCCAGGGTCAGCGGCCTGGGCACTGGGCCTGGTTCTGCCACTCAGTAGCGGTGTGGGCCACCATCCCAGCCTCTCTGGGCCTCGGTTCCTCTGGCTTCGGACAGGGTAGTACCTGAGCATTGAGTGCTAAGCCCTGAGCTGGTCGCCCAGGGGCACTGCCTGCGGGTCTGGCCTGTTAAGGCTCACCAGACCCTTCCCTCTTGCTTTTCATTCTGAGGTGCCTTACCTGGAGCTGCCCCTGTGAGGAGCCATCTGACTTCTTTAATCAAAAGGATATGTATACCTTTTTTTATTTGATACCTCTTTCAAAAGTACAGCACCTTAGTTTTTATTCTACTTTGAATGTAATTTAGTTGCACATTCATTTTTAAAATCTCATATGTATTAATTTCGTGATATTGGTTTGTTTTTCTTCTTACCTTTCACGGAGCAATATTACTGAGCTTTCTCCGGCGTCTCTGGCACTGTAGTCATCGTGGTCCCCCGGGCACTGTGAGTCATCTAATGTAGTTTTGCAGAGCGTGTCAGCCTCACTTCCGTCCCAGTCATTTCAGATGCGCGCTTCCTGAGTCAGTGTGTGGTGCGGCCACTGGAGACTTTGTACCTGGTGCGGGGGTTCATTTGTGAAACTTTGGGACATTTTGTTTTTCCATTTGTGTTCTCTTCCCCTGGCTTTGATCTGCATCTGTAGAACAGGACCCGTCCCCTCCCTCTGCCGTCAGTTGTCTGCTCCATCAGAGGAGGTCCACCCCCTCCTGGAACTCTGACCCTCAGCTTGTCACCACAGCTTTTCTCCACGGGGACAAGGGGAGCTTTGGGGACAGGAAAGCATGACAGGGGCCAGCTTGCCATGAGGAGAGGGGGCACTTCATGTGCTCCCCCCTTGGGGTTGACGGGAGACTTACCTTTTAGTAGCTGAGTGGGACCTGGAGTGGAGGGAAGGAGACGGAGCCATCCCTTCTGGTCTCAGGGGCTCAGGTGGTTCAGGACATATGTCTGTCCCTCTTACAGGAGAGTTCACTGTTTATCTGTCAAGATGCCCTTTATTAACAAGATCCCAGTGGGGATCTTGGGGGGGCCTCCGCTGTCCCACACTTGCAGTCTCTGAGCCTCAGAAAATCAAGGATTCAGTCCAGGAATGTATGTGAGATGCCATGTCTCAGTCGGCCTGGGCCGCCATACCAAAGCACCACTGATGGTGTGGCTTCCATACAGAAATTTATTTTTTCCTGGTTCTAGAGACTGGAAGTCCAAGATCAAGGTGCCAGCAGGTGGCAGGAGCCTGGTGAGGTCTTTTCCCTTAGGGAGCAGATGGCTCCCTTCCCACGGGATCTTCACATGGGCTTTCCTCCTGTGTGGGGAGAGGGAGCGGGCGAGCGCTCTGGTGTCCCTTACTGAGGACGCTGATATCAGAGCAGGACTCTACCCTGACGATGTCATGGAACTTTGCTTACTTTCTTAGGGGTCCCGTCTGAACACAGCCACACTGTGGGTGAAGCTCCCAGTATGTGAATTTGGGGGGCGGATACAGTTGAGTCCATAACCCATGTAGTCTGTCACCTGACACGTGGTGGGTCCTGCTCAGTGAACGTTCACTGCATTTGAATATGAAGGATTTTAGGGTCCAGGAAGAGAACAATGGAATTGGCCCCAGAGGTTCTGGCCAGATCCTAAAGACCGGGAGTCCCCAGGGAGTGTTGTGTACTCTCGGGAAGGCGAGTCCTGAGGTCAGCCTGCTGGCTCTGGCCAGTGGCTGGAAATGAGGTCCACCTTTGCCCTTCCAACCTGAGCCCCTCCATCTCCAGAACCCCTGGTCTCTGACCTCCCGACCCTCTCGGGGGAAACAGAATCGTAACATTTGGCTAAGGTGAAGCAAAGGTACTAAGGAGTTGTATACTGTGGAGCCTCAGTTCTTAATCTATTAATAATAATACTTGATTTTTGAGTAATTAGCTCCAGGAAAGCAGGGAATGTGACTATTTTATCACCAGCATGGAGCTAAATAGCTGTTCTCTAAATGTTTGTTGACTTAATTAAAACAATGGAGGGTCCCAATGGTGGGCAAAATGACTTCCCTCACTGGCAACCTTGCAGCTTAGGACAGGCAGATCAGCTGTTCCCATTGGCCTGTGAAGACACTGTTCCAGATGACCCAGCGAGGGAACTGGTACCCTGCTGGGCTCGGGGAGGGATGTGCAGTGAGCCTCTGGAGGACCAGGCTGGGTGGACCTTACAGATGGGGCATACTCCTCATTCCCTGCACCTGGCGCCTATGTCTTTCTGGCTAGTGGGGAGGGGCCCTGGAGGTGCCCACTCCAGAGGCGCCCCCGCTAGCCCCAGCTTGATTGGACTAACTGCTGGGGAAGGCCTTTCTGGCCTTTCTAGGGTCTCCAGATAGCAAAGATTTCCTAAGTGAGTGAGTCAATGGAAGAGACATTAACCACACTTACAGGTTTAAGTCAATGCTATTTCGGCTCCGCTAGTTAACCTGTCACTCTCTCTGCCCCCTGACATTCATTCTCAGGTGCATTCTTATTTTTATTAGTGTGGCTAATTAATGCATGACATTAAAATATTGACATGAATTGATTTGGTTTTCTGTATCCTTGGAGCTTCAGTTAATAAAACAACTTTTGATAAGACTAGTGGTTTTAGAACATTTAGACTTAATTATATTTTCTAAAGGATTTTTCTGAAATTGCATAACTGCCCGGAAAGCTACTTCAATTCCCTAGTTAACTGAAAGAAATTGGTTTTTCATTTGGTTTTGCTTAATATAAATTAAAAGTAATATACATTTGATAAAAGGAGTTAAAGGATTATTTATTAAAGTCTCTCTCTTTGTATATTGGGAAAAAAAAATCCATAAGTGCTGAATTAATTCTGGGGCGGTGTGCAGAGAATCTAACAGTCAGAGAGCTATTTGACCTGGAGCAACAGGCGTGCATTTCTGCTAGGAACTTCCGCGGGGACTCTCCCTGAAGGGCGCGTGCTGTTCTTGTGCGTGTGACCTCTGTGCAGTAGGCGTGTTACTCTTGCGCATCTCAGTTCAGCAGCAGCCGGGGGTGAATTAGGACAGCGCTTGAAAGCGGAGAGCCGGGGAGAATTCAGGGGTTTATTCTCATCTTGCTTAGGTTAGGAGCTAAGAAGCCTGCCAAAGATAGCTGTTTGAAAATAAAGAAGTGAAAAGAAACGGAAACTATTTTGTAGAAACACTAACTGTAAAGAAGACGTAATAAATCAGTGGTTGTTACCCCACTTGTAAGACTCAGTTCCTCTCAGTTACTAGTTATTTTTAGAAAGCCTACTGTCACAATGCCAAAACTCTCCCAAAATTGTAGCCTGCCATAGTGGATCTTACAAATAATTGCATCAAATTTACCAGCCTACAAAAAACCAAAAAAACAAAACAAAAGCAAAAACAGAAACCTCACAAAAAACTCACCTGAAAAAGACAACTTGTCTCTTTCCTTCTTTTTTAAAAAAAACTTTGGGGTACCTGGGTGGCTTAGTCGGATAACCTTCTGCCTTTGGCTCTTGTCATGCCCCCAGAGTCCCAGGATTGAGCCCTGCATCGGGCTCCCTGCTCAGTGGGGAGGCTGCTTCTTTCTCTGCCCCTTCCCCTGCTCTCATGCTCTTTCTCACTCTCTCTCTCTCAAATAAATAAATAAAATCTTAGATAATAAAAAATAAATGAAATTGTTAAAATTTTTTTTGACATAATCTCAGACTTACAGAAGAGTTGTGAGAATAGTAGAAAGAATTCCCAGAAAACCTTTACCCAGATTCCCCAGATGTTAGTATTATTTTGTCTTTTCTCTCTGTATATAAAGAAGTGTAAGAGTATGGACGTGTATGTGTGTAGATATATGCACATTCACGTATACACCTACATTTTTTCCCCCTGAACCATTTAAAAGTAAGTTGCAGACTGATGGCCCTTTACCCCAAATACTTCAGTGTGTATTTTCTAAAAACAAGGAATTGTCTCACATAACCACAGCATAGTGATCAAAATCAGGAAAATAACACTGAAACAACATTATTGTCTAATCTACTCTATGTACCTTACAGAGGTTTTTTTCAACAGTGTCAGAATAATGGCCTTTATAGAAAAGAAAATTCAAGATCACGTGTTACTGTTATTGGCCTGTCTTCTTTAGTTTAGAACAGTTAAATATGGCATTCACATATTTGAAGAGAGCAAGCCGGTTATTTTGTAAACCATCTTTCATTTTGGATTTGTCAGGTTCCTCCTCATGATCAGATTCAGATTATGGACTTCCTGGCAGGAATGTCCCAGGGGTGATGTCGTGTCTTGTCGGTGCCTCCTGTCAGGAGGCACATGCTGTCAGGGGTCCTATTGCTGGAGGTGTTAATTTTGATCGTGTGGCCAGGACGACATCTACCAGGTTTTCCAGGGCGGTTACTGTTTTACTTTTTGTAATTGAGAAGTGCCATGTGGGGAGACACTTGGATACTACTTAAATAACCTGCTTTTCCTCAAACTTTTATCCAGTAGTTGTAGCTTTCATTGATGATTCCTACCCGTATCAGTTCCTCTGATGATAGTGGACAAACGGTGATTTTTAATTCTATAATTTCTTCCTATTATAAAGAAGAGTCGTTTCCCCGACCCCACCACCCTCCATCTGTCTATTTATTTGTTATCACTGTGGATTCATGGACTCTTACTTTAATAAATTCTAATCTGATTTTATAACTTGACCAATAGAAGTTCCTTCCTGAGTCCACTTGAGATGTCTCCATCATTCTTTGAACACGTCCTTACTTTTTGCAGTGCGTTCCAGTTTCATCTTGTTCATTTCTGTCCCATCTCCAAAGAGCTCCAAGAAGCTCTGGTACCTTTTAGTGGAGAAAAGCATTTAGAAACCAGGGTTTGGGTGTTAGGTGTGCTCATTGCTGCTGGGATGTCAGTACTTCTCAGAAGACAGATCTGGGCAGGACATGTGTGCACACACATACCCATACACACCTGTCTGTTTCTTTCTATTAAACCTGCCAGTTCACATGGATTTTTCATCTTTCCAACCAGTACTGTGGGTTCATTCTGCCTTTTTCCATTTTCATATTTATAACTCCCTTCTCTAGTATTGTGAATCTTGGCTCCCATTTTTACAATATATTTATGTATTTGCTCAATCCTAGATGTCAGAGAGTTGTTTCAGAATTGCTAACCTCTGAATTGCTTACTAATTTGAATTCTTTCTTAGAGTTCTTTTGTCTTTAGCTTGAGAACATATAGTCCAAGTGTGTTCATATGTTCCTTGGCCTGTTTTTTTTTTTTTTTTCTCTTTCCTCTTTCTGCGTGGTTTTATTATTTTCTGAAATAGTTTGGTTCATTTGTTTTTCTTTGAATTCTATTTTAGGGTTGGTTCCCCAATCTTTTTTTTTTTTTTTAAGATTTTATTTATTTATTTGACAGAGAGAGAACACAAGCAGGCAGAGAAGCAGGCAGAGGCAGAAAGAGAGAAGCAGGCTCACTGCTGAGCAAGGAGCCAGATGTGGGACTCAATCCCAGGACGCTGGGATCATGACCTGAGCCGAAGGCAGCTGCTTAACCAACTGAGCCATCCAGGCGTCCCAGGGTTCCCCAATCTTATAGACTTCCTCCCTTTACCCGAAACCCACTCCCCACCTCCTTCCCTCCTTCCTTGCTTAGATCCATGCAAACCACTAACATATTTCCAAAAGTCAAGTCTATACAAAAAGTCCTATTTAGAGAGGTATCCCCTCCAGCCCCACCCAATTTCCTTTTTTCCATCTGCCCAGTTCACATCCTTGCTCTGTAGGTAGCCAGTAACATTAGTCTTTAGGTTTTCCTCCCATGTTTCTTTTGCTCAAAAATTTATTTGGTCTTCTTCATAAGAAGTAGCATATTCTAGATCCTCTTCTGCATCTTACTTTCCCCCCTCTACTTACCAATGTGTTCTGTCAAGGCCACTAGAGCCCTAGTCCCTAGAGCTCCCCTGGTGCTTTGTCATAGCTGCAGAGAACTCCATTGTATTTCCCTTCTTTATGGTTGTTATTTGGATGCATGACAATGAACTGTACTCCGTGTATCTAGGGGCTGGTGATAGTATCCACCTTACCGGGCATCATCTCGTTTCCACCTGAAGATAGAAGAGAGGCAGTGTGCTTGGAGGATGAAACTGAGGCGTGATCACATGTTACACACGTGAGAGCTGGGCCGTGGGGTTTGAGGTCAGTTTGTGTGGTGCTGGAGCTCAGGATTTTGCATGTCTCTGTCCTTGGTCAGAAGACAAGGATCATTCAGAGGATGCTCCTAGAAGCCGGGCTCACGTCCCCGGTGCCGTGTAAACATATCCAGGACACAACACTGGACCTTCCACTTAGATGTTTTTCATATCATCTTTCTGAAATTTCTGTTTGTGTGTGTACATGTTTTATAATGCCTGTAATATGTTAGTAGAATTTGTATACTTAAAGTTGTATACTCAAGAAAATCTTTTTAAAATAATAGTGATAATGTAATTAAAAAAAAAAGTTTGGAGGCCACTGAACGAATTGCTCTCCCAGCTGTCTTGGAGTGGAAGGAGCATGTCTGGGTCTCAGGTCTGGAGGTGGGGGGCAGGGTTGGCAGGAGGCACACATTCATTGACTCATTCACTTAGTTCGGCCCTGGGCAGTGAGGTTAATTATTGCCCAGACCTCGGGGAGCAGATTCTACTCCAGATGGGGATCCCTGGGGCTTGAAGGGCAGTTGGGCTGCTTGGGGAAGAACGCTGTGTGTGGATCTCCTAGGGGAGAGCTGCCCACGTGACACGACGGTCCTAACTGTAGATGAATGTCTTCAGATGAGGAAGGGCCAGGAGGTCCTCTGGGGCCTGGAGAGGGGAGAGCCATGGCGGCTGACTGGGCACAGTCATTAGTCTCATTCTTGCTGGGGAGCTGTGGCGCGACCAGCCCCTAGGGTGGGCCCTTCGAGTCTTCTCAGGTTAGTGGAGAGGCTTGGGGCCCAGACTCAGGCACTGCATTCCTTGGCTCTTCTGCTGGCCAGCTACGTGTCCTTGGGGCATGTTGGGTCTGAGCCTTGCTGTGTGACTCTCTCATCTTACTTTCTTTAATCCTCCCATCAGTTGATCAGTGCAGTATTTCTCATGCAGGACCTTGAGGCTCTGGGAGATGAAATGCTTGTGGAGGGGAATACAGCTAGTTGGAGGCTGAGGCAAGGTGGGAACCCAGGGCCGACTGCCAGGTCTGGGCTTGGCTTTTCACCATGGGCTGCGTGCTTTTCTTACGTAGAATTCTCTTGTACTTGAAAAAGGGGTTCAGTTTGCTTTATGTTACTTTAATGCTTTTTGGGATCCATTTCCTTTGTTTATTTTACAGCAGTATAATTTGCAATGAAATAGTTTTACATTGAGCTCACATGTTTTAATGGTGTTTTAATGGCACCTTAATGATGTCTCCATGGATATGCAATCAGATACTTTTGTCATCCTGACTTCCCGTGTAATGGCACCATGTGGTAGCATGGCCACGAACTGTGGCCTGAGCCACCCTTCGGGCTGGTCAAGGAGCCTTTGAGTCGGGCGTTCAGTGTCTCTTCGGGTGAAGAGGCCTCCATGCACTGGGGAGAGAAGAGAGTCAGTCTCTATGTAGCTCGGCTTCACTTTGCCAGGTCATTGGGTTGTCCCTGCGGTTGTTTCCTACCTAGTGACATGTGGCCAGTCATCATCTCTGTGGAAGAGAAAGTCCTAGTGTCCGCCTTCAAGCCGCATGAGATGTGGCAGGCGTGCACACCCCGGAAGCTAGAACACGGGCTCCAGAGGGCCTCGGTTTGCTAGGGTGCCCTGCTTTCAGTGGTTGTCCCTGTGCCATGCCATATGCTGGGCCATCTGTTCCGCCTTTTTGTTTTGGAAAATGTGGCACAACAGTTAGAGTCTTGCCTAGTGGAGCACAGAAGGCCCTTTTAGGGCTGGGGCTGCTCCTTAGCCATTTGGGTCTCTCCAGTGCTTGGCACACGGCTGGAGCTGGAGTAGGGACTCAGTGCTTGGTTGTTAAATAAATGAGTGCATGCATGATTGTTAGGACTAAGGGCTGAAGGCGACAGTGAGAAAGGGGGAGGTGAAACCGATCCCAGGGACTTCTGTTTAGGACTAGACTGCTTTGCTCCTGGGAAGGCATCTAGCTGCAGAGAGCTAGCCCCTACCATCGCTGCCACCCATCTGGCCTCGACCTCTCCTTTTCCCCTTTAGAGACCCCACAGCTTGGCGGTAGCAAGATCTACATTGAGGCACCAGCCGGTACCTTTTGGGGCCGAGCCTCACTGCAGTTGTGGTTTTAGTACCCAGTACATGGTGCTGGTGTGCTGGAAAAAACCACCGAGAGCTGGGCTCCTAATGCTGGTCCTGGTGCTCACTGGCTTTGTGGCCTTGGACAAGGTGCTTGCTCAGCTTCTGGCGGCCTTGGCTTCCTTGTCTGTAGATGGGGTCCTACATCTCAGCGAGCAGAGGGCGGTCTTGGGAATTTGGGATAACTTGGGTACTGCCCAGCACCCAGACACGGGACATCGGTCGCTGTAGTCGTCGTCATTGCTATTACTGCTCCACCCCCACTGTCCCTCGCTAGCGCTCGCCATCCCGTATTCACCCCCAGCCCGAGGGCGTTCGCGTGTCCTTCACGCTAAGAGAAGGGAGAAGAGAGGAGCACAGCCAGTACAAGTGCTCCATCCGGCCATGCTGCTCAGAGTCCCGAGCTCTCAACTGAGGATTGAAGCTGCCCTCCCTTCCTCCTTGCTCTCTCATGCTCTTCTTTCCCAGAGCACCACTATTTACTTAAGGGGGAAAAAAAGGAAAAAAAGATAAGAAAAAAAAAAGAAAAAGAAATGGTTTAAATCAGGGAGAGAAATCCCCAGGGCCCCGTTTCACACGATTGTCCCATTTCTAAACTTGAGTTAATAAGAATAAACAAAGTAGTAGGTGGATTTGCACAGAAGAATATTATTCTGACGATTATGTAAATATTTATATGTTCTGGTTTTCTCATTTTGTTACTGGTGTCTAATTTCCCAGTCTCATAATGAAGTGTAATTTGGAGAAGCTTTGCAAAGACAGGCGCAGCAGTGAAATAATTTGATTTGTTCAGTAGACTTGGTTTCAGTTATTCCTTTTCATCAGTTCTTTTAGAACCCTTCAAATTCTTTGTGATTTGACAACAGCTTTCAGCCCAATGAAGATATGACTCTTACATTGCCAGGAATTCAGAAGAGGTTTATGATATTGTCGCTTAATAAGAAAATGCATTCATCGGCAGGATATAAAATTTATGGGCTTCAAATGGATTTGAGTTTGTAGTTTTAGCCCTCTGTGCTCCTGCCACTCTCGAGGCTATGAGTAAGGTTTTTTAATTAAGTCAAATTGAATTGAATGAGCTTTTATTGAGCGCCTACTCCCTGCCAGACATAGCCTCCTTAACCCTTGCACCGCCTGCCTGGTAGCTCTGGGTTGGGGGGGTGAGCTAGCGGAGGCCCAGCCAGGGTAGACTCCATGCCCCTGGTCATCCAGCTGGCAAATATGGGAGGTGCTATTTGGGGTGAGGTCTGATTCTTACGTACTTTCATCCCCAGCTGATGATAGGGCTGTTTAGAGAGATGAGACAGGTTGGGTGACTTTGTATATGTCATCTCACTGAATCTTGTTTAATCTTCTCAAACCGTTGTTCCTCTGTGAAGTTCAAGTTCAATTCATTTTCCCCGTTTTACATCTAAGGAAATGAAGGTCCAGAATGGTGCAGTGATGTGCCAAGCAAGGGTCACATAGCTGGTAGGAGACAGAACTGGGATTTGAACACAGAACCCTCTGGCTCCAAAGCTCCTTCTGGAGACCCTCTGGGGTTCTGCACGTCCTCCAGCACATGACTGACCACCTGCCTGGGAAAATGGCCTGGCTCCGGTGGCAGGGATGCCTTCCTGTACACAGAGGCCCGGAGTGGTGTGGAGGTGGCGTTGGGCTTCTGTTTCCTGGGCACTTTCTAACTCCGGGGCTCCTGGTAAGGGGCCTCTCTCCCTTCTAATCCTCTCTTTCCCCACTGGTGGATAAACGGGTATCAGGTTGTCACCCTGGGTTGTTGGTGGGGTGACAGTAATATGTGTGGGGCTCCCGGCGGCGGCTGGCACCTGGTGGGTCCTGCAGTGAAGAGCCGTGCCCTCTGGAGTTGTTGCTGGTTGCCAGCACCAGCCTTGGCCAGGAAGCTGCCATTGCTTCAGCCCCCGGACTCCTGGGCATCACAGAGCTGATTGCCAGTGGAGACTGGTGACTCATTGGACGGCATTTTGTGTGGCATTGTGCGGTTGAGCCTGGCCCAGCACGCCACACCCACAGCAGGTATTCAAGAGCCATTAGTGTTTATGAAGGTGATAAAATTGCCCAAATGGAGGGAAGCCATCAAAATAAGAGCCTTTGCCTGTCTTGTGAAAGTTAACTTGCAAACCTAATGACTGTCAGGCTGTCGAAAAAGTGTCATCTGGATTTCTCAGTGGAGACAGAACTCTCTGGAAGGGCAGTCGGGCAGCCCCTGATTGCTGTGTGGGGGCGGAGGCTTTTTATATGACAGTGAGTTGCAGAAATGAACAGTGGTCTCAGAGGATTGGTGTTCAGCTTAACCCTTCCAACTGCAAAAGCTTTAAAACAAATCCGGGAAGTACTTGTATATTCTTCATGCTCTGTGTGTTTTCTCTGAAAATGAAAGCGATTTTGAATATTTGAGGTTCATGTAACAAAAAGTCCTCCCACTTGGAAAGCACGTTGTGGTAGACGGAGCAGCACCAGTGTGCCCTGTTCCTATGCGCTAGAGCGGCGACCGAGAGGTCCTTCCCAGCCCCACTTGGAGTTGGGGAGCAGGGACCCTGACTTTTGGTCCATGGCCAAATCTACATATCGAGGAAAGGATTCATTGTTTAAAAACAAATGCGGGAAACTGTCACTTGAGAGCCCCTGGATAGTCATTTTCACGTCATTCTCCAATAAACATAGAATGCTTAATTTAGGCAAATTTAATGATTTCAGAGCATTTGAAGTGGTCCTGGGGTAGAAAGCAGTGTTTTCGTTTTTTCAATTTCAACCTGACTCCATTTCTATCTTTGTGCGTTAAGTGTCAGTTACACCAGGGGAGCATTTTCCTCTTGGATGCGTTTGCACCTGGCAATTTGAATGTGCAGGAATTCCTTGATTGCAAAATAGCTACTCTCAAAATGTAGACAGGCAGCCGCACTCAGGCTGTCCTCTGCTGCGGGCAGTGGGGTGGCAGCAGACACCTGGGTTTGAGTCCCTATGGTGGCACGCTACTTAGTCTGTTCTCAGCTGCTGTGTGCTGGTCTAGAATGGGGGTAGAATGGGACCCCCCATCCGGTTACGGAGATGGGGGTCTGGCCAGTGGGATGCAGACTGTTAGCTCTGTGGGGGTGTGCTGGGCACTGAGGGTCCCTGGGTGGAAGGACGGGGCCCTTCTGGGCTGCCCCACACCCACACCCGGGCGGTCTGTGCCCTCAGGGTATTTACGGGCTCATTCCTGCTTTGTTCTCTTTTCTTGTTTAGGGAGAGTGAGAGCAGCAATTCTTAGGTCAGCTTATTTGGGAGATCCATATTACTTTTGATTATTTACGAAGGGACAGGCCAGGGGGAGGTAACCAACTCGATTAATTTGTCAGCGAGGCAGCTGGAGGGATGTGTGACAAACAGACCAGGCTGTCATTTGGCCAGAGATTGTCGGTGCTGGGATTGTTCCCCCAGGATATCTGTGATGACAAATGTAATTGACATTTTTTATTAACCCTGAAATGATTAAAGATGCCGCTGCTGAATTTGTGTCAAAGGGCCCGGTCCCTGGCATTTTGAGCAAGGGTTCTGTGTGGAGCCAATATACAGCCTTGTGTTTACTTCCTGCTCATCACTTTAATCAAACAAGGCACACGGAGCCCTACCTGATTTGGTCTTGAAACCAGGCCAGGGAGCCGAGGCTCTGCTTCCTGGATGTGAAGTTTTCAGAACTTTCTGGTACCAGCATCATGATGAACACTTAGGAGATACTCTGTTCATTTACACACTTAGGCATTAGGCATTAGCTGAGCTCCTACTATGTGCTGGGCCCCGATGTGCAGAGGTGTGGATTGAGGGTCCTCTCCTCAAGGGGGCCACCAGTGTGGAGTGGGGGGATGCCGTGGGAATAACTGTGTGACCTGAGTCCTTGGTGACAGGACTAGGGCTGTCTTCACTGCTGCAGGGAGGTGGCACAGGGGGTGACTTGGATCTCGGGGGAGAGGATCTCTCTCACTTCAGGGGCTTTCCAGGCAGAGGCTGGAGTGTTAGCACGGAGGGGCATGGGGGTAGGAGGGTGAAGGCATATAGGGCCACTGACTAGAGTGTCCTGGGGAGCTCAGCTTGGCCCTGCCAATAGGCTGGGGGCTTCATGGAAAACAGTTTTGCTGCTTCCTAGCCTGCCTCTGAAGTTACTGAAGCTCTCTGTGCTGAGTTTTCCCATCTGTGAAATGGGGGCAGTCATGACCTCACATCTGTCAGGTCCGTTTAGGATGAAATGACAGTGGGAGGAAAGCTGTGGACCAGCCCGTGCTTGGCCCGGGAAGCTGGTCAGTGCAGTCCTGCAGGGATGCCCCAGAGGAGGCGGCGGGAGCCTGGGGGAGAGGTGCAGTTGCCGCAGCGGCGGTCATGTACTGAGTGCTTATTGCATGCCATGCGCTGGGCTCCGTTAGCTATTTTGATTCTCATTTTATAGCTGAGAGACCTCTGAAGAGTTGAGCAGCTGCCCCAGGTCACACAGGGCTGGAGAGAGGCTCTGATACAGAGCTGCTGCTTGCCCTCGAGTGCTTCCTTGCAGAAGAGAGATAGCCATGTAGGTAGTGCAAGGACTGGGGGTAAGGGGGGGGGCCCTGTAAGGGGAGTGTGTGTATGTGTGTGTGGGGCAGAGGGGGTTTAGGTATGGCCTGCCCCCGAATGGAGCAAGGAGTTTGACCTTTCCTGACTCACTGTTTTGGGGCGAGCCCTCTGCTGGGGTACACACACTTATTTGGTCCCTAAGCCAGTATTTGTTAAGTGCCCACGGCAGGCCAGGGATGTGGCCAGACCCCGTGTACCCTAGTGGGTACCCAGAGGGGAAAGAAGGAAAGAAAAAAAATTTTTTTTTATGTGTCTAGCAGTGTGGATGAGTAAGTGACATTTCAGCGTTGAAATAGTGGTACGTGTTATTAAAATTTTGTTAGACCCTCAAAAAGCCTTAACTAAACCCCTCTCCATTTCCCCACATGGTACAGACTTTGAAGGAGATTTATCACTTGTGACTTGGACCTGTTGCTTGGAAGCCTTTCCCATCAGTTTAATTTCTTCTCCCTTTTAATCCTGTGGTTGGCAGGATGTTGCTGGGGCAGTAATTTAATAAAAGTACGCAGTTTGTAAAGCAGCTGCTATTCTGTGTACTAAGCACATTTGCCAGCCTTTTCAGGGAAACCTCCAAGCTGTTCTTGGAACTTGGTGATATTGCAGGGAAAAAAAGTTATATATAATAACATTTCATCCTTTGGGTTCTGCAGCTAATAGAAGCGTAAATGGAAGCCATGTCTGAAAGCCATTTCTTTCTGTGATTCAGAGAATCAGGACGCAGCAATTACAGTGTGTATGAGATTTATGAAAACATTAATGCCTAACGAGAAGAAAACATCTCAGTAAGTTATTTAATTTGAAGTTGCAGGCCTGGTTGCTGGTTCCTAATTCAGGCCCCGTGTTCTGCTTGTCAGGCCCCAGGCGTTGATTCACCAGACGCTCACTCAGTGCTCCTGTTGTGCCCAGAGGTGGGGGCCTGGATCTGCAGCGGGTGGGATGGGGGAGTCAGGGCACCGGGGAGCTGGGTTTGAATCCCACCCGTCCAACCCCAAGCCTGTCTCCCCCGACCCCTGCTCAGGACCACCTTGTTAGGTTTGTAACGTGTGGCTGCTGCGTGATCTGCTGGGTAAGAGACACACATTTAAAAAAATTTACGTGCCACATGCTTTTCCTTTATTTCTCTTTCCCTGAACTGACATAAAAAGGAAAGTCACACACAAGCAGATGTCAGAATGACTGCCGCACTTTGCCTCATCAACTGGAAAAGCCACCGATTGAATTACTCCCAACACCGTTTCTGTTTCTGGCAGATGCGGAGCAGGAGTGCGGGGTGGGGGCCGTATATTTTCCTGTTTTCTGTGATAGCTGAAGCCTTAATTCAAAAACAAATTAAGTCCTTCAGCTGTCACTTGATTGTTCCCTCTGATCTTTGGGGACAAATATCATGGCTCCTGCCTCATATCTTCTTCTCTTCCCTTTTCCCTGTAGCTTTCCCCTTTTACTTTTTTCTCTCTGCCCAGAACTCAACATTTCTTTGACAAAAGCATGCATTATTTAGAGCCTGTCGCCTCTTGAAGTTCTTTAATTACAGAATTAAAGCAAAGTAATGACAGTTTAATTTGTTCTTTCATTAATTGGGAGCGCTTGGGGCTGATGTGAAATGAGTGCATTTGGAAAGCACGAAGAATATTTGCTGAGTGATTGGAGCACGAGTAGTAGTAACCGCCGTCGTTGGTGGGGGTGTGATGCGTGTTCTCGGTTAGCCTCCCGGCCGCCTGGGTCTGGGAGACGCTACCTTTTCTCTCCTACAGATTCGGGTCTCGAAGCTCAGAGAGGGGTCGGAGCCGGGCCCTGACGCTAGGTGTCTAGCCCCCAGGTCCCATTTGGTCCTCAGGCCACCAGTCGGGGCCTCAGTCCTGAGAGTGGCTGCCCAGGGGATGATAGATAGGACGGCAGGGATGCGCCTGAGAAGCACGCAGTCGTGCCTGGCTGGGAGCTGAAGCTGGAAGGCACGTGGGAGCGGCTGGGGCTTCACTGAAGCCAGCGGTCATTTTTCTACTTTGAAAGTAGTGGTTTATCCTTCTGAGAGATGTGGAGACACAGAGAGGAGTGCTCTCAAGCACGTCCCGTTCCGTTTAATTGTGGGTCAGGAAAGCCGCCACAGTGAACAGCAGGACTGACGTCTCTCTAGAGCCTGCGGTATTAGGGGGACCCCTTTAAGCCTGGTCTTCTGGGCTCCTGGGCTTCACTCTGTCCAGGGCCTGGGCCAGCTCTGTCCTGGCGGAGGACGGGCCTCATCGCTCCCTGAGGCCAAGGCCGCGGCAGATGCTGAACGCCACGATGGTAGTTGTCACGGCATTGCCATTCCCAGGCACGCGGCCGGGCATCGTCCTCCCCACGCTTGGACGGTCGATAGGTTCACACGTGCTCCTGACTCATCTGGTGGCCAGTGTTCTAAAGGAAGGGACCCAAACAGCTCCTCTGCAGTCTTACTTTTTTTTTTTAAAGATTTTTTTTTTTTTAATTTATTAGAGAGAGAGAGACTGAGAATGAGAGGGGAGAAGGTCAGAGGGAGAAGCAGACTTCCCGCAGAGCCGGGAGTCCGATATGGGACTCGATCCAGGGACTCTGGGATCATGACCTCAGCCGAAGGCAGTTGCTTAACCAACTGAGCCACCCAGGCGCCCTGCAGTCTTACTTTTTAGGGTCTTGAGCCCTGTGTGCACCGTGACTGGATTATTTTGGCGGCCGGTGGTGGATAGGAAAGAGAACAGATGGTTCATGGGGCCTTCAGTTGTGCTTTCTACTTTGTGCGGCTTCCCCGTGACTTTGGGAAGTGGTCGTGTCTTCTACGGGAAGTGGCCCCGTTTTCTAGCTGTGTAAATGGCGGCTCAGAGACGTGGTCCTCCACTCAGGCCGTGTTGCTCCGAAGGGGCACAGTGGGGTTAGGATTCGGGGTGTCTGATGTACCCTGCAGAACCCAGGCCCTGATGTCCTCGTTGTTGTCACCCTGTGTGTGTCATCATCCCCTCACCTCCAACCCTGCTTCCTCAGTATTCCTGTGCCCCAGAGTCTCAGAGTCCTACACTATGTGTTGTCACATGAACTCTGGAATTTATTATTAATGCATTTCTCTGCAGCAAAGTCTAGATGAATTTAGGATTAGAGGGTTCAGTTACACTTTATTATTGTTTGCCATTAAAAATCATGCAAATAAGCCATGGAATAAAGCAGCTCGTATTGTTTTAAACATCAGATTTACATGTTTACTGGAAGAAAAATGACACTGAACTCCTTCAAGGTGGTAATAAGATTTTTGCCTCAGAGCCTTGGCTTTGTTGGTCTTTATTTATAATTTATGCCACAACAGCTTCCAAAAGAGATTTTCAACTAGTTTATTATAAAAACCTATACACAGCAAGAGTAAATTTTAAAGCTTACTTTTGTAAAGTTGAGAAGGCTTAGAAGCCAGAGAGCACAGGGGGTGGGAGTGGGGGAGGAGAGAGGAGCCCAGCCACTAGCCCGAGGGTCTGGGACTTCAGCTGGAGGCGGCCTGGTTGCCACAGCTGAAAGGGAGACCTGGGTCACAGGCTTCTCATTTATGGATTAACAGGAACCCTCCACACACATTTGTTCTGAAGCCCCTTGGTTGCTTCACTGAGCTTTTGACTTCCCTGTAGGAAGAAGGGCTGGGATAGAAGGACTCCTCCGTCCTAACCTGAGTGTCAAGGGTCAAGTGCAGGCGGCCCCAGGAGCCTGTTTGCCCCGCTGTGGGGTCTAGGACCCCGCACTCGGACTCAGCCCTGTCTGCCAGGTGATAACGACCTTAAGAGGAAGGACTTTAGGTTAGCAGTCCTGGGAAAGGAAAAGAAGACTCAGTTAGCAATGATTCCAAGCCCTCAGCCTGTTAAGTTTGGCCTCCCACCCCCACCCCTGCTGACATTGGGACCCCCTCCCCCCCAGTCTGTTTCAGCCCTGTGGCCCATCATCTTCCTGGGGAGGTGGAAAGGAGTGGCTGTGAGGCCCAGAGGAGAAGCCGGCATGGCTTTGTACACGCCTGCCCCTGGGGACTTGAGGGCTGTTCACGAATGACACAGAGCCACAGCAGGTACGTTGCTGGTGATCCGCATCAGTAGAAATTTATTAAGTGCAACATGGGGCACGTAGCCCAGTACTGATAATACCTAATTTAAAAACAATAGCTTAAAAGTTAAGCAGCAATTATTCTGTTTTTCTGTTTAAAAAAAAAAAGGAAGCCATGTGTTCTGTCCAAAAGCTAGTGAACAAGAATGCAGGAGAGACAGAGAGATGAGCTAATAGACAAATGGGCTTTTCGTAGTCAGTACCAATGTCGCTGATCACCCCTGGCTCTTGGAGGAGCTGCTGTTCTCAGGCATAGAGGTTCTTGCTGCTGTCGGTGCAGCACAGATAAAGGGATTTCTGACTGCCATCCCCACAGCTAGGCAGCCTCTGTAAATTACAGGCTTTGTGACCACAGAAGTCATTGACTTAAGTGCTACAGACTTATCACTGTTATCCCATTATGTAACTCTTTTTAATCCTTTAGAATCACTTGTTAAACTTTTATAGGTAAAATAATTTCGTGCTCACTGAAGTAATGTAAGACTAATTCAAGACTATTAGGAATTTTGGGTGCTTCGTTTATAATACCACTTAATGCATTCAAGGCATGGTTTCTAAGGGAGTGATAAATATTCAACCACAAAGCACCCCAGGCCTGGCCTGAGCTTGGGCACTGAGGAATTTTGAGTGAACTGGTTGGTTCTTAGCTGGCTCCTTTTAGAAGTAATCACACTTGGGGATTATGTCTGAGCCTTGGACTTGAGACCCATTAATCTACTACTTTATTTTTGGACCCCAACCTGGAGATCACAAAGATAATTTCTGGGGAGGAAACAGTGGTGCTGGGCCACACGCAGCAACTTCTGCGGAGGCATGAGTGTGCGAACCTCTAGGAGGAGACAGGAGTTATTTGTTGTCAAGTTTTAGCCCCCCCCCCCTTTACTGTCACTGAATTGGGCAGATCAGGGTGGGCCAAGAGAACAGTGTTCAATTCAGGAGCGATTTGGGGTCCTCTGGGCCCAGGGGCTCAGTCTGCTCCCACCCTAGACTTGGGTGCTCTGAGTTTGTTGACGCCTAATGCGGTGACAGGCAGGTGGGGAGGCAGCAGAAGCCAGGCCGGCAGAATGACGTTTCTGTGGCCTAATGATTTTTGAAAGCCATTTGTGAGATTGAGGTAATGTATTTCCCAGACTCAAGCAATTTGCTCCTTCCCACCGTGCTGAATCAGGCTGTTAAATCCTCTTGCTGTGTGCATGTAGCTGTTGGCACCAGGGGAAAATGGTCAAGTTCAGGGCCCCCGCTGTATCTGCGCTCGGCTTTTCTGGAATTGATGAGTAACTGTATTTCTGAAAATGAAGTTTTTAAGAACATTGGAAAATGTTAAGTGAAGAAAGCAGGATGACGGATTTGTATATTTGGTAGGATCTCAGGAAAAACAAAGTATGTATAGAAAAATACTGCAAAGACATTGCCAGCAGGTTCACAGTGGTGACTTTGAGTGCACGGATTAGACTCTGTCACTCTCTCTTCCTCCCTGCCCTTGGCCCAGGGTGGTGACCGTGGCATGGGGAGAAGCACACGGACTCTGGCCAGGAGTCCCGGGCCTGTGACTTGCTCACTCTGTAACCTTGGGTGGCTTCCTTTGTACCTGGAGCCTCAGGCTCCTGCTCTGTCAAACGGTCTGGCACAGCCCCCGGAGAGGGGTGTGAACGTTTCCTCACCTGTTGGTGATGAAGTACCTGGCAGTGTGGGGCGTGTGGGGGTGGAAAGAAATGATAGCTCTTGTGCTACTGATGTTATACAAATATTGTAACAATGCATAGATTCCTTTCAAAATCGGAACAGTGTAATAAATAAGATAATGGGGAAAAGGAGTAATGACTAAAAACAGAAAAACCAAGTAGTTCCGCCCGATGCGTGACCCCCCCTGCCCACCCTTTCCCAGCTACAATGGCCACTCTTGACTTATTTTCAGGAGAGAGGAGGTCAGATGGCAACCACACCCTCACCACATGGTACGTCCAGCCCCTGCCAGAGGGAAAGCATTGAGCATCGTGGGAACATCTGCTGGGACCTTACCTCAGCCTGGGGGGGGATGGTCAGGAGGGCTTCCTGGAAGAAGGAACATCTTAGCTGAGACTGAAAGGAAGAGTAGGGGACAACCTGGGGGGGAAGGAAGAAACTACTTCAAGTAGAGGGAGGGGCATGTGTAAAAACAGAGGTTGCCAGGAGTAGGGCCCATTTGGGAAACGTGGCTGGAAGGTGATGTGTGGAGGAGGAAGAGGTGAGAGGTGGGCTTGGGCAGGTGAGTGGGGTGTCCCGCGTCAGCTGAAGGCTTTCCTGTTAGGCAGGTCCCAATTACAACCTGGCTCAGGGCCCCCGGGTGTGCCCAGCAGAAGCCTGTAGCCAGCCAAGTCCTTAAGACCAGAAGACTCCTAGAGTCCCGTAGAGTACCTCCTTATTGGGTTCTGGATAGAGTTTTGAGAGTGAGGGTTTGGCATTTGTTTTTATGCATATTGAGGCGTCTTGATGAAAACGACCACCCTATCCCAACCATGGAGGGCTGGTGACAACCATGGCTTCGGCCGGCAGCATGGGCCTGTGGGAGCTCAGTATGGTGCTGAGTGGAGACAGCCTGGCTCTGGCCTGTGGCGGTTGCCATGGGAGCAGGACCTGAGTGATCTCACTTTCTGAGAGTGGTCCCCCCGTTGTAGGGCCTTGCCTTGGCTGAATGTTGGGTGCGGGTGGGAGAGGCTGCCTGGAGGTGGGAGGGACTGGGCCTGTGCCGGAGCTATCAGGAGCCCACCCCCTGGGACAAGGCTGGGTATGACAGCCGGGACACCAGGGTTCCCCCCCGCCCCGGCTACCCCCTCCCCTGCCCCCAACTGGGCCTGTGGAAGGAATTAAGTTGGAGGCCATTAGAACTAAAGGAGACTGTGCTCCTGGGAGCCCCCAGTAAGTAACTGGCAAGAGGAGCCCCATCTCTACATGTGGAAGAAGCAGACACAGTCCTCGTCTTGGCTCAGGTAGGGTGTGTTCCCACTCCCTGCCACTGCCATCACTCGTAAAGGTGACTGATGAGGAGAAGTCCCAGGTTCTGTTCTCCCTGCGGCGATCACAGTGTGCCGGGAGCACACGCTCCCCGAGGTGGCCCCGCAGCCCCGGCACCCCACCGCTCAGCTCCTCTCCTGCCGCTTCACAGCCCACTCCGATCCACCCCCAAGTCCTGGTGGCCCTTCTCCAGAGTGGCTGGCCAGTGTGTCCTCTGTCCTCTGGCTTGCCTGATGCCCCCTGGGACCCAGGCCGTTCTGTCCCTCTGGACACCCTCTTCAGCGGGTCTCCCCATATCATTCTGGCCTCTTATGTAGCAGCACGGGTTGTTGCTCTGGTGCCTCGAACCCTTCAGCCACCTGCTGTTGTGTGCAGCGGGGGATGGGCCTGCCCCCTCCCCTCCCTGGGGCTTCCTCCCACTGGCCTCACTCCTTCCTCAGAAGCCTTCCCCGCTCCCTGCCTGAAGTTATACTTCACCTGCTGTTACTACCTCCCAGAGCCCCATTCTTTCCTTCCACAGTATTTCTCTCCAGGGGTATCTATTTATGCATTTGCTCAGTGTCTGTCTTTTTCACTAGGTTCTCATGAGCGGCCCTATTCCCCTGGGGTTCTAGCAGTGAGCAGCGTTCCTGGCACATACTGGGTCCCGAATAAGTCTCTGTTGAATTAACCCAGTGAATGAATAAGACTGGTCCATCCTTTCTTTCTTTTTTTTTCTTTTTCTTTTTTCTCTTCTCTTCCCTCCCTCCCTCCTCCCTTCCTCCCTTCCTCCCTTCCTCCCTCCCTTCCTTCCTTCCTTCCTTCCTTCCCTCCCTCCCTCCCTCCCTCCCTCCCTCCCTCCCTCCCTCCCTCCCTCCCTCCCTTCGATTTATTTATGTATTTGGTGTGGGGGAGGGAGGGAGGGAGAGAGAATCTTAAGCAGACTCCCCACTGAGCACGGAGCCCGAGGTGGGGCTCAGTTTCATGACCCTGAGATTATGACCTGAGCCGAAACCAAGAGTTGGATGCTCAACGCACTGAGCCACCTAGGTGCTCCCAGTCTACCCTTTCTAAGCCCCTCTTACAGGATTTACCCACCTGTAAAATGGAGGTAACTTCTGGGCTGACTGGCAAGTCCACATGAGGATCACACTGTTACTTGGGAAGTGCTGTGGGACGGGGTGCACAAAAGTTACAGTATGATACCATTACCGCTTCTAAGCATGGCAGACCTTTGTCTTTCTCCTCCCGTTGTTGAAGGAGAGAGCACTTGTTAGCATTAAAGAGGGGAGAGCAGGGAGTATTCTCTTAGATCAGGACAGGAGAGAGGTATGGCTAAAGGATGGTGCCACAGGCATCGGGGAAAGCTCCGTCTGTGCTTTTCCTGGTCCCCAGCAAGCAAGGCTGCTGTGCAGGAGCATCTGGCTGTGCTAAGTGAGCCCTCGCAGCGCTGCCAGCTGTGGCCATGCTGAGAAATTACGGGGGTGGCAGAGCTAGGAAGACTGGAGGTGGCAAGTGTGCAGTCTGTCTTCTGAGAGAGAAGAAAGATGGTCTAAGAAGCTGTCAGTGACATTAGTGTTGACTCATGGCAAAATTCTAGAAGATTAGAAGGATTGGTGTGAAAACTTTGGGTTGCAAGCAACAGAACACTTGGTTCCTAGTAGCTGAAGCAAAAAAGCAAATCTGTTGGCTCATGGGTGACAAGGTCAAGGACTGTGCAGCTTCAGGCATCGCTGCCCTCAGGGGCCCAGGTATCCTTATGTCTTGGTCTCATCCTCTCTGTTTCTTGGCATGCCCTGGTCCCAGGGACATGTCATGCCTCTGGTGGCCCCCTTTTTGCTTCAGGGCGACTCCTTTGCTACCCCAGTGGAGAGGAAATGCTTCTTCCGTTTTATTGCCTGCTGATGCCCTGGGCTTGTACCTCACTGCCTCCAGTTGGCAAGGCCTGGGTTACATGTCCTTTGTAGATGTTAGAGCCAGTGGCTCCTGTACCCCAGTGACCGAGTCTGGTTTGAATGGTTCTCCATGCAAGGGTGGGGTGCTCAGCCCAGTAAAAGGGCAAATGGGCGTTGGGCAGGCGGTAGAGTCCGGGGCATTGCAGGATTAAAGACAGGTGTACTTGCCAAGAGCCAGCATTCATTCACCAAAATCATTCGTCCTTCTGTGAGTTCTTAGGCTCGTAGGATCTGTGTGTGTTGAGGCTGGAGACCAAGTGAATGAATCTTGATTTGGAAAGGTGTGTGACACTTAAAGAACCCAGGACTTTAGAACTTGAGAGATTTCATCTCTAAACTTACTTTATAGAGGAGCAGGAACCAGCCCAGAGTCCTCTAGTGCCAGAGACCAGGCGATTCTTGTGAACAGAGAGAGAGAGAAAGAAAGAGAAGAGAGAGGTGTTTACCAGGTGAATGCCCAGGCTTGTTGAAGAATAGCACTCAACTGAAAGAAGTCCTGATTTATGCCCAGAGTAGGGAATGTCTCTCATGGCCAAAGGGCCATTATACTTAGCATTCCTCTGTTCCATAACTTAATAGTAGACAAACTGAGTGGTTTTACAGAGGGGAGACCTGCTTCTCCAAGCTGGAGATGACTGTAGCTAGGATAGTCATCCTTTTATCTATCTGTACGTCTCTCCATCCATCGGTCATTCATCCATTCCATTTGTCCTTTCATTTATCTAGCAAGTATGTATCGAGCCAGATCCTCTTCAATACCCTGGGAATATAGAAGTGAACAAAAGAGAAAATAGTGTCCTTACTCTCACAGAGCTTACATTTTGTTGGGAGAAGCAGACAAAAAGCAAACAAACATGTTAGGACGTAATGTCTGCTTTGAGGAAGAGCAGTGATGGGAGCTAAGATGAAGGAGAGTGAGGGAGCAGTGTTTAAATTGGCTGATTTAGGGACGATGTCTAGGTAGAGACTCGAGTGAGCCCTCCGATTGTCTGGAGAGAGCATTCTAGGTACAAGGAAAGGAGATGTGCGGGCTGTGTGGCAGCGGGTCTGAAGTGTGCAAGGAACAGCCAGGTGACTACTGTGGGTCGAGTGGAGATGGCGTGGGATTTATTCCAAGAGTGCTGGGGAGCCACAGAGCTGCGGGGGGTTGGCTGTCAGCAGGGGAGGGGTGTGACCTGATTTCTGACCCAGAGGACCACTCGGGCTGCTGTGTGGCAGCAGGTTGTGGGGCCGAGTGGAGGCGGAGACCCTAGTTTTGAGGCTCTTGTGGGGGTGCAGGGGAGAGGTGCTGGAGTCTCAGATGAGGGCCGTAGCAGGGAGCTGATGAGAAGTTGATGCATGTGGGATCCATTTGGACGATGGAGCGGAGAGGTGCGGCGGAAGTGCCTGAGGAGGACCACGGTACTTTGGCGCACCCCATCAGGAGGCGGCGGTTCAGTGGGGGAGTGAGCGGGTGGGGGAGGCAGACGGGTCAGTCTGGCCTGGTGCCGTGCTCTCCACAGTGCAGGGTAGGAGCAGTCGGCGGACCGTGGGCTGTGCTGCAGGTGGAGGGTGGAAGAGCGTTGGTGTGAAGCCAGCAGGCTCTCGGGCCGGACTGCTGCGCCCGATTCTCTGCTCTGTCCCCACAGTGTGACCCTGGGGGAGATGACCTCTCTGTGCTTCAGTTCCTCCGTCTGTCAGATGGCATTTGTAATAACATCTACCTCACGGATTGTGGTAAGGTTTGGGTTAAGTCTTGCAAAATGCTTGAAAGCGTGCCTGGTGTGTAGAAACTGCTGAATTCTTGATGACTGCTACCTGGAGGTGGGAGGTGAGGTGGTATTTTGTCTCGGAATAATGTCAGGATTGCAATGCTTTCAGAAGGGGCTCTGGCTCCTCTTGGAGGCTGGCACTCATCACGGTTGGACGTGCTGCACCACCTGCTGGGGACCCTGCAGGCTGCCGGGGAGGGCGGACCTGATGACCTCCAGCTCCCCACACTCTTTAGCAACCTGTGATGGGTCTTGCTCTTAATCTTTTCTACTCTAAGAAAACTCCTCTTTGCCCTTCTGCTGCTTCTGCTGACATTTAAAACTCCTTCTCTTTGTACTGACCTTATTGAATAGAGAGAATAATTTCTTGGAATTCTCTGTGTAATGACTGCTCATGTACTTACAGATTCTGATTGAGTTTCTCCTCATTCTTTCCTTTAAGAGACCTTGTATCATTTGGTATAGAAAACATTTTAGGAAGCACTTAGGAAGATGGTATAAAATGAAAAGACTCTTTTGGTTCTATTTCTGCAGATGGGAGCCCCTTATGACACATCTATCAGCCGAGGTACCCTGCCCTTAGGGAATCAAGTGAAACTGGCTCAAACTTCTATGCCATGTATCCGAGGGACCCTCCAAGTTTCCCAGGTGTTCTACAAGCTTTCCTGAAGCTGGCAGGGCTGGGGGAGTAGCACGGGTGGGATCCTCTCCTCAGGTCTTTCCTGGCTCCTCATTCCTGCCTGCAGTAAGTGACATCAGTTTATAGATCACTCCTGGCCTTCTTGTCACCTTTGTGACACAGCAGCTCACACACACAACAAATACTCCAATCTCCTCACTCTTCTAAATATTCCTCCCAGAAGGCAGGGTGCAGGGAGCTTGTTACTGGAGTTTTGGGATAATGGGGGGGGTTGTGGCAGGCATGGGGGTGGGAGTGAGGAGGTGGGGTGATGTGTTACTCTCCAGTAGTGCAAAGCAGATGCTCACAAGTGCATAGTAGTAATGAAGTGGCCGTTCCCATCAGAATAACTGTGCAGCTGACAACCATAAACTCGAACAACAAGTAGCAGCTACCTGAAGGTATTGGAGAGCAACAAAAAGCAGGCAGACACTGGAAGGGAGCTCTTAGGAGAAGGAAATGGCACTGGGCGAGTCTCCTGCTTTTATGTGTTCCTGCCTGAGGGTGGGCTCCAGTCCGTGCCAGGCAGAGCAGCTAAAAGTTGGATAGAAAACCTGCAGTGTTACTGGCTTGAAGCAGCAGAGGACAGACTCTGGGGCAACCACAGCAGCTGGAAAGTCAGGAGGGAAATCTCAGAAGGGAAAGAATCAAAGAAGAGGAGCCATAAATTCAGTGTATAGTCTCTGCCTTGATCTCTGGATGACTTCTGAACCCATGCATGGAGCAGATGTCCCAAGCAGCTCCGCTAAGACTAGAGGAACTGAATAGAAATTTCTGCTGTGTATACAACAGAAGAGACAGTTTAAAATTTAAGTAGAGCCAAGTAAGCTGTTTAAAAAAGAAAAAAATTGTTCTTTAGAGAAACATAACAATCCAGAGTTTATACAACATAAATTTGGTATATCTAGTAATCCACCCCAAATTACTCACTATAGGAAGAAACAGGAAGAGGGGACCCATAGTCAAGAGAAAGGCAATCAGTGGAGCTTGTCTGCAAGATATTCAGATGTTGAAATTAGCAAAGTATTTTAACACAGTTATTATAAAAGTGCTGAAGGACACAAAGAAAAATATATTCACAATGAATAAAAAGATAGGAAATCTCTGTAGAGAAATAGCAACTATAAAGGAAAACAAATGAAAATCCTAGAACTGGAAAATACAGTATCTGAAATAAAGAATCCATCATTTGGACTCCATTGCAGAATAGAGATATCAGAAGAAAGAGCCACTGAACTTGGAGATAGAACAAATAGATATTATTCAACCTGAAAACAGAAAAAGACTAAGGGAAAAAAGAACAGATACTCAGGGATCTCTGGACAATACCTAAAGATAAAAATGAAAAAAATGAACAGAGTATCAATAATTTCAAGCTCACCTGATAAGCATGAAATTGAACTTCTCAAAGGAAGAGCAGAAAAAATATTCAAAGGAATAACAGCTGAAAGTTTTCCAAAAATTTTTTTAAAGATTTTTTTATTTATTTATTAGAGAGAGAGACTGAGAATGAGAGGAGAGAAGGTCAGAGGGAGAAGTAGACTTCCCGCAGAGCCGGGAGTCCGACATGGGACTCGATCCCGGGACTCCGGGATCATGACCCGAGCCGAAGGCAGTCGCCCAACCAACTGAGCCACCCAGGCGCCCAAAAGTTTTCCAAATTTGATGAAAATTAGAAACCAAGAATAGAACCAAGAACCTCAGTGAACCCTAAGCACGAGAGACATGAAGAAAAAAGTTCACCAAGATTCATCTTAATGGAATTTCTTATAATCAATGATAGAGAGAAATATTTTGAAAACAGCCAGACAGGGAGAAAAAGGCAAGTTACCTATTGAGGTGTGAAGATAAGGATGACAGCAGACTTCTTACTGGAAATAATGCCAGAAGCCAGTGGAACAACCTGCTTTAAAGTCCTGAAAGAAAAAAGAACAAACCAAATCACTGTCAGCCTAAAATTTAATACCTAGCAAAATATGTGTTTAAAAGAAAGGCAAAATGCTTTTTTAGATACTTACAAGCTGGAGTAATTCTCCATCAGTACACTTGCACTATGGGAAATGTTGAATATATTTCTCAAAGCAAAAGGAAAATGAAGCCAGATAGAAATCTACATTTACACAAGGGAATACTGAGCACCAGAAGTGGTAAATATGTGGGTAAATATAAGTAATTTTTGTTTTTATTTAAAAATCACTTTAAATGATGTTTGTTTAAAGTAAAAACAATAACCATGTTTTCTGGGGTTTGTGTAAAACGTATGATAATGCATACAAGCTGAGATATGGGAAATGGTATGTATTATTATTATGGTTCTTATAAAATGAGCACTAATATTACTTGAAGGTAGACTGTGATAAGTTACAGATGTATGCTCTAAACCTTAAAGCAACTAGTAATAAAACAAAGATTTATGGTTAGTAATCTAACAATGGAAGATAAAATGAAACAATACTCAATTCAAAAGAAGGCAAAAAAGGGAAAGAGGAACAAAGGATAGATGAGACGAATGGAAAACAAAGAGCATGAGGTGCCTGGGTGGCTCAGTTGGTTAAGCGCCCCACTCTTGATTTTGGCTCAGGTCATGATCTCAGGTTCATGGGATCTAGCCCCCCGTGAGGCTCTGTGCTCAGTGTGGAGTCTGCTTGTCCTCCCTGGCTCCTACTGTCTTTCTCTCTGTCTTTCAAATAAATAAATAACGTCTTAAAAACAAGAAATCAAATAGCAAATTTAAACCCAAACTGTATCAGTAATAGAAGAAATGGTTAAAATACCTATTGATGTATGTGTGAATGTTTTTATGTATACAGAGAGTATGCATGAGTAGGGTCAAGGGGAGGGGACAGAGAGAGAGAGAGAGAATCCCAAGCAAGCTCTACACCCAGCACGGAGCCTGACTTGGGGCCCAGTCTCATGGCCCTGAGATCATGACCTGAGCCAAAATCAAGAGTTGGATACTTAACCAACTGAGCCACCCAGGCACCCCACCCCACTCTAACTACCCATTTTAAAAGACAAAGATTTTTAGGTTGTATGAAAAGGCAACTATGCAATATCTATGAGATATCCACTTTAAATATTAAGATGCAAGAAGTTAAACATGAAAGGGTAGGATAAGATATACCACACTAATACTAATTTTAAAAGTTAGAGTGGCCATATTCATATCAGACAATAGATTTCAGAGCAAAGAATATTAGCAGGAATAGAGTTATAATGATAAAGGGATCATTTCATCAAAGACATATGATTAAGTGTATAAATATTGATACACCTAAGCAAAACTGATAGAACTGAATGAAGAAATAATCAAATCCACAATTATAGTTGCAGGTTTCAACACCCTTTTCTCAATAATCAATAGATCAAGTAGACAGAAAATCAGTAAAGATATAAAATATCTGAATAGCATGATCACCCAATTTGGCCTAATTGACATTTATAAAACACTCTATATAACAGCAGCAGAATGTACATTCCTTTGAGGTGTACATAGAATGTTTTCCAGGTAGACCAAATTCTAGGCCACAAACAAGTCTCAGTAAATTTAAAAGGATTGAAATCATTCAGAGTATATTCTCTAATGATCATGACATTAAATAAAAAAAAATCAATAACAGGTATCTGGAAAATTCCCAAATATTGGGAAACTAAAAACACACTTCTAAATAATACCTGGGTCAAGGAAGAAACTGTTAGGGCTATTAGAAAAAAATTTTTTTAACTAAATGCAAATGACAGCACAACATATGAAAATCTGTGGAATGTAGTTAGGGTAGTTCTCAGCTGGTAATTTATAGTAATAAAAATTGCCTATATTAATAAATGCCTATATTAATAAAATGCCCATATGTTAATAAAAAAAGAAAATTTCAAATCCATGATCTCAGCTTCCACTTTTAAGACATGAGGAAAAAAAAAAAAAGAGCAAATTCAACTCAATATAAATAAAAGAAAGGGGATGAAGAGCTGAAATAATTGAAATAATAAACAGAAAAATCAGTAAAACCAAAAGCTGATTCTTTGAGATTATTGAAATGGATAAACCTTCAGCCACTCATCAGGAATAAAATAGAAAAGACACATACTAACATGATATGAGAAGTGACTTAATTAATTACAAATTCTAAAGATATTAAAAGGCTACTACGGTAATATTTTGATCAGCTTTATGCCAGTGAATTCTACGACTTAGATGACATGGATAAATCCCTTGAAAGACCCAAACAGGAAGAGCTTACTCTTGAAGAAATTGATAACCTTCAAAGCCCCATTCAGTTTCTATTAAAGAAATTGAATTCATAGTTAAAAACCTTGCCACAAAGAAAACTCCAGGCCCAAATGACTTTGCTAGTGAATCTTACCAAATAGTTAAGAGAAATAATACCAGTTGGTTATATTGAATTGTATTTCTCTTAAAATTTATATTTTGAAGTCCTAACCCCCAGTGCCTCAGAATATGTCCTTATTTGGAGATAAGGTCTTTACAGAGATAATGAAGTTAAAATGTGGTCATTAGGATGGGCCCTAATCCAGTATAATTGGTGTTCTAATAAAAAAGGGAGATTTGGAGACAGACAAGCATACAGAGAGAACACCATGTGAGTGTGAAGACAGCCATGTACAAGTCAGAAAGAAAGGTCTGGAACAGATTCTTCCCTCACAGCCCTCAGAAAGGGCCAACCCTGCTAACAACGTGATTTCTGGTTTTTAGTTTCCTTAATCATGAGATATAATACATTTCTGTTGTTTAAGCTGCTCAGTTTATGGTACTTTGTTATGGCAGCCCTAGGAAACTACTACACAATTCTACTCAAACTCTTTCAGGAAATCATACGGAAGGAAACTCTTTTCAGCTCATTTTGTGAGGCCATCATTACCTCATACCTAACAAGAAAAAGACATTGTAAGGGAAGAAAGTGATAGATCAATATCTTTCATGAACATAGTTACAAAGTTTTAAATAAAATTTTAGCAGATTAATTCACCTATAGGGGTGTGTGTGTGTATGTGTGTGTGTGTATTTCTGTGTTTATAATACCATGACCAAGTAATATCTGTCTCAGGAATGCAAGGTTCACTTAATATTTGGAAATAATCAATGCATTTCAGCATATTAGCTATAAAAAAAGAACCAAATGATCACGTGAAGAGATACAGAAGGAGCATTTGACAATATATAGTATTCATGTCCAATAAAAACTTTGTGCAAACTAGAAATAGAAGAGAATTTTCCCAGACTGATAAAGGGCATTTATGAAAACATTAGCTTTCACATTATACTTAACTGTAAAAAAGTGACTGCTTTCCCCATCAGATCAGGAACAAATCAAGGTTGTCCACTCTTCCCATGTCTACTTAGCGTTGTACTGGAGACTCTAGCCAGTGCAATAAGGCAAGAAAAAGAAACAAAAATATCCATATTAGAAAGGAGGAAGTAAAACTGTCTTTTATTTGCAGAGAACCCAAATGTCTATGTAGAAAATTCTACTGAATCTACAAAAAACCCTTCTAGAATTGAAAAGTTGGTTTAGCAAGGTTGCAGAATTCAAGATCAATATGCAAAAATTAATTGTACTTCTGTGTATTGGAAATGAAGAACCTGAAATTAAAAATCAAAAATACCATTTACAATATCATCAAAAGATGAAGTAATTAAGGATGAGTTCGACAAAAATGCAGGATTTTTTTCATTAAAAAACTACAAACCATTGCTTAGAGAAATTAAGGATGACCTAAATAAAAGGAGAGACATAGCCTATTCATGCATTGGAAGACTCAGCATTATTAAGACATCTCCCCAAATTGGTCTGTAGATTCAGTGCGATTCTAGCCCTTGACACACCGTTGTAAAGGCATCCCAAAACTTTTGCAGGCAGATGACTTGGTGAAGGTTTAGGCATTGGTTGCACAGGCTTGCTGAGCTAGTAAGTCTGATAGTGGTCTCTAGAATGAAATCGTGGGGCAGCAGGGCATATCAAGGGGTGGAGAAGAGGCCAGGAGGTGCGGCTGAGCTAGGAAAGTCTGCAAGGTAGGAGCTGTCAGGGAGGGGCCAAACGGGAGGCGAAGCTCACCCAGAAGTTCGATAGCCATTATGTCCAGGTGGTAGAATTAGGGATGATTTTTATTTTCTTCTTTGTGTTTCTCTGCCCCCACCCCCCTACAGAGCAGACTTCTAATGTAATCAGAGAAACCACAATCTTGTAGTTGATTCCTATGGGATATTGTTTTTTTTGCACATCTATATAATTTGAATATTGTACAAGGAGATTGTATTTGTTTTGTAATCAAAAACAAAAGATAGGTAGGCAAGAAGAACATTGCTAAAGAAATAGGTCTTAAGAGACTGTGGGGAACTCCTGGTGGGGCCATGTATCAGTAACCAGGACATGGGAACCACAGTAAGTATGGGATAGCCAAGCAAATGCACATTTTACTTGTCATGTTCTTTCCGAATCTGACTTCCGTTGGACACAGAATGTCTCTCTCTAGTTAATGCATCAAGTCATCATAGAACATTGGACAGAAGATTTAACTCCTTAATTCCATGGAGGCAGATTGGGATCTCTAATTACTTAATTGAAAAAAGGTACACACTTCAGGCTTGCCACAGTGTTTGGGAATTAATCTTTAAAACCTGACAGTGAACATTAAATTCAATTAGGGAGAGCGATTAGCAGAGATTCTTCTCTCCTTCACCCTGGGTAGCTTTGAGAAGTGGCTGACTGGTCTGCATTGATTCCGACACTATCCTTGTGTATATATCAACCAGGAGAGCCAAGTATGCATTTTTCACTTCAGAGAAGGGTTATCAGACAATTTACAGGTTGATGGATTTCCTTAAACACGTCTCTGCGGCTGATTCAGAAGGCCCCCTGACCAAGAATTCAGACTCACCAGTTTGCTGCTTTGGGCCTTGGTGCTTTCCCCTCTTCTCTTTTCTTCCCCTCCTCTGCCTCCTTTCTCAACTTTCTCCTCCTTATTTTGGTTCTCCTTATTGGTTCTACCTTCCAACTGAGGCCGCTTTTCCACTGCCTCCAACTGGTCCAACCGTGCTCCTCTCTCCCCTGGATTCTTGCGGAAGCTCCACGCTATCTCCCTGTGTCTCCCGTGCCCTGCACCCTCCTCCTGGCAGAGTAGCCAAAGGGGCCCTCTTTCTGCCAGCAAGGTTCTTCCCCAGTTTCTGTACAGCTCCTTTCCTCACCCCTTCAGATCTTCCTTCAAAGCCACCTTCTCTGAGGGGCCCTTCCTGGCCACCATTTCAGCTCCTTCTCCTGATATCAGAGCTCCTTTCCTCCTCGCTTATGCCCGCGGTCTTTACCACTACCTCGTATGCTGCATGGATTCTGCTTGTTTATCTTGTTTAGCGTCTGTCTCATTGAAGGCAGGGGTTTTATCTTACTTGTTTACTGTTGAACAATGCCTGGCTAATGCAGGTAGTCAGGAAATGGTTGTTGAGTGAATGAAAAAATGAGTTTATTTTTATTTATTTATTTAGAGTTGGGGAGGGGCAGAGGGAGAGGGAGGATCTTAGGTAGGTTCAATGCCCAGCACAGAGCCCGATCTCACAACCCTGAGATCATGACCAGAGCCGAAATCAAGAGTTGGACGCTTAACCGACTGAGCCACCCAGGGGCCCCCAAAATGAATAGTTTAATAGATGGAAACATTTGGGAATATTTGCTTCAGAGCATAGTCATTCTCTCTCTTGCTCTCTTTTTTCCCTCTCTCTTTCTCAGAAATACAGCATAGTGTTCGCAGTGCCCTTCTCTTGGCCCCATCTCTCTCCTGCCCGTCCCTGGGGTGACTCTCATCTTCATATATGTTGTTACAGTCTTACTGCAAATGCACATATAAACATGACAGAATTTTGCATTGTGTGTTTTTAAGATTGTGGGAAAATGCATATAGCACAGGATTCACTGTTTTAACCACTTTCAAGTGCACAGGTCAGTGGCATCGAGCACCCTCACGTTCTGTGCAACCATCATCACCATCCATCTCTACAACTCTTCTTGTCTCGCAAAACTGAAACTCTGTCCCCATTAAACACTAACTCCCCGCTCTCTCCCCCAGCCCCTCCCCCCCCCAATTCTCCTTTCTGTAGCTATGATTTTGACTATTCTTGGAACCTCATGTGAGTGGAATGATAATGGTATTTGCCCTTCTGTGTCTGGCTCAGGCCGCTCAGCACAGTGTCTTCAAGGCCCATCCGTGTTGGGGCAGGTGTCAGAATCTTCCTCCTTTTTAAGGCTGAATAGTACATGGATGGACCGTGTGTGGTTGATCCATTCATCTGTCAGACACTGGGGTGCTTCCACCTTTTGGCTCCTGTGAGTAATTCTGCTGTGAACTTTGGTGTGCAGGTATCCCTTGGAGACCTGCTTTCAGTTTTTTGGGTATATACACACAAGTGGAATTGCTGGGTCCTGTGGTGACTCTGTGCATAATATATTTTTTAAAGATTTTATTTATTTATTTGACAGAGAGAGAGAGAGAGATCACAAGTAGGCAGAGAGGCAGGCAGAGAGAGAGGGGGAAGCAGGCTCCCCGCTGAGCAGAGAGCCCGACGTGGGGCTCAATCCCAGGACCCCGAGATCATGACCTGAGCCGAAGGCAGAGGCTTAACCCACTGAGCCACCCAGGCGCCCCTGTGCATAATATTTTTAAAAGGTTTTATGTATTTGAGAATGCGAGAGAGAGCACGAGTGGTGGGGAGGGGCAGAGGGAGAGGAAGAAGCAGGCTTCCCGCTGAGCAGAGAGCCCAGGGATGATGCAGGACTTGTTTCCAGGACCCTGGGATTATGACCTGAGCCGAAGGCAGATGCTTAGCTGACTGAGCCTCCTGGGCGCCCTTGTGTATAATGTTTTAAGAAACTGTCATAGTGTCGTTCCCACGGGCTGCATCATCTCGTATTCCCCCAGCGGTGCGCAGAGGTTCTAGTTTCCCCACATTCTCTCCAACACTTGCTCTTTTCTTTTCTTTTCTTTTCTTTTCTTTTCTTTTCTTTTCTTTTCTTTTCTTTTCTTTTCTTTTCTTTTCTCTTCTTCTTCTTCTTCTTCTTCTTCTTCTTCTTCTTCTTCTTCTTCATAGAAGCAGTGTTTTTACTGTGTTTTTATAACTTAGATGGTATCTTGCTAAGTATATGCCCCTTGTCTTATCATAATCAATATTATGTTTTTTATTGTTTAGCCATGTTAACCCTGTCGGTGTAACTAATTAATTTTACTTTATTTTTCCTATTAAAGAGTCATACTTGTACATAGTTTTGAAAACACTGCACTCTGTTCTTCTACCACAAACTCCCACTTCACTTGGAAGGCTTCTGGCCATTTCTTCCATTATTTCTGTCCATATTTCTAACTTTTTTTTTTAAGTAGGCTCCACGCCCAGTGTGGGGCTGGAACTCAGCTGAGATAAGAGTTGCAGCTCTACCTACTGAGCTAGCCAGGCGCCCCTCTGTCCTTATTTCAAATGTAAATGCTGCTTTCTTGATTTTTCAGGTGGAGGACCCCCCCCCCAACCACTAAGAAGGAAAAAAAGATCTGAGCTCTATTAGCCTTCTTTGATGGCTGCCATTGACTTCTTTGTTTTCTTAAACTCATACATTTACATATGCCCAGGAAACATGCTTTCAGAACTCTGATCCTTTGCATTTTGAGGACCTTCAGGATGCAGCAGGATGAATGTTCCCCATCTCGAGACGGAAGTCCATCTCTGGATTGGGTCTGTGGGTGTTACACTTTGGGTTATTGGGGAAATGAAGGACATGAAGTTTGGGTTCCCTGATAGAACAGAGAGGGTCAGGGAGCACTGCTGTTAGGGACTGCGTGTGTGGCAGGCCCCCAGGAGCACGCGCGCGAGCCCCACTCGTTCCTCACCACAGGCCGTGGGATGAGGCTCTCATCCCCACTTCATGGAGGAAGAGTGAGGCCCAGGCAGGCCAAGCTGCTTGACCGTCACATGGCCTGCAAGCAGAAGCATCACGTGGGAGGCGCTTGGCTCGGACGCCCGTGTCCAGGCTGCAGGTGCTCCTCCTTCTTCTCATGTTCAGTGCTCTGAGCCACCGCAGATGATGGGCAGGAGCATCCCCTGCTTCCGGTAGGAGACTAGCCTCGCTGAGTGTCTGTGCGTGCCAGGCCCAGAGCCAGCCCCGTCAGGCTCCATGCTAACCAGCCTTTCCCTGGGGTTCCTGGGAGAGCTGATGAAGGGCTCTCTCATGTGTGGAGTGGCCCTGGCTCTTGGAATGTGTGGTTCTATACTTGAGGGCTTAAGAACGTACTTCAGAAGCCATTGAAAATACATGGGGCTCTCTGCCACGGGCCTCATCACCATGGAAGGCCAGGGTGGGGACGAGGGACCATACCTTCTCCTTGGAAAACAGAAGAGCTGGCCCTTTGGGCAGATACTGGCTCTTTGCCCCGTTGTAAGCACAGGTGTGGCAAGGCTCTGTTTTGGATTGTACGCTTTCAGTGGAACCCATGAAGCTAGCTTGACCTGGTGTGGTGTCCACTCCAGGGCTCACAAAGCCCCATCTCAGAGGACAGACGTCTGAGATGCAGGCGAGACGGGGCTAGAAGAAGGTGAGCAGAGCCCGAGGTTTGATGGTGAGCAGCTGCAAAGTGGCCGGGAGGGCCAGGTGGCTGAGTGGCGGAACTCGGACATGCTGTTTTCTCGTGGGCTCCCTTGACTCCAGGAGAGGTTTTGGGAAAAGCTCCCCCTCGCCTCGCCAGCCCCAAGCCTTTACACTTCAGCAAGGAGAAGTCTAACAGCTAGGTATTGTTTTGATGGTAAAATAATAGGAGTCTAGTTCCACTCTGAGACCCTCTCCTCCTGTAGAGAGGCCAGCCTTCGCCCTGGAGATCAGGGCCGCCTTCTGACATCTGGCGCTGTGTTTACCTCGTAGGTGTGGAACGCCGTGGACTCGGGCCGGTGCCTTCAGACCTACTCCCTGCACAGCGAGGCGGTGCGGGCTGCCCGCTGGTCTCCCTGTGGCCAGCGCATCCTCAGCGGTGGCTTCGACTTTGCCCTACACCTAACAGACCTTGAAACAGGTGTGTTTCACTGCACTGTTACCCTGAGGCCCTCCTTCCTCATCGGGAAGCTTCTCTGGGTGGTCAGTAGCCACAAGCTGCATATGGTTTCAGGGCGGTAGGAGACAGCCCTCAGGAGACGCCCACAGTTGGTATATTTCCAGGGCATTTGCCCGGAACCAAGACTGTCCACGGAGGGTTCGAGGTGGGCCTCTGCCAGCCTGCCCAGGGGACAGAGCCCCAAGGTTGTCTCAGCTCCAAGCTGTGGGGCTGGATAAAGAGGTGGCTTTTTAATCAACTTCTGACATGTAATTTGTACCAAAATAGATTTAGCTTTATCACAATGTCCTTTGGTTGAAATCAGTTTAGAATTCCTGTCAATTCATTATCGTTGAGAGGCTGTAAGGAATGATTCCAGCTCCTAAGGAAAGTCTGCAAACGAGTTCTGCTTTGATGCCTACACTGAAAAGGCATTTGGGTAAGATGGATTTGTCCTGAGTAAATCCTCAGGGGGCTCTTGACGAGCAAGGCGAGAAGGAGAGAGAAGTCAGCGGAAGGAACTTGACCTTACCGAGCGCTCCGGTGCAACAGGCCCTCTAGCTCCTAGTCCAGCCGCAGCCCCCGAGTGGGGTCCTGTCCGGGCTCTCTGGGTGCGCACAGAGCCGGCGGGTGCCCGGCTGGCTTGAGACCTCTGCCCCTGACTCACACTGGCCGGTCCCGGCACCCACGTTGCCTTTGTCTCCCTGGGCTGCTTCCGGTCACTTTACTGCTAGACCCTACTGCCAGGGTCGGGAGGGGGGCCAGCGTTCCCACCCATCCCTGGGGTGTCCGCTTCAGTCTTCAGAGAGGTCTCCCGTGCCCAGCAGTCTCCCCGGGCCCGGCAAGCAGGACATGACAGTTCTGGGCCCATCCACACAGCTCCTCCCCAGCAGCTTGGAAGCGGTGCAGGGAAGGAGCACAGTGGACGGATTGGGGTAACTGTGGGGCTGTTTTCCCGCCCCGAGCACCCTCTTCTCCTCTGGTTTGTGGAGGGGCGGCCTCGTGGCTCCTCTGATTGAGCCCCATGCGCCCTCAGCGGGGATGATACAAGACCAGTGGCTGTGTCCGCGGCCGGTACTGTGCCACAGGCTTTATACGTGTCAGTCCTCAGCACAGCCTGCCGCTCATGGTTCTTTCCCCCATTTTACAGGTGAGAAGCCCGAGGCTCCCACCAGCCAGTAGCTGGCTCAGAGCCTCCCAGTGGTGCATGGCAAGCGGGGATGTAGGGCCATGTCTGCAATTGCAGATTCTGTGCCTTTTCTCCCGTGCTGAGTGTCCAGTGGTTTTCTTCTCCACAAAGTGTTTCCCCAGCGGTTTGTGGTCTTACTAGGGCCTGCAGGGCCGGTGAGGGGACTTCTCCCCTCATCCCGCTCTCCACCCTGCCTCGGGTCCCACCCAACCCGCTGCAGACACTAGGGAGGACTGCCCGGAGTGCAAGTCAAGCCATGATTCTCTCAGGGGTTCGGTGCCGCTTAGTTGGTGATGACTGAAGCAGGTAATGTTCCCCCGTAGCCTCATATACGGGGTCTCATTTAGGCCCCACTCACACTTCAGGGCCGGCGCCACCAGACTTCTCTTTTCATGCATGGGTCTGCCAGGCTCGCCGTGCTGCCTGTGTGCCAGTAAGCCGTGCTCAGCACTGGGGACACCATGCCAGAAGCTCTTGGTTGCTGGAGGAGACAGAAGTGCAGAGAGAGTCCCGGGTTACAGTGATGGAGCGAGGTATAAGAAATGCAAGAACGTCTGGCGTAGGAGATCAAGAACGACTTCTGGGAGGAAGTGGAACCTGCCCTAAGGCAGGAACTGCGGGGACAGAGAATCTAGGTGAAGGGGGTTCTCAGTAGACAGGACAGTGAGGACACAGTTGTTCCAGGAACAGGAACTGCGTGGTGTGTATGGAAATGTGGGGTGCAGGGATCTGGGGCACCGAGTCTGGAGGTGCGGGAACAGGAGCTTGAGCTGCATGCAGTTCCTGGCCTATGACGTATGCATTCTCCAGGCACCTTTCCCCACTCCAGGGTCACTGAGCACCCATGGGTACCAGCACTGCCCACCCACGGAGTAAAGGAGTGATGCTTTTCACACAGTGGGGGGGGGTGATGCTGGATTAATCAAATACACGTTCATCTGATAACATGAGCGGATTCCTAGTGGTTCTGTGTGGATCTTCTCAATCAACAGATGTTAGTACCATTGTGTGTATGGGTGTGTGTGCGGGGTGGTTCTGAAATTTTAGATGTTGAGAATCTTCCTGCCTGACAAGTTAGGGACTGCCACCGCAGATGGCAATAGGGAGCCACTGTTGAGCCTGGAGCAGAAGAGAATCATGGCTTGGCTTGCACTCCGGGCAGTCCTCCCCAGTGTCTGCAGCGGGTTGGGTGGGACCCGAGGCAGGGTGGAGAGCGGGATGAGGGGAGAAGGCAGGTCTTGCCCAGTTGGTGGGAGACCTTGGCCTGGTTTGACTTATTTCGTCCTTTCTCATCGCTGAGTCTGATTTTCCTTTTTACTTGATCTGCCTCTTTCCGCCCTTGGTGATTTGGCTTTTTCATTTCAATCTAATTAGAACTCCCTGCCAGGAGAAGGCAATGCAGGGCGTTCTCACCGCAGTGCTTTGGGAATTAGTCACTCGGTGCCCATTGTCGTTAATGGGAATTTGGCGCCAAGGCCATTTATCCTGGTGTCCTCAATCAATACAGTTAAAAATCTGTGGATTCTAAAATGTCAATACCCGGCCTGAAATATGGAGGGCCAGCAACATTTTATCTCGTTAATTTATAGTTCTGACGGGCTGTTGGCTTATGAGACAACCATGAATCAACACCTAAATAAAATCCGCTCACAGATTCATTATTTTTGGTGCTCCCGCTTCAGTCTGTAATCTTCCTAACAAAACGTCTCTAGTGCATTAGGCTGAGGTGGCCTCAGGGAACCCTGGCCGACTCCATCAGGGCCCGAATGTCGCCTGCCTTATGAGTCAGCTGTCCTGCACATCAGATTGGCCAGTCTCCTCAAAAGCCCCCAAAGACCTGGTTCGCTTCAGTTCAGTTTAGTTCAGTTCTGCTGGCCCAAGTGTCTCGCAGGTTCCAGCCCCTCGGGCAGTTGCCCCAGCCTGGCTCTTAAGGCCTCAGAGGTATGCAGGGCCTCTTACTTTGCATTTGTTGGCTGCACAGGAGCAGCCTTCTTCTCCCTGGAGCCCCCAGGGCCCTGGCTGGAGGGGGTACCCTGTCCTCCTTCCTTTGGCCTGGTCACCTCTCTTGATGTGTGTCCAGCCTGTCCTGGACATCCGTGCAATGCCACCTGGCCCCAGGTACCTGATGCTGGAGGCAGTGCAGTGGGATAGAAGGAGCACGGATGGGGTGCAGGTGTGTTCTTCCACTTACCTGAGCTGGGTACCCTCGGGGAGAGTCCTTCACCTCCAATCCTGCGTCTGTGGGAGGGGATAACGGCACCCTGGCGGGTGGCGCGCTGGTTGAGGAGAATAGCCGAGATTATGTTTGCGGACGCTTTACAGGATGCCCGGCCCAAGATGGGCCCTCAGCAGAGATGTCCTCCTCCTCCTCCTCCATCACTGCCCCGAGACCCTTCAGATGGTGGGAAAGAATGACCTTGTTCCTGCTGAGTGTCCAGAGAACCCCAGTTGCTGGCCCATTTCCTCATATGGAGTGGCTTTGGTGGCTTGGCTTCAAAAGCCCCCAATCCGATGATCCTCCAGCCAGCTTCCTAGTGTGGCCCTTGGTCCCCCATGTGGGTCTGGGGCACAGGCTGGGAAGAAACAGGCCTTCCAGGGTTCTCCCAGCTTCTCCATGACAAAATACTACTGGTGGTAGGTTGGCAGTTCCCTCCTGGTGATGGGACGGCAGCTGCCCTTTAGTTAGGGTGTGCATGCAGACCTCCCGCAGCCCAGCCTGACCGTCTTCCAGAGTTCCACGCAGAGTGCTGGAGAAGGTCCATGGCATTCTTCACTCAGGTACCCACTACCAGCAGCCTTGCCTTCTGCAGCCCCTAGTTAGCTCCTCCTGCTCAGGGGACCCTGTGTCTTTCAGTAGGGGGCTATGGGGCATGAAAATGAGCAGCCAGCTGGGACTGGACCCATACATGACCATTTCTCTTGTTTTCCAAGAAGTGGATTCTGGTCATCATGATTGGGGCTCCCATCACAGAAGCACTCCAGGAAAGGGGATAGCGCATTGGCAGTGTGCACCGTGGGCCAGGCCCTGGGTGCTGTAGCTCCGGTTCCGAGCCCTCTGCTTGGCCTGTATCAAGCTGAGATTAATAAAGAGATGTTAGTCCCTTTGCTTATTACGTGTTTACCCTACTCTAACCTTTGTTTGTCCTGGAAGCTTTTTATCTCTCCATCTATTTTCAGTGACAGCCTAGCTGGGTATAGTATTCTTGGCTGCATATTTTTCTCGTTTAGGGCTCTGAATATATCTTGCCAGTCCTTTCTGGCCTGCCAGGTCTCTGTGGATAGGTCTGTTGCCACCTACTCTAACCTTTGAAGACAGTGGTTTTTTTTTTTTTTTCCTGGGGGACGAGAGTGGGGACACGGGGGTGAAGACAGTGTTTTTATCCCTATTTCGCTGACCTAGAGGTTGGGAATATTCAGGGACTTGCTCGAGGCCTCATAGCTGGCAGTGACAGAGCTGGGATCCACCTCTGGCCGCTGTGACTGGCAGAGGCTGCCACGTGTGTTTCCCCACCGTGGGCGAACCGTTTGCTTACGGGAGCCTGCTTGGCTCTCCCCTCGGGCAGCTGGCGCGCCTCCTGTGGAGAGTAACTTAGGGCCTCCGGGAGAAAGGCGCACTGCGCCTGAAGCTTCCCTGGGCCTCCCGAAGGAGGCTCCTCTGGCTGTTGATGGCTGCCGCTGCAGTGGGAGAGCTGTCAGCCCCGACGACTTGAGTACGGTTGACATAGGAAGGGTGAGAAGTAGCCACATTCGAACTCTGATGAAGACGACCAGGAGCTCATGAGAAGACGCTGCAGATGGGGCCCCTTTTGGGCTGAGGGATCCCACCCGCCAGGTCTTGGAGGAGGTGCCTGGGCTTCTCCATTCTTCGGCTTTTGAGCACCGTGACTGAGTGTCCCCCCAGTACAGCTCGAGGGACTCAGGCAGCCTTCGGGTGCTGTGGAGGCTGGGAAGGCACACCCCCAGTTGCGGCGTGAGCCCCCGGCCAGTGGGCACACGTGCAGCTCCTGGTGGTGCTGGCATGTTTTGTGTAGTCATCCTTTGGGGCCCAGGGCTTTGCCACTGGATGGAGACACGGAGTCTTTGAGGGGCTCCGGAGCCCAGTGAGGGCTGAGCTGACGTTGGGCCCGGTGCTGCCCCTCCGGTGCCTTCTTGCCCAGAGCGGCAGCCCACGCTCCCTCCCGCTGCTGCAGGCGGGGCCCCCGCTGACTCCTCTGCTTTTCCCTTGTCCTCAACCACCCGTCTTCCTCCTAAGCTCCCTCCTTCACTGACGCCCTGTTCCTGGCCCGCTTCGAAATGAGCGTGTTCTCAGGGCTGCGCCCTCCTCAGCCCCGGGTGCCCATGCACACCCTTTTCCCTTTCACTCTGAAGAGTTTTTCTCTCCAGTCTCAGCCGCCTTTTCTCCCCTCCTTCCGTACAGCTTTGGGGCGAGAAGCCGGCCCTAGTTACGGATATTAAATCCGACGTTCTTCGACTTCGGCGAAACACCCTCCCAGCCTGTATCGCACACCGTGGAAGGTGCCTGCGGGCCCTGGGCGCGCCCGGACACATCCAAGCCACCACCCTCAGGGTGGAGAAAAGGCGGGCTTTCCTCAACAGTGCTAGTTCCCTGGCTTCCCTCCCAGCCCGGGGCGGTGCGTCATCTCTGCGCGCGCTCAGTGGCCGCTGTGCGGCAGGGTGGCCACCCTGGGGGTTCAGGCAACCGCGAGGGACCGGCCGGGAGCCTGTGGGGTCCCAGAAAGCCAACTTGAGACGAAACTTTTGGACACACCTTGTTTGCAAGTTGAGAACTCTTTTTTTTTTTTTTAAATTTTAGAAAATTCAGCCTTGTCCAGATAACGGAGAGCCGTGGCCAGACTTGGCATAAAGGAGGTCTCACCACTGCGGCTGCCTGCTCTTGCTTTGCAGCCGTGGCCGGTCAGCGGTCTAGGGCCTGCCGGCTTCCATGCTGCTCTCTGATTCAGGACAGCGGCTTCAGCTGCACTTTATTAAGCTGGTTTTGCGGGTTGGAAAGCCCCGCTGGGCTGAGCCGGAGGCCCCTACTCGTCCGCGGGGGACCCGCAGATGCAGGCCTGTCTGCCTCGCCCCTGGACCCTTCCCAGGACTCCGCCACGCGTGCTGAGGTGGCCCCTGTTTCTGATTCAGAGTTTGATTTGAAAGTTACTAAGCACCTTTTCTCGTTAACTTTGAGTCAGGATGGTTAGATTTACAGCTGGCCGAGTACTTCCCAGAGGATGAGTGTAACGATATTGATTTTAGCAAAATGAGTCATATGCCGCCCGCCTGGAACACAAGCTCAATCACCACGAGCCGACAGCATCAACTTTCCCTTGTCAACGTCTCCCCTACATGTTCGTGAGTCCGTGGATGTGAACAAAGAGCTAAGGAGAAGGAAAGGTCACAGATCGCTTGCAGGCAGGCGAGGCAGGGTGCAGAGTAGGGCTGTGGGGTTAGACAGGTCTAGCCTCTCTCCCAGTACGGCTGACTTGGGTGGCCCTGGGCCAGGCCTCAGCTCCCTGAGCTTTCATTTCTCTTGCTGTGAAGTGGGTGAACTACACCCACCACAGAGGGTTGTGGCATAACAAGCCACACAGAAGCCTGGAGGTCATAGGTGCCATCTCCCTGCAGAGGAGGGCAGGAACTTCCCCTCTCTTTCTTGGGGACCCATACTTGGGTTTCATCTGACCTGGATCAAATGTCTCTTGTGTGCCAGGAACTAGGCTGGGGGCCAGACATGCTGAGTGGAAGAAGAGGACTCTTTGGGGACCCAGAGCCCTGCATGATGATAGGGTTCCCCAAGGGAGGTATGAGAGTGGGCAGGCAGTGTTGCCCCAGCCACGTGAGTGGTCTCCTAGGTCTCCACCTGAGCAAGGAAGAGGGGCAGTTCTGAAGAATTCTGTGGCTAGTGTTACCGGCTGCCTTACCTTAGCAACATCGGTGATGGAAGCATGGATAGTCCAAGTAGTGTCAAGAGGACAAATGGAGTTTCTGCATTCTGTTTTAAATGTATTTTTGCTCTAATGACGATTTATAGTTTATTTGTATCATTATTGATTCAAGGAGGAAAAGAAGTGATTTTTCCTAACTCCAAGAGGATCTGAACGGTTCTTATACTGGTTGAGTTCGTCATAACCAGATCAATAAAGCCAGTGTTAGTGGATTAAATATTTTAAAACTCAATTTCCTGTAAGCAGCATACAGTGAATAAGTAGAACTTTCTATAACAAACATGTAAACAAGCAAAGATAGTCTCAAGATTAAAGGTTATGTAGCAACTAACCATTGTGCTTAAAGTAGCGTCGCCAGAGAGGAGATGATAAACAAGGTACTCGATGTATGAAAAGGTAGAGTGGGAACAAATCTGATGCAAAAGGACCTTCACCTTCACTGTGGCTAGTGTTTACGATGGAGATAGTCTGATGAATATTTCCAGCCTTTGTCCGTGTCTCTTCAACAAAATGTAAAGGCTAGCCCAGGGAATCGTGTTCTCATAGCCTCAAGACGGAAACTCCAGATCATTCCTCTCAAGGTTCCTGCTTTAAAAACTTACTGTCTTTGGTTTTAGCTTTTAGTTTAACCAAAGATGAATTCAGTAATTTGGGGGTTTAATTTCTTTCATCAAAGGCTCCCTTTTGTTGTTTGCTCTCTGCCATATTCTCTAGAACTCTTTATGTAATATGTAGTATGCATGTTGCCCTCCAGACAGCCTTATCTGTATGAGGTTGTGCAAGGTCCCTCCCCTGGAAGTGATGGGGCTGGGGTGGCACCTGGGTCTGTGTGGCTCTCAGCCCCTCTGCTGTACCACCTCCTGCTCCCAGCCCAGTGCTGGGCCATGGCGCCTCGGGTCCTGATTTCTGAGCCACGGTCTTGTGCTCGACCTCCTTCCCTTCGTGGTTCCCATTACATATCTGGAAGCTTATTAAAAATTTTATTTGTTTATTTGAGAGAGAGAGAGAGAGAGCAAGAGAGGGAACATAAGTAGGGAATGGGAGAGGGAGAAGCAGGCTTCCTGCTGAGCAGGGAGCCCCATGTGGGGCTCCATCCCAGGACGCTGGGGTCACGACCTGAGCCAAAGGCAGATGCTTAACCAACTGAGCCACCCAGGCGCCCCCCAAATTTTAAAATCTTTTACTTTTGGACCCTTTTAACAAATCCAGTAAAGACTAGTTCTTAAAAACCAAACGAGGAGAAAAGACATAAACCATAGCTTGTCTTCTAACAAGAATATTTTAGTACTTAAGAGACATGGGTTCTCTTCTCAGTCTCTTTAGTAGGTTGAAGAATAACATGAAGAAATACATGGGTTTTTTTTTAGCAGAAAAAGCTCAGTCCTCATCTTTTAGCAACTCAGCTTTCGCTTTCCTCCCATCTTTTCCCCATTATTGGCAAGACTGTATCACTGCACTTTTTGAAAAAATATGGCTAATTCACTGCCGTTTCTGAAATAAGCATATGGTTATATGCCATGGTCCAAGAAACAAGGAACACTTTTCTCTAGGCAGATAGTTTGTTTTTCCTTCTGGGCTTAAGGACTGGCAGTGAATCTGAACAAGCAAGAGGTCAGTAGTGGACACAGTTGCCTCTGTCAGGACAGATTTCTGGCCTACTGAAGCCTTCTCGGCGGTGTGGGGGCCGTAGTGGCATCTATGTGCTCCTTTTCCATCTAGGGGATGTGATGGTTTGTCCCTTCCCTCAGCCCACACATGGATCCCCTAGCTCCTTAGCTGGAGCAAGTGTCCTGAGGCCTGCGCTGCAGGTCTGACGCCCATCCTGAGAGCCCCGCAAGTGCTGCTGCGCCTGGGAGCGTGGAGACCGGGGCGGCCCTGAGCTCCCTCCTCCCGAGGAGGGGGCGCCTGCTAACTGGGCACATCATGGGTGGTTTCTGACCACCAACTGTAGCTTGAGCGAGTTTCAGGATAGAAGAGGAAGCTCGAGGAATACCAGGTTTCCAATTAGGTTAATTCCTGGGAAGGGAGTTTTTGTATGTTTGAGAGAGTTGCTTGTCTGTGGACCCAATGAGAGAGACACACAGGACCCAGACTACTGTTACATCTGCTTATCTTTCCGATATCTTTTTGGAGGAATTCTTTATTTATTTAAAAAAAAAAAACACCCAACTTCATGACAACGATATTGGTATAATTTAAGAAGTCATCTCACTGCTCCTAGAACAATTCACTGCAAGTTGGTGAATCTCTTCCCAGTCTCCGTCCACACCAATCCCTACGTAATAATTACTTCTGTAATTCAAGAGTAGGTATCAGGCATTGTCCATCTTGCAAAGAAGACTGTTTGTGATTCTAGGTTTAAACGGCTTTTCGACATTTCACCAGGCAGACACCCGTATTTGCCTTAACTGCTCTCCTTGGGTTGGACAACTAGGCTCTTGCTTATAGTCCCTTCACTGTTATGGATGATAGGACCTGAAGTGGTCGGCTCTTGACAACATTGCAGTGACATAGGATGACCATGAAAATCTTTGTGTACTGCATGGTTCAGCAACAGTTAGGGGCTTGTTGAGCTTAAAGAAGTATAGAATTCTCCTTTACGGAACCTCAAGTGGTTCCCAAATGTTCTCTGATGACAAGTAACTGCAAACTGTGGGCCCCTGGAAGATGTTAGAAAAAAATCACAATCATCCATCATGGGAAAGAGTTAATAAAGAAAAAGAGAGTAACTGCTTTCCAAGAAGTTTGTACTATGGGAAGAATGTTTTGAAAACAGACGTTTTTGTTTCCATCATTCTGTAAGTTTTGTTGCTCAAAACTATGTGAATGTGTCACCTAGTAAAAATGCTAAAATCTTCACTCTTGGGAGCAGTTTTTCTAGTCTGCTTTAAAATTCTTTAAGTGAAAATTTCGGTGATTTTGAATTTGGTTGTTAAAAATACAAGAATGCAGTAATACCCTCTGAGTAGTCGCAGGAGCCATTCTTTGACCTGAGGGGAATGGAGCTTTCCTAGTGAAATGCATAGGAGTAGACAGTGTCTCCCTTGATGCCATTGGTGAAGGTCTTCTGTCCAGGCCTGTGTATCTCTGGGAGAAGTCTTTGCTGGCTCTGACAGGCTTCAGTGAGTAAACTGAAGCTGTAACTGGGCTACTTTCAAATCACCGAGTCACAGAAAGTTCCTTACATTTGGAAAAAAAAAAAAAAAAAGGTGGAAGTGGAGTCAGTACGGTAGCTCTCACTAAAAATGGTATAACTCATTTGATTTAATGATTTCAAAGGGCTTTGTTGGTGCACTTAGTAAATGGCATGTTAAAATGTATTTGAAAATACTGCTTATTTTGTCCTTGTCTCATCCTTTAAAATGGTTTATTTTTGGTATTTTAATGCTCATAATTTATTGGCATGGTAGCACACTGTATAACTTAAAACACACACACACACACACCTTGTAGATACGTGCTTAAGAGCTTTTCCTCGATGGGGCATGCTGTCAGAAGAGTGCAGAGACCACGGATCTAGGCAAATTGGATTTATAAAGGCTCCTGCTGTAACTCGAGAGTACCAATCGATGACTCTCATTTCCTTACCTGGTGAGCTGGTAGAGCACTGTGTGGGGGTCCTGAACACAAAGCAGGGCGGCTGGAAGGGCTTTCTGAAATGAATGAGCAAACACGGTTTCTGGGTTCCTAGAAGAGGAAATGGTGCTTGAGATCTTGGTGTCACATTGGCCTCCTTCTTGGACACCAGCTTCTTGTGTCCCTAACTTCCCACTGCCTCTCCAGCAGAGGCGTTTCTGTGAGCGAAGGGCAGTCAAGGTTGTCCCTCTTGGGCTGTGGGAGGCCTTGCCAACGTCTCTGAGGGATCCCCCTTCAAGCCCCTGGTGGGTGTGGTGCGTAGCAGGTTCCCTGCCTGGGATGCGCGGAACGGCCTGACCCCAGGGGGTGTGTTCAGAGGCAGAACTGAGACTGCTGGTGATGAGCATGGCTTCCGAAGCCAGGGGTTTCTGAATGCATTTCCAGTGGTATTGAATTGAACGTATGGGAACTACAGCCAGTGCCCTGGGCTGGCTTTGGAACCCGACAGACCTGGGCCCAGGGTCGGAGATCCATTCCCCACATTTCCTGACTCTAACCTATTTATATAGCTTACCTCTGAAAGAGCCCAGGGACAAAACAGGCACTTTCCACACCGTATGTGTGTATGTACACACACACACACACACATTTGCACGTGCACATGATCATCTGACCCCAGTTTCAGGACAGACAGGTGAAGGTCAAGGACTGTCTCGAATCCTGCTGAGCAAGTGAGACCCCGGTTGGCCACACCACCTGTCCATGCTGGCACTCTGGCCCCTGTGAAGCCTTGCTCTCATTTGTTGCCCAGAGTATCATGTCGCCCCCTACCTGCCACACCCTGTAGCAAACTATTCCTGGGTTGTTTTAAGGTCATGATTGTAAGACGGCTGCCCCTGAAACAACCACTTTGGAGCATCCTGCTTATTCGTTTTTAGACTCCTAGGTAAATAATCTCTGTACTAATGGTGCAGCTTTGGTAACATTCCGTAATCTCCCCGAGCCTTGGCTTTTTCCAGTTGTGGAGCAGGTGTAGGGCATTGTGTGATTTAGGTGAGTTGATGCTCGGTATTTATGGAATACAGGAACGGTGGTGTCATTCGTGGGTCCGGCCATTAGCTTAGCCCTTGGGGAGTTCAGCTAATCAAGGGTGGGGTGCTGGCTAGATCTTGAGGCAGAAGTTGCTGCTGCCCCTGTTGTGCTTCCAGAAAGTCTCATGGCCCCCTTGGGCCCAGATGGGCTGCGTCTGCCCATAGCTCTGCGCCAGATGGCATCTGAGTTTTAAGGCATTTATTGTGTGATCTGAGTATTTTTTAACTCACTCTTCTCTGTTTTGTGTTGTAGGAACCCAGCTCTTCAGTGGTCAGAGCGACTTTAGGATCACTACCTTGAAATTTCACCCGAAAGACCACAGCCTTTTTGTGTGCGGAGGCTTCTACCCTGAAGTCAAAGCTTGGGATATAAGGACCGGCAAGGTGATGCCCGTCTTCCTCCCGCGGCCTCTCCACAGGAGAGCTTGCTGCGGTGCAAATGCCTGGGGGCGGGCCAGCGTCTAGGTGCAGGACCCGGAGATGGGGTAATTACCATTCATGCTTCATCAGTGCTCAGCATAATGGGGAGTTGTTTGTTTGTTTGAAGATTTTATTTATTTATTTGACAGAGAGATCACAAGTTGGCAGAGAGGCAGGAAGAGAGAGAGGGGGAAGCAGGCTCCCCGCCGGGCAGAGAGCCCAATGCGAGGCTCGATCCCAGGACCCTGAGATCATGACCTGAGCCGAAGGCAGAGGCCTTAACCCACTGAGACACCCAGGCGCCCCCATGTTGAACTTTTTTTTAAAAAAGATCTTCTTTATTTACTTGAGAGAGAGAGAGTGAGAGACAGAGACACAGCACAAGCAGGGGGAGGGACAGAGAAAGAAGGAGAAGCAGACTCCCCACTGAGCAGGGACCCCGACACGGGACTTGATCCCAGGACCCCAGTATTGTGATCTGAGCTGAAGGCAGAGCCTTTAACCTACTGAGCCACCCCCAAGTGCCCCAATGGGGAATTGTTTTTTTTAAAGAACATTCTTGAGTTAGAATATTGAAACATCAGAGGTGTGATTCTGTGTAGCCTGTTAACACATTTACTGAGCATCTATTTGTGCAGATGTTTCCAGATGGTATAAAATGAATCGGCTTTTGGGTTACTCAAGGGAATAATGTGTGCATGTAGATAACTGGTGTGGAGTGGCACCGCATGTGTGCGTGCTTTTGTGTGCGTGTGTGCGTGTGCATTCAGGTGTGCGTGTGTGTGAGGGAGAGACAGATTTGGGAGGCAGTGAGGGAAGGGCGGCCACCATTCAGAGGGGTGAGCGCTTTCAGCTTGGTGTAGGAAGGCTTCTTAGAGACCATGTTTCTTCTGGCGCTAAAAGGCCGGTCATGATCAGTCCCACAGAGAAATGGTTTCCACCGCACCCCATCCTTTCCCTTTGCCAAGCCGCTGCTCTTGTTGCCTTCACCCACTTAATAAATGGCAGCTCCACCCATCTAGGTGTTCAGGCCAGAACAATCAGAATCGTCACTGTTTCTGCTCTTCCTCTCACCCCCACATCCAAACCATGAACAAATCCTGTGGTAACTCTGGTTTAAGCTGCTATTGCCTCTCACCGGGATAATTGCAATAGTTTCCAGTGTGGTATCTCTCTTTCCCCTCTCCTTATAGTTTGTCCTCAACACTGCAGCCAGACTCAGCTGTCACTGTGTAAGTCAGATGTGCTTCTTCCCTGGTCAGAACCCTCCGGGCTCTGATTTTGCTCACAGTAAAGGCCATTGTCCCCACAGTGGCCCACAAGGCCCACATGATCTTCCCTCACACCCTTCTCACCACCTCCAGCCCCACCGGCGTCCTTGCCTTTCCTAAAACACATCACCACATTCCTGCCTCAGGGCCTTTGCACCTGCTGCACCTACTCCCTGGAATGCTCTTTTCCTATTTTCTCTGTAGAGGCTCCCTCCCTTCCTATTTTCTCTGTAGAGGCTCCTACACGGTTCTGTTCAAATGCCACCTCTCTCGTAAGGCCTTCTCTGACTTCTCTGACCACCTTGATGGTCACCCCCTGGCATTCAGTAGTCCCCTCACTGTGCTACCTCACTGTTCCCCCTACCCTTTATTATCACCTGGCACACTGTGGATTTTACATGTTTGTTTATTTACCTGTCTGCCTTCACTTGAACATAACCTCTGCCAGAGGAGGGATTTTTGTCTGTTTTGTTTGCTGTTGACTTCTAGCTCCTAGAATAGTGCCTGGCAAATAGTAGGCACTTGGCAAGCCTTGGTCGACTGAGTGGGGGAATGAAGGAAGAGGCAGTCATGCAGAATGTATATGTACAGAAGGTAGGAGTATGAGATATGTATGGGGACCAGGGACCGACTTGACCTGGCAGGGCGTGGGCTCCAAGGGGACTGGCCCTGGGCAGAGAGGCTCTCAGTCATGTGGGTCTTGGTTTGGGTTAGCAGTGAGAAGCCAGGGCTGAGGATGAGTTCATGGAGGGGTAATGAGGAAGAACCATGGCCAGGCTGCCTCTGGGGGTGCTCCATGACTTTAGGATGATGACTTATTTTCAAGATCTGAGAAGCACCGCCCTGGTCTAAAAGAGGCACCCAGCCACTTGGGTCGTATGGAGTAGTTTATAAAACTCATGTTAAGCTTAACTTTCACAGAAGGTGCACACTATCAGAGTGTTCTCTTGCATTTGGAATTCAGGGGATTCAGGGAGTTTTGGGGTCACACTCTGAAGGGCTCCAGCCTGGTGCAGTACCAAAAGGTTCTACCTTGAAGGCTTCCCCTCTAGGACTGCCTTCTGCCCCCCTTGGACTTCCCAGATTTGAAGGTTCAGTTGGGCACTGCAGGAAGATATTTTTCCAGGGACTGCTGCTGTTTTGAGAACCTAAGAGCAGAAACAGTTTCTTTAAAGAAAATGTAGTTTTGTCTATAGGTATCTTGTGGGAAAATAAAGCATGAAGAGATGTACTCTTAAAAAAAATCTTTTTCTTCCATAAAGAAACTTTCTTTTATGAAATATTTGGAAAAGAGAGAAAAGTTATCCACAAAGGAGTGGACACAATGGAATTAAAAAACAACAACAACAACAACCGCCGGAACACTTATATTTGGGCTGCGTGTGTTGGAAACTGTTAGTCATGCTGTTTGAAGAGGGACCTTCAGTTACCCAGCCCCTGCTGACGGCCATGTCCCTTAAAGGTGTGCTTACTGTTTTTAGCCTCAAAGACCAAACACGTAAGAGATTACTCACCAAGGACGCCATCTGATTTAAGAGTTTGTTAAAAATATTGGATTTTTCTCCTAGGGCAGACGCCATCTGACAAGCTCTGAAAAAGCTGGGGGAGAAGCAATTAGAAGCAGATGTTGCTGTGACTGGTATTGGCATGTTTGCGAGTCTCTCCCAAGCTAATAATGTGGGTAAAGGGATCTGTGCAATGTTTGTTTTTACTTCCTTCTCTACCAACAATCCGACTGCCCCTCCTCCCCGCCTGGGTCACAGGGCTAGTTCCATTTGCATCAGCAGGCTCAGAGACAGCTCTTTCTCCTGCTTCAGTTATGTTTCCTCTGATAGGTGTTGCCTGAGTGTCTCAAGTGGGCACAACCAGAGGACCAGAGAGGAAAGGCACAGGCTCCCTGCCCTCCTCATTCCCACCTGGGGTGGCTCCCACCCGGAGCCTTTTGAGCCTACTGGGCTGCCAGGGTGCATGGCGCTGTCCCAGGTGCTGAACTCTCCAGTCCTCTCTGTTGATAAACGTCTGGGGCTGAGCAGCTTGGCTTTTTTGGACCACCCTCAGAGACAGTGGAGAAAACTGCAGGTGGAGGCAAGAGGGACACACACCTTAGAGTAAAATCAAAACCAGCTTCCCCTTTTAAATATGTGATCACATGAAAAATTAAAAGAAGTAAAGAGAAGGGATAGTGGAGTCAGCCAAAGGTAGACATTAGTAACATTGTAATACTTTTTTCTTTGTTCTTTTTCTGTGTGTGTGTGTGTGTGTGTGTGTGTGCGTGTGCACGCGCGCGTGCGTGCGTGTGTGTGTCTGTGTCTTTTTTAAAACATTGGTCTTTTTTTTTTTAAGATTTTATTCATTTGAGAGAGAGAGAGACAGAATAGAAGCAGAGGGAGAGGGAGAAGCAGACTCCCTGCTGAGCTGGGAGCCCCATGTGGGGCTTGATCCCAGGACCCTGAGATCATGACCCGAGCCGAAGGCAGACGCCTAACCGACAGAGCCACCCAGTTGTCCCTGGTCTTGTATTTATACACAATTTTATATTTTGCTTTTCACATAGCACTGTAATGTAGGGTTTTCCTTGTTATCACAAACTCTTGAAAAATTTTCAGTCCATCCCTTTGATACAGAGTGCTTAGCTGGCTTGCTTCTTGCCTCATCCCTGGTGCTCAGAGCCGAGTCTGACATAAACCAGCGCTTGATAAAAATGGATGGAATGGGTCGTTTTCAAACAATTTAACTTATTAAGCCATTTCCTTAATTGGACATTGAGGATAGTTCTTTTCTTTCTTTTCTTTTCTTCTTTCTTTTCTTACAATTAATGGATGTGAAGGTGGAGATCAGGGTCAGCAAACTACAGCCCAGGGCTAGATCCAGCTTGCTGTCTGCTTTTGTAAAGTTTTATTGGAACACAGCCACACCCACTCATTTGTATATCATTTGGAGCTGCTTTCACACTACCAGGGCAGAGCTGAGTAGTTATGACAGAGACCACATGGGCTGCAGACCCTGGCTGGGCTCTGCTGTTGGATAGGTCTGGCTGTGACATCTGTCACTCTATTGATTGCCGAGGCTCAGCCTCCCGATCTGGCTGACGAGGTGGGAGCCCCTGTGCCTCACTTTATTAGAGGCATTCTTTTTTTTTTTTTTTAAATTAACATATAATGTATTATTAGTTTCAGGGGCATAGGTCTGTGATTCATCAGTCTTAAACAATTCACAGTACTCACCGTGGCACATGCCCTCTCCACTGTCCATCACCCAACCACTCCATCCCTCCCACCCCTCCAGCAACCCTTAGTTTGTTTCTTGAGATTGAGTCTCCTATCATTTGTTTCCCTCTCTGGTTTCATCTTGTTTCAGTTTTTCCTCCCTTCCACTATGTGTTAGAGGCATCCTTACGGAGACATTGTGCTCAGAGAATGTCTTTTCCAGAGAACTGTTCTTTGGTCAAGTTTCTCTCCATTATAATCTCCAAACAGACCACCTGGTCTGTAAGACACACGTCTGTGCATCTAGTGCTCTCCATATTGATGTTTATTTGCTTAAGCTTGGGTCCCAGAACTCAAATCACTGGGTCAAGTGAATCAGCATTTTGAAGGCAAGGGGTGGATTTCCAAGGACAGAGCTGAGGCACGCTGTGCGGGGATAGAACCTGTCCCCGGAGCACGACTGCAAGGCCAGACTGCCTCTCCGCCGCCGTCGGAGAGAATGGAGTCTGAGGAGTTGGAACAGATAACTTTTAAGCTACACTCCAGTCATACGATTTTATGATCCTTAAGCTGAGCCAAATGATGAATGTTGGGATTCTGGACTTCTCAGGGCCAGCCCAATTCATTAGAGCAAATGGGCTGTTTGGCTTCCCTCTCTTCTTTTCTTGGCCGATTTCTCTCTGCCTCGGTTTTGATGATTGGAGTACATCTCTCATCACTACAGAGTGCCTTGACTTCATTTCCAGCAGGTCAGCGGGATGTGTTCTGTGTGATTCGGCTGAACACACATGCTCGAGCTGGCGTAATACCACCAGCGGGATCTCCAACTTCTTCCTCCAGCAGCTTGCTTTAACACGGATGTGGCCTGGAGTCCAGGAGGCCTGTGGGCTGGACTTCATGTCACTGTAGGGTCCCTCTCTCCAGAAGCCCCTCCAGCTTCCAGTGCTGCTGGCCGGAGCTACAGGAGACCTGGGCTCACGGCCTCCTTGCACCACGCGGCATGCAGCTGGGTGATTGTAGGCAAACCCCATAGACTATAGTCTCTCTCAGCCGTGGTTCCCCTGTTGGTATAGTCAAGGGGCAGGACAAGGCCATCCATAAAGCATGGCTTTGCACACTGCCTGTGTGCCAGCGAGCACTTGGGGCTCCTGTTAGGATGCAGATTCTGTGTCAGCAGGTCTGCAGTGGGGAGGACATCCTAGTCTGTTGGGGCTGCTAGAACAAAATAACCACAGACCGAGAGGCTTAAAAAACAGACATTTATTTTGCAAAGTTCTGGAGGCTGGGAGCCCAAGATCAGGGTGCTATCATGATCAGGTTCTGGTGAAGACTCTTCTCCTGGCTTGGAGAGGGCTTCTTTCTTGCTGTGTCTTCGCATAATGGAGGGAGAGAGCTCCAATCTTTTCATCCCCTTAGAAGGACGCCCATCCCATCATGGGGCCACAGCCTCATGACCTCATCTAAACCTTATCACCTTCTGAAGACCTCTCCTCCGGACGCCATCACACTGATGATTAGGGCTTCAACATATAGATTTGGAGGGACACATCCAGGCCATTGCAGATGAAATCTTGTATTTTTAACAAGCTCCCAGGAGGTGCAGAGGCAAATGGTGCATGGACTGCACTTTGAGAAGCCAGGGCCCAGAGGTCTTCCGAACTGAGAGGTTACTTGCTTCTGTCACGTGAGCTCCCTTGGCTTTCAACCTTGATTGGTCTGCACTGTCTGTGACCTGTTTCAGTGTTAGCCCCTTGCCTTCTTACTTGACCGTGGGTTTTTTCAGCTGACAGGTATTCACAGCTGCCTATGGAGGGCTGAGCTGAGTTGTGTCTGTGCGCCAGCATCTCTCACAGGGCCTGGACCAGACAGGCGCTCAGGGAGTAACCTGGGTCAGCTGTCCCTCTGAGCATGATGGAGCCCTGAAGCAGCAGCCCACCCCAGCTTGGGGCCGGTGGCTACCCCAGGTTCTGCAGATGTAATGGCCCTCCAACAAGTGGGGTACAGAGGCCAGCTGCAGTTCAGCTCAGCTGGTCACCCGGGAAGTGCGGACAGAGGCAGGGGACTTGGGTCCTGCACCAGATGAGGTGTGTTGTTGTGCCCTGACAGTGTGTGGCCGGCCGGCTCTGAGCTCTCGAGCCCCCTAGCCTTAGTTTTGGTAGGCGACAGTGACTGGTCTCCCTTATCTCCAGCCTCACAGGTCCCTGGCTTGGCGCGTGCAGCAGGGACTGGGGGTTGTAGAGCCACAGAGATGGAAGACAGGGTCCCAGCTCTCCAGGGCCTGCGGGCAGTGCTCAGGACAGTTACTCTGCAGTTACTTTAAAGTTCACTTTACGACGACTATGTAGTTTGAGCCAAGTTAACACAGGTACTAAGTGCATCCTTGCATTATGAATCAAATTTGGGAGAAAACTACAGAGGCTTAAAAATCATACTGTACAGTTAGTGAATCACCCTTTCGTAAGATTAAATTATGGAACCCAACCTCAGCAAATTACCTCTCAGTTGAGCAGGATTGAGCACTGGCAATTAGAAAAGCTCTGGCAAATCTAGGACATGTGGTTTCTGACCTGGGATCTTGGCTTCTGCCGTTCCTCTTCCCTTCTGTGGGCAGAGCTGGGGCTCTACTTGGCTTGCAAGAGAGTTGCAGATGCATTTTTTAAAAAAGATTTTATTTATTTATTTGACAGAGAGAAAGAGATCACAAGTCTGCAGAGAGGCAGGCAGAGAGAGAGGGGGAAACTGAGCAGAGAGCCTGATGCGGGGCTTGATCCCAGGACCCTGAGATCATGACCTGAGCCGAAGGCAGAGGCTTAAACCCCTGCAGATGCATTTATACCCCTGTTTGGGTCTCCAGAACACTGACCCCCACCAGTTCTGGGATAAATTCTCATGACTACGTGGCTCTGACAGGCCAGCTCACTTTTGCTGTAGTATCGATTTGACACGAATCATCAATATTTCATGCTTGTTCTACATCTTTTTGTTTCTCTTTTTATAAAGCTTGTAAAGGGCCGTCTTGACTTCCAGATCTTGTGTTAGGTTTTTGACTTTCTCCTGGAGCTTTGTTCCAGCCTCTCTGCCAGTGTGTGTCCTACCATGTAGGTGACAGTGGGGGAAGCTGCTGGCTCTGCCTCCCGACTTCTTGGGCTCACGTGTCCTTATCCCAGCCTCTCCCTGTGTGTGTCGTTTCCCAGCAGAATGGAAACTCCCTGAGGACTGTGATTTTGCTTCATTTGCTGCTCTATTCCCAGTACCTAGCAAAGTGTTGACCCTATAGTAGACCTTGGGTGGGAGGGTGGGGGCACTAGTACATGAATGACAAGCAGCCCTGATCAACACCAAGTTTTATACATCCCATCTAGTGAGCCCATCCAGGAAGCAGAAGCTAAGCCACCATTCATTAATTTGCTCATTTGACGCTTCTACCGCGGGCATCTTCCCCCCGAGTGGGAATGCTGGGAGTGGGCAAAGCCGCCAGTGGCTGCTGACCTAGGCTGACACAGTGGCCAGAAGCACCTCGAGGGCATCCGCAAACACTGTTGGCCCAGCACGCAGCCTGTCCAGAGGCAGCCAAGGCGTGAGGTTCGGAAACTCTCCTGGTGATTCTAATGTCGAGTCAGAGCTGTGAACCACAGCCCTGGGGGCCACGGTCTGGGGGCTTGGGTGAGCATCCCGAGTGGGGATTTGGGGGGTTCTGCCCTGCAGTATGCACTCCCGTGGTGGCAGCTGCGTGAGAGACTTAGTGCCATTAGTTTTTGTGGCGTTGCAGGCAGGTTGCTTATTTGCCCTAATGAGGTTTTGATTACTTTCCATTTGTCTCTTTCATCAGCTTTATATTAAAAAGGCTTTTTATTTGGACTCATTGTATTTTCTGTAGTTCTAAGTTTTGCCTCAAACCAAACTTTGTGTGCAGAGATGAAGAGTCGGGGATGGGCCTGGAGGGCCTGGTGCAGAGAGGAGCGTGGCCACGTACTCCTTGTGACGTAGGCCAGTTCCCATCCTTTCTGGACTGCTGATGCCCTGTCTGTGGAGTGGGGGTGGGGCTGGGGTGCTCTCTGGCCGCTGCCAGCTAGCTGTTGGGACTGACCCCTGCCACCCGTGGGGCCCCCCTACTGATCACCTCTGTGTCACAGCCCTTCCAGTGCACAAGGAGTCGGGGCAGCTGTGTCCCCAGTCCATTGGCAGGGCCTGTAGGTTCAGAAAGGTTCAGTGCAGCATTCAACTCACATATGGCCCGCTAATAGGGGGGCAAGACCTTGAACCAGGTGGCTTGAATCCCACACCCTTGCAGGGGTTCCTGTTCACAGCGTGAATGAAACTTGAGTGTTGTGTGTAAGGAAAGCAATTTGTCAGTGAGTGCTGTGTGCTTTGTTCAGATGTTCACTCAGCCCGGCCGCTTGCGGCTCTGCGCCTGTGTCAGGGCTGTGGTGGGTCCTGCCGCCTCGGGCCCGAACACAAACACATAGCCCAGCATGTCTGTGAATGCGGCCTTTGTGCCCCTAAGGTGTAGGGGAGGAAGCTGTTCCGAAGGGGGTAGCTGTGGGCGCGGGGGCCGGTAGCCACTGGGGGGCGTGGATCTGAGCCCGGGGCTTATTCTAACATTTCGTTTATTGATGTCATAAAAATGTTATGGGTCCCCAGCAGACCCCAGGCATATGGTGTGACAAAATCCAGTTAGTCCTTGCCCCCTAGGAGCAACTGGTCTATAAGAAGGCACTGTGGAAACCCCCACTGAGGACGCATGTTTCTTCGATGTGTGATGGATCTCTCTGCCTCGCTGGCTGCCTTCATGGGTGGCTGGGGGTTCCCTGTATGTCTCCCGGGTCCTCCAAAGTTTTGGATAGAGCTGGGGGAATGGTTCCCAGAATCCAGAACCTCAGAGACCTGCTGCCCAGCCTATCCTATCTATTCTTCAGCTCCTCTCTGCTGCCCTTCCTTGGGGCTGCCAGACTCCTCTCTAGAACCTGACATGTGACCGGAGCTCGGTGCGTGACAGCAGGAGACCCATGAGACTCAGGAGGGATGGTCTGAGACTTTTAACGCCCCTTTGATGACTTCGGCTCTTAAAAATACAATAAGGTATTCAGAAAATAGAAAGCACTGATTCTGGACTTGTAATGACTATGTAAATACAATATTTATATAATTCTAACTTATGAGTCCTTTATAATGCATTTTGTCACTAAACTAATCTGTTATACTGAGCACCTCTTCTTGAGATTTTTTGAAATCTTCGTATTTTTATTGAAATTGACTCATAATTTGTTTTACTTGAAAACGTTTTTAACTTGCTGTAACTATGGCATCCAAAGAAATCACAGGTTCGATGCCCTGTTTTTATCTTACTGTGCTTTAAACACTGACTACGTTTGTGGTAACAGCTTCGTTGAGGTGTAGTTCACATCCCACTCATTTCAAGTCTACAATTCAGTAGCTTTTAGTATATCCATGGAGTTCTACAACCACCACCCACAGTCAGTTTAGAATGCTTTCATCTCAGAAAGAAACCCTGTGCCCTTCAGAGGCCACCTCTCGCCCCCTGTCCCCTCCCCTCCTGCGCCCCCCAGGCCTGAGCAACCACTGCTCTGTGGTCTCTGTGCATTTCCCCATTCTGGACATTTTGTGTAAACACAGTCCTACGATATGTGGTCTTTTGTGACCAGCTTTTTTGGTTTAGCATTGTGTTTTCAGGATCCAGCCACATTGTCGCAGAAGCCAGAATTCCCCTCCCTTTTCATGGCTGAGCACTATTCCATGGTATGCCTCACCATGTTGTGTTCACCTGTTCACAGGATGGTGGACGTCTGTGGTGTTGCCATGTTGGGGCTATTGCAGTGTCATTATGGACATTCGTGTACACATTTTTGTGTGTACATACGGTTTTGTTTCTCTTGGGTCCTACCTAGGACTGAGATCACTGGGTCGTAGCGAAGCTCTACTTCTAAGAATCTGCCAGACTGTGTTCACAGTAGTTGTACCTTTATTATCCTTCAGCTTCTGTTGTTCATTATTAGATTCAGTCTCCTCTTTCATTCCTTTCTTTCATTCCTCATATTGGCATTTGTGCTTTCTTCTTTTTCCTTTTTTCTTAATCAGTGCAACTAGAGATTTATTGATCATTTCAATGAAACATTGGTTTTCTGTGCTGTGTTTCTACTTTCAGCTTCATTAATTTCTGCTCTTATTTTTATTTTCTTCTCCTTGGTTTGGGTTTAATATTCTCTCTCCTTGATTTCTTAAGGTGGCAAATTAGATGACTGATATGGAGTTTTTTTTTTTAATATACTAAGCATTTTAATGCTACCCATTTCCCTCTAAGCATGCATCCCACAAATCTCAATATGCTGTATTTAATTTCTCTTTGTTTCAAAATATTTTCTAAGTTTATTTTTACTTCTCTTTGACCTGTGGTGAATTTAGAAGTATATTGTTTAGTTTCCAAATGTGTAGAGATTTTCCAGATATCTTTTTGGCATTAATTTTTAGTGTAACTGTGTTATGGTCAGAAAACATACCTGGCATGAATTTGGTCCTTTAACACTTGTTAAGATTCACTGATGGCCCAGGATATGGTCTGTTTGTTGAGTTTTCCAGGCGCTTCTGGGAAGAATGTGTAGTTTGCTGTTATTAGGTAGAGAGTTCTATAAATAACAGTGTGCTCACATTAGTTAGTGGTAGTGTTCAGTTAGTTCTTCTAGCCTTGCTGATTTTTTGTCTCTATTGTTTCAGTTACTGAGAGAGGAGTGCTTAGATCTCCCACCATTATTGTGGATTTGTGTATTTCTCTTTTTTGGTTATTTATATTTATCTATATCTGTATTTATATCTATATATCTCTATCTCTATCTCTATCTATCTGTCTGTCTATCTATCTATCTATCTATCATCTATCTATTTTTTGCTTTTTGTATTTTGAAGCTGCCACCAGGGCTCCACTGGGGGTCTGCTCTCAGGTCAAAGCTGTTAGAGAAAATAGGAGAGAAAGACGGAAAATAGCAGTTTACGTCTGAGCCGGCTACTTCACATCCTTACCTCTCTTCTCGTCTCTTTGAGAGTCTTCAGGGAGTTGCTTTTTGTATTTTCCGCAGAGTGTTAGTTGTAATCAGTGGGGAAACAGGCTGCAGTGGTCTTACTCTCCAACTTGACCCCATGTGCATTTTGAGCATATTTTTCTCTTGGCCTTGGATTTCCCCTTTTACTGGCTAGATGCTGCCTGTCCTGCAGTCTCCACCATGTGTGCTCTCCAGGAACTGATCCCGAACCCCACTAGTGTGGATGCTCCCCTCCCTCCCTCAGTGCCATCCCCCCACCCGCCTGTGAGCCCCGTGAGGGCTTGGGGACATGGCTGTCTTGTCCGGCTTGGCACCCCCAGGCCTCCTATGCCTTGGCACAGGGTCAGCGGCTCAGGCAGTATTTCTTGAACAAATTACTGTGAATCTGCAACTTAACTTTGCAAAGATTTTATGACTTCAAGAAGGTTCCTGTAACCCAAACCCACGCCCCAGCAGATAGATCCCCGGGCACAGGGCGGCGTTGATGGCTGTACGGGTTTAATAAGCCCATGGATCTTCTTTGTGCCCCGTCAGTGGACAGACTGTCCCTGTAGCCACAGCCTTGCCAAACTGCCCTGAAGGGAGACTGCCTGGTGCTTGTTAGCAGGCCTGACGTGAAGGCCGAGGAAGGAGGTAGGATGTGCTGAGAGGAGGCCGCCGTGGAGCCTGTGATTAGGCTGCGCCGAGTGGTCCACTCATTATGTTGTGCTCTGAGAGGAAAGGCAGGCAGGGCGCACGTCTCTTCTCACCTTCTCTGTGCCCTTTCTACATCAAGGAAATTTCTCAGTTTTTAATTATAGTCTTTGACTTAAACGTTTTCTTTAAAATGGTCTGATTATCTGTCTCGCCTCGTTCATTTATTCATTGAACATTTGTTGAACACCTGCCATGTGTAGGACATCTTCTTAATTTACAGGATTCGAAACACCTCACGCCCAGCTGTTGGCACCTCGATCCACCCAGTGGCTAGACCAAGCCCGAAACCTCAGTGGCAGCTTTAGGATTGCCCTCCTCCCACCACCTTGATACCTGGCCTTTCCTCTTCTGGGGCCAACATATGAGGTTGTGCATGTCGTTCACTGCACACAGGCACCTGGCTGAGGAGTGGCTGGGGCTGGACTCCAGCCCATGCTCTGCTGGCCAGGTCATGCCCTGAGTGTGGGGTGGTCTCCACCTGAAGGGGTGTCTTTTTCCGATCTGTACCAGGGTGCCACACGAGCCAGGGGTGGTCCTGTCCTTTCCCAGGCTGCTGCCCAGCCTGACGAAATCCACTCCCTCTCTGTCCCCCAGCCTCACCCCAGGACTGTTCCTCACTCTCTCTCCTGGGGCCATCAGTGCCGCCCACCCTCTTCTGTCCTCTACCCTGCAGCAGCGTCAGCTTTTGGCAAGCAAATCGGGATGTATTCCCCTTTTACGTGGGGCTCCTCCTGACCTTGCCATGCCCACAGGGCAGGTCCGAGCCTCCTGTCCAGGTGCGGGTGGCTCTGCGCAGCCTGGCCTGTCTCCCTCGGCAGCCTTGGTCCCAGCACGGGGCCTGCCCCTCACCCTCCCTATAGCCGGGGGCTCGCAGCCCTGGTGGGGGCATAGTGGTGGCAGAGGACTTCACACCTTCCCAGACTGTATGACTTGTCTGCTAGGAGTTGGCCTTACTCTTAATAAAAAGAGAAGATAAATTATTTTCCAAAGAAGATGAAGGAGAGGAATCTACAAAGGAGCTAGCCAGAGATCTCGGGCCGAGAGAAGGATCCTGGATTGCAAGGTTGGGGGAAGGGCCGTTTCAGCTGAGGGAGGGTCTGTGTGATCTGGAGACACACGTGTGCCCCTGCCTGGAGAGCAGAAGGGGGCTCATCCTTTAGATACTCGTTCTGATTGCACAAGTGACGTGTTCCTTGTAGGCTCCTTGGGAAACGGAAAACTGGGACGGGGAGAATTGCTCCCTCACTCCCAACCCGGCCACAACCACCACTGACAGCCGGTCTCCCTCCTTCTGGGGTTTTTATGTGCATATTTAGATTTTTATGTAATTTTCTCCCAACATAATATGATAGCATTAGCGTTTTCCATATTGTTAAAAAGTTTTTGGATGATATAATTTTTAATAATTACCTGGTATACTATATTTAACCAGTCCTCCATAATCGGGTATTTATCATACCAGTGTTTCCTTTATCATAACACTAAGGCAAACATCTCTGTGTGTAAATCCCTAGATGCAGAATGGATTAAGGGGTGTGCGTAGTTTTAGGTCCTGGGTACCCCTGCCGAACCCCTTGCAGGAGGGATGGCCTGTTCTCCCTCAAGGACGGGCCTGGTGCGTGTTTTAGCCTAGGTGTGGCTCATGCATGGCCCCCTCCCCCCCACGCTCAGCAGAGCCGGTACAGAGGGGTGGATGGGCGGGGGCGGGAGAAAGTGGGGTGGCTGAGGAAGCAGGGGGTACTAGGAGAGGAACTGCCACCTACATGAGGCAGAAGGAGGTGGGCCTGAGGGCCAGCGCCACGAGGACTGCTGCTTTCTGGGCCCCTGTCTTGGCCGCGGACCTGGTCCCCGGGCGCAGAGTCCACTGTGCTCTGGTTCCCCTTCCTCAGCGGTTGACACCAGCCAGTCCCCCGGCCTCAGCCTCACACAGGTGGCCAGCATGGATTGCAGCCTGACGACTGCAGAGTTCAGGATTTAGAGTCAGGTGGGCGGGAAGGATCGAGAATCAGCAGAGGTGTCCTTGAGATGTCAGAGGAGGGCCTGAGCTCTCCAGGACTACCAGCACTGGGAAGTGGGGCCCCCTGGGGGGTACGTGAGTGGTTCCGAGGGCAGCCCAGGAGAGGCTTCTCAGGGAGAGCTTGCTGAGCCCCACGTCTCCGATAGCTGTCAGTGTAGGACCCTCTCACGCGCCCTCCCTAGGTGGGCCACAGGGACTTTGAGCGATAGTAGTGAAGCGGAGTGTGTAGCTCTGTTAACGGCACAGGCAGCAGGATGCTTGTCCCTAGAGGAGAGCCACAGACAAGGACTGGCCTGCCCAGAGTTCCTCTGACTCTGGGCCCAGCGCTCACACCTTCCCCCGGTGCTGCCCAGGCCCTGGGGTGGGGACGCCCACCCAGGGATCCCTAGGATCCTGCCGCTGTCCTCTGGGAGGGCGTCACAGCCCGTGCTTCCCCTCACCTCTTCTGTGTTCACTGAGGATCCCGATCAGGGTCAGCTCCTGCTGGTCTCCAAATGCGCTCACGGGTGTGGGGACACACACACGGGTGTGGGTGCCCTGGGAGACGGGGCGCTCAGTCACTCTCCCCTCCACCCTCCTGTGGTTCTGTGTGCTTGCGCCCAGGGGGTGGTCCTGCCTTTCCCCTCTTCCTCGTCCTTTCCTGCCCGGGGACTGGCTGCCTGGGAGGGAGGCCAGCTCGTCTCTTCTGCCTCTTCTTCCAGAGGCCTGGTGGCATGAGATCCGCTCTGGCTTTGGATGGCGAGAAGCAGGGGCAGGGGTGATGGTCAGAGGGAGGTGTGCCGGCCATGGTGCATCCTCCATAGCCCAGCGCAGGGCCGGTGCACTACACAGTGGCTTTTGTTGGTTCCTGTGACTTATGGTAGAGATAGAGCCCCCTCGCTTCAACCAGTGCCCTGGTTGGCGTCGTCAGGCTCGGGCAGGACCTGGTGTTTGAGGTTAGGTGGGGCATTTCCATACTCCATCTCTTGTCCAGAGTAGGCCGGAGCCTCTGTGCGCTGCCCCTCCTTGCTGTTTGAGCTCTGGGGATGCCGGGAAGAGGTGCTCATAGGCCACGCACAGCACAGGGGCCCAGGCTTTGCAGGGCTGGGCTGCCCTTGGCGGGGTGGCTGTGTTGGTAGAACCCGATTTAATTCGTGGCTCCATTGTAAAGTGAGGAAAACCAATTTTTCACTTGAGAGGATCAGTAACGTGGATACATATGTAATTGTCTCTGCTTTTCTTCCTTTCCCTGGTGTTCTGTATCCGTAATTTAAAATTTCACGGGCTCCGACGTGACGGCTTCTCTGTGGGTATGTTCACATTCGTTTCAGATTCGGCAGGCACTAATTGAGCAGCTACCCTGTGCCCCCGGCTGCGCAGCCCGTGATGTGTAGTAGGGAGGGGCCGGGCTGCGGTGCGGGCCGCGGGTCTGTGCCCTGCTGGCCTGCCTCCACCAGCTGCACGGGCCCGGGCCGGCCACTTGATCTGGGCGTCCTTGGCAGCACGGTGGGGCCGGTGATCCCAAACCCCTGGTTCTGAGGATGAAGTGAAGTCACATGTAGTGCATGGCACACGGTAGGTGTTCACTTAGTGCCACCTGCCATCCTGGTGTTCTCAGATGATAGTCACCACAGGCTTGTGCTCGCCGTGAGATCGTGGAAATCGGCATTCGTGAGCTGTCTTGAGTGTTGCTGGAAGCTGAGTGGGGATTGTGTCTGTGGCCTCGCCAGGCAGTGTGCCTGACCGCACTGTTGAGTGTGCTCGAGGCTGAGGACATTCTAGCCCAGTGTGAGAACATGAGCCCTCCAGGCTGATCAGAGATTCCGATGTACACTCCCCCATGTCTTTGATTAATTTTTAAAAGAGACAAATGAATTAATTATTACCTAGGAAGTACAGATGCTCAGAATGGGGGGAAGAACCGAAAATGGGACCTCTGGAGATGCCCTGTGGGAGTCCCAGCCCCAGGGGCTCCAGCCGCTGTCCGAGCGTCTGTGATGCCCAGAAACCTGGGCAGTAGACACCCCCAGAGACAGAAGAAGGTGGCAGCTCAGGACCTGTCTGGGGGCGGTTGGTGGGGGTTTCTGGAGAGTGGGACACAGGTGGCTGCTTCTCTCTAGGGATCCCCTTCATGCCCCCTCTCCCTGGGCCTAAGGCCCACGGCCTGCCTCCCTGCAGCCTGGTTAACAATTCAGGCTGCACTGAGGGGTACACCTAGGAAGGCTGCCCTCGGGTGCGTGGTAGGCTTCTGCTTGGACCCAGAGAAGGTGCCTCCGGTAGGACCCCCGACAGTTCCAGGAGTTTCAGGAGAGGTCTGCTCCTTGCTGTGCTGGCCCTCATCCTCGCCCTCCCACGACGGATGGTGCCGTCCTCCTCTCTGAGTTGTCTGAGGGGCGGTTTCACAGACCTTCGCTCCACTTCCCCCGCCCCATCCCTTTGGGGAGAAGGCCCAAGTGGCCCTTGTGAGTCCTCTATATTTGGTGCTGTCATTATCTGGGCCTCAGTTTTCCCATCTGTCTGGAAGGGGCTGAACTGGTGATGCGGTCTGCGTGGAGCAGCGCCCCCAGTACTAAGGGTTAGCTGGAAACGGCTCAGCTGAGGCCTTGGGTGGTGAGTGTCCGCTCCCTCTCCTGGGGCCAGGGGCCTGGAGGCCCCAACATAAGTCACTGGTCCTCACCCGCTCACTCCCACCAATGTCCTCGAGCTGCTCGGTTTAGATTGGTTTGTCAGGGGATCCTCCAGACACTTCCTGAATACCTGCTGGGTGGCAAGTAGCCACGGGATGGAGGAGAATGAGGCTCATCCCTGCCCTGAGCCCTGAAGTCACAGTGGTGGGGAGGAGACAGACTATTGGGCAGTTAGGATGTAGAGTGATACGAGCTGCCCTGGAGGAGTAATGCAGGGCCCACAGAAGGAGCTCATGAGTCTGCTTGGCACTTTTGGGAGGCTTGGTTGGCAGAGGGTTTTAAAGGATGTGTAGGAGTTTTATAGACAGCAAAGTCAGTGTAGGGCATTTTAGATATAAAGAATACACAAAGGCATGAAGGTACAGAGGCATAGAAGGGCTCAGCGGGGAATGGTAAGGAGTCTGTGTGGTTGGAGTACACATGGGGTGTGTGTGTGTGTGTGTAGAGAGAGGGTTTGGGAAACGAGGTTAGCCTGTCAGTGCAGGCAGGGCCTTTACCCTGGCCGTTTTTAGGTTGTGGCAGACCTGAACACCTGAATGGAGGCTTTAGAGACAGGGAGCCCTTCCCAGCCGTGTAGACACCTGGTGCTTCCGGTGCTCCCTCTAAGGAAGGCTCGGCCTAGGCTGGTCCTCTGGGAGCTTGGGCCAGCTCATCAGTTACACCGCAACGTAAAAGGGAAAGGTGTCCTCCCTCAGCGTATGGTTATTAAAGCACGCCATCTTTAAGCCTCATTAAGGCGTGTTAAATGCTAATGAATTTAGAGAGAGGCATCTTGGGGCCTCCGTTTCCTTGGAAACGTTTGAGAGCAGGTGCTTTATAATGAGCTGTACCTATTTTAAAAGTGAGTCATGAGGCCTGCTTTGATAGGCTGTATCTCAGATGCTGATGGGTAAGTGTGAACAAAGCCGGTGGAGGCCAGTAGAGACGCTTTGTGCTCTCTGAAATATCATTCTCTGGTGGTTTCTATAGAAACCACTGGCACCTAGGTAGGAGATTTGCCAAGCTCCAGAGTCTCATTACACATCATGTTGCCTCCAGCCTGGGCGACTCATCCCCAGCCTCTGAAGATCACTGGGGTCCTGTTGGCAGAGTGGGACAGGGTTCTGGACAAAACAGGACAGATGTGTCCTGCCGTTGCTGTAACTCGGCTTTAACTGGGTCTGTCCCATACCCACTGCTTGATTGCAGCAGGTCCCCACTTTGCTTACTTCAGGCCTCATTGACACTAAGAAAAGCTAGCGTTAGCAGAGTGCACTGCTCTCCACAGAGCACTGTAAAGGGACCTTGTATTACTGAAAAATTTAAATATATATCAAAGTGGAGAGACTCTTGATGAATCTCCATGCAACTGGCATGCTGTCTGAACAATTGTAAATTTACAGTCAAGCTTTTCTCTCTAGTCATACCCATTTTCCCAGCAATCTCCTCCCTCCAGCCTGCACTGCTGGATTATTTTGAAGCATATCCCAGAAACATGCTATTATTTCATTTGTACGTACTTTTGCTTCTTTAAGAGGTAAGGACTTAAAATAAGCATTATTATAGCATTGTCACCTCAACAGTTTAGCAGTAGTTCCTTAAATACAGTCAGGTATCCAATCCATATTCAGATTTCCCTGATTACCTCATAATTTTAAGCATTTTCAAACAGTTGCTTTGTTTAAATCAGAATCCAAACATTTGGTTGATCAAGCTCTCAAGTCTTATTTAATATGTTTCCTTTTCTTTTTTTCCTTGTGACTTATTCATTGGGGAATAAGTTGGTTGGATGTTCCTTTTCCTTATTGCATCCCCTATGGTGTCATTTATCACATTCCTCTGTTCCCTGTATGTCTCATACACTGGTTTCAGCTGCAGCGGTGTTTCCCACACTGTGGTGTGCACCCAGATCGCCCTGGGTACTTGCGGCTCTGCTTCTGCTGCTGCCACAGTGGGTCTGGAGGAGGGCCAGAGAAGGTACATGGCTTTTGTTTTCTTGTTTTTTAAATTCACCTATTTATTTGAGAGTAAACACACACACACACACACACACACACACGTGAGCAGGGGGAGGGGCGGAGGGAGAGGGAAAGAGAGAGAGAATCCTCAAGCAGACTGCCCACTGCCTGACTTGGGGCTAGATGTGAGGCCCTGAGATCATGGTCTGAGCCGAAATCAAGAGTCGGCTGCTTGAATGACTGAGCCACCCAGGCGCCCCTGTTTCTCTTTTTCTAAGTATCATTATAAACTCATGGTTCATTATAAACTCATGGATTTATAACATACTTGGTATGTTTTAATCAGTTGTGGCTATTATCCCAATACCCAGATTGCCCTATATTTGTTGAGTGAACCTCATTAAAAGTAGGCCCCCATGTCTTTTTGTTTGTTTTTAATTTTTCCCCCCACCTTTGCCCCCTAGGTCTTGTGTCTTTTTTTTTTTTTTAAATCAGCTTTACTGAAGTATCACGTACATACCGTTAACTGCCATGCATTAGCGGGCACGGTTAGTTTTGACAGATGGATCCATCCATGGAGCCACCACCCCAGTCAGGATACAGAATATTTCTATCACCCAGACATTCTATCCTGCCCTTTGGCAATAAATCCCTCCCTGTCCTTCATCTCCGAGGCAACCACCGATCCACTTTCTGTCACTACAGAGCAGTTGCATTTTTTCTAGACTTTTATATAAATGGAATCACACAGTAGGTATTCTTTAATATCTGGTTTCTTTCAATTCCCATGTGTTCCGTGTCCATCTGTATCATATGTATCAGGATTCCTTTGGGTTGCCAAGTAGTGTTCCCGTGGGTGCTTATATGTTTGCTTATACATTAACTCTTGGTGGACAGTTTTGGGGGATTTCCAGTTTTTGGTTGTCGTGAGTGAAGCCGCTAGGAATATCCGTGAGCAAGTCTTTGTGTGGATGCATATGTCCATTTCTCTTGGTAAATAACTGAGAGTATAATTGCTAAGTGGTATGCTATGTGTATGTGTAAATTTATGATAAATTGACTGACTATTTCTTATTAGCAGTGTGGGAAAGTTTCACTCGCTCCACACTCTTATCAGCCCTTGGCCTTGTCAGTCTTTTCCATTGTAGCCACTATAGTGGGTGTGCAGTGATGTCTGCTTATGGTTTTAATTTTACATTCCTGATTCATGGGTTTGAATATTGAATATCTTCTATGAAGGGTCTGTTCAAATCTCTGACCCGCTTAAGATGATGGTGATGGTGATGGTGGTGATGGTGATGGTGATGGTGGTGATGGTGGTGGTGGTGGTGGTGATGGTGGTGATGGTGGTGGTGATGGTGGTGATGGTGGTGGTGGTGGTGATGGTGGTGGTGGTGGTGATGGCGATGGTGATGGTGGTGATGGCGATGGTGGTGGTGGTGGTGGCGGTGGTGGTGGTGGTGGTGGCGGTGGTGGTGGTGGTGATGGCGATGGTGGCGGTGGTGGTGGCGATGGTGGCGGTGGTGGTGGTGATGGCGGTGATGGCGGTGGTGGTGGTGGTGGTGATGGCGGTGGTGGTGGTGGTGGTGGTGATGGTGATGATGGTGATGGTGAAGGACAAGGAGAAGCAGCAGAAGTAGTAGGAGTTCTAGGAGTTCTTTGTATATTCTCTGATTGTTTTCTTCCCTTCTGTGGTTTCCTGTGTTCTAAGAGATTTTTGCCTACTCTAAGGTTGCAAACATTTTCTCTTATGTTTTCTTCTAAAAGTTTCACACTGTCCAGGCACCTGGCCAGCTCAGTCAGGGGAGCACGTGACTCTTGATCTCAGGGTGGTGAGTTTGAGCCCCATGTTGAACATAGAGATTACCAAAAAAATAAATAAAATATTCCATACTTGCACTTGTGTTTTCAGGTCTGCGATCCTTTTGAGTTAATTGTTGTGTATGGTAAGGTTTCTTCCTGTGTTTTTGTTGTGTGAAATACTCTATTGTTTTAGTACCATTTGTTGAAGAGACATTCCTTTCCAATTAGATTGTTTTTGGATCTTTGGTTGATAATCAGCTGACCGTGTAAGCACGGATGTCTTCCTAGGTACTCAGTTCTGTTCCATTGATTGCTTGATCACATTTTCTTGGTTACTGTGCATTGTAGCAGTGTTTGAATTTTGGCGGTGCAAGTCCTCCAACTTTTTCTTTTTCAAAATTGTTTTGGCTATTTTAGGTTCTTTATATTCCCGTTTCAATTTTGTAGTCACCTTGGCAATTGCTACCAAAGGGTGGAAAAAAGCCTGCTGGTATTTTGATTAAGATTGTGTCTGATTTACAGACCAGTTTTGGGAGATTTGACATCGTAACAGTTTTGAGTCCTCTGATCCATGAGCGTACCATCTCTCTCTTATTTATTTAGGTCTTCTTTAGTTTCCCTGAACAGTGTTTTATAGTTTCCGGTGTTTAGGTGTTGGAAATAATGTATTACATTTATTCCTCAGTATTGCAGTTTGGGATACTATTGTGAATAGAATTTTATTTTAAATTTCATTTTCTAATAGTTCATTGCTAAATATAGAAGTCCTATTAACTTTCTTAATCTTGTGTCCTGTGACTTTACTAAATTTATGTCTTAGTCCTAATAGCTTTTTCATGGATTATTTAGGAATTTTCACATACACAATCACGTTGTCTGTGAATAATACAGTTTTAGCTTCCTTTACAGTGTCTATGCATTTATTTCTTTTTCTTACTGTGTTCAATCACTAGCCTCTCCAGTACAATATTGAATAAAAGTGGTGAGAGTGAACATCCTTGTCTTTTTCCTGACCTTATGGGGAAAGCATTCAGCCTTTCATCATTAAGAATGATATTGGATATGGGTTTTGGGTAGATATCCTGAATCAGTTTAAGGGAGATACCTTCTATTCTTAGTTTTCTGAAGTTTTTTTTTTTAATCATATAGTGATGTTAAACTTTGTCAAATTACTTTACCACATCCGTATTTTTTCCTATATTCAGTTAATAGGGTATATTACATTATTTTTAAAAGAAATGTTACATGAACCATGCATTTCTAGAATAAACCCTACTTGGTCATGATGTATTATTTTTTTAATATGTGGTTAATTCTAGTTGCTAATAATTTGTTAAGGATTTTATATTTTTGTTCATGAGGATATTGGCTTATAATTTTTTCTTGTGTTGTCTTCATCTTGTTTTGATGTGAGATTAATATTGGCCTCAAAAAACTGAGTGGAGAAATCTCTCATCATGTACTTCCTGAATGTTTGCATAGGAGTGGTGTTATTTCCTCCTTAATGTTTGATGGAATTCACCAGTGAAGGCATCGGGACCTAGGGTTTTCTTTGTTGGAAGATTTTTAATTACAAAAAAGTTTTAAAGGTATATATAGGGCTATCAGGTACTCTGTTTCTTCAACAGTCACTTTTGTAACCTTTTTCTTTCAAGAAATTTGTCCATTTCATCTAAGTTGTTAAATGTATTGGCCTCAAATTGATCTTAACATTATTTCATACTATTTTTTAAGATTTTATTTTATCTTATTCTTTTAAAAGATTTTATTTATTTATTTGACAGAGAGAGAGAGCGTGCACAAGCAAGGGTAGCAGCAGGTGGAGGGAGAAGCAGGCTCTCTGCCGAGCAGAGAGCCCAATGTGGGGCTTGAACCCAGGACCCTGGGATCATGACCGAAACTGAAGGCAGACGCTTAACCAACTGAGCCACCCGGGCGCCCTTTTTAAGATTTTATTTATTTGGGGCATCTGGGTGGCCCATTGGTTAAGCGTCTGCCTTCAGCTTGGGTCATGATCCCAGGTCCTAGAATTGAGCCCCACGTCAGGCTCCCTGCTCAGTGGGGTGCCTGCTTCTCCCTCTCCCTCTGTTCTCGCTGTCATGCTCTCTCTCAAATAAATAAATAAAATCTTTAAAAATAAAAGTAATCTTTAGAAATAAAAGATTTTATTTATTTACTTGAGAGAGAGAGAAAGAGCAAGTGAGAGCTCTAAGGCTCCATCCCAGGACCCTGAGATCACAACCTGAGCTGAAGGCACTGAACTGACTGAGCCACCCAGGTGCCCTTGTTTCATTACTTTTTATTATTATTCTCATTCATTCATTTACTATTATATTTCATTTATTTGTTGCTACTATTAACTTATTAATTATTTATTATTTTTCATTATTTTTCCTTCCTCTTGATCTGAGTACCAATCTGGTGTCATTCCGCCAGTCTGAAGAACTTACTTTAACATTTCTTATAGTACAGGCTTCCTGGTGGTGAATTATCTCAGTTTTTGTTTATCAAAAAAAAATCACCCTTTATTTTGCCTTCGTTTTTTCCATGTCAGCCCTTTGTGAAAATACCTTCATGGAAGTATAATTGACTTCCACTGCATATTTGAAGCCTACAGCTTGAAAGTTTTGACATGTGTATACATCCATGGAACCATCACCACAGTCAAATTAAGTGATATATCCATCATCTTTAAATGTTTTTGTGCTCCTTTGTAATTTCTTCTCCTGCCCCTCCATGACTTACACTTGTCTTCAGGTAGCCACTGATCTGTTTTTGTCATTATAAATTAGTTTCTGTTTTCTAGGATTTTTTGTGTAAATATGGCCATAGGGTATGTACTCTTTTTTTAATATGGCTTCCCCCCCATTCGGCATAATTATTTTATTTTGAGATTGATCCAAGTTACTGTGTGTGCAAATAATAGTTTATCCTATCATATCGATAGGTAGGATTCCACAGTAAAGATATACCATAGTTTATTTATTTACTACTGATGGACAGTGAGTTGTTTCCAGCTTTTGGTTATTACAAATAAAGTTACTATAAACATTCATGTACAAGCCTTTTTGTGCATACATGTTTTCATTGCTTTGGGCATTACAGACTACATTGTGCCCCTCTCTCACTCATGTTAAAGCTCTAACCCCTAGTGTGGCTGTATAGAGTCTTTAAAGAGGTAATTCAGGTTAAATGAGGTCAGAAAGGTGAGCCCCTAATCCAAAATAGGACCCGTGTCTTTAAAGAAGAGGAAGTGACAACAGAGCTTTCTCTGTGCTGCACAGAGAAAAGGCCACATGGGGACACAGCAAGAAGTCAGTCTTCAAGCCAAGGAGAGAGGCCTCAGCAGAAACCAGCCCTCCTGGCACCTTGATCTTAGACTCCCAGCCTCCAGGATTGTGAGATAACAAATGTCTGTTATTTAAGCCCCAGACTGTGGTACCTCTTTATGGCAGCCTGAGCAGACTAAGATACTGGATAAATATCTAGGATTAGAATGTCTAGGTCATATGCTAGTCTATGTTTAACTTTTAAAGAAACTTCCAGTTTTCGCACTATTTTACAGCCCCATAAACATTGTGTGAGGGTCCCATTGCTCCGCATCCAAGCCAGCACTTGCTATGATAGGCCCTTAAATTTTGGCCATTCCGAAATAAGTGTAGTGACATCTCCCTGTGGTTTTAATTTGCATTTCCCAAATGACTAATGATGTTGTGCATCTTTTCATGAGCTCCTTTGCCATCTGTATATATTTTTGATGAATGTCTGTTTAAGTGTCTTGTCCGTTTTTTTTTTTTTTTAAATCAGACTGTTTTTGTTACTAAGATTTGGGAGTTCTTTATATATATATGTTTATCACATGTATGATTTGCAAATACTTCCTCCCAGTGTGTGGGTTATATTTTCATTCTCAATGTATTTTTGGAAGAGAATTTAAAATTTTCGATAAAGTTTAATTTCTCAATGTTTTTCTTTTCTGATCATGCTGTTACTGTTGTTCTAAGCAAGCTTTGCCTAACCTAAGGCCACCAAGGTTTGCTTCTGTGTTTATTTGCAGAGGTTGTATAGTTTTGGGCTTTTTTTTTTTTTTTTTTTAGTTTTGGGCTTTATATTAGTCTGTGGTCCATCTCATATTAATTTTTGTACATGGTGCGAGGTAATGGATGGAAATTCCCGGTTTGGCATGTGGATATTCAGTATTCCTGCAACATTTGTTGAAAGCAATACCCACACCTTTGTAACTATGGAAAATTAGTTGACTGAATATGTGTAGGTCTATTTTTGTAATATCTTCTCTCCCATTACTTACTTTGTCTTTACAACAATACCCCATTGTTTTCTTTTAATCTTTATCATTATTTTCATCTGAGTCATGAAATCAAGTAGTATAAGTCTTCCAATTTTTTTTCTTTTTCAAAATTATTTTAACTATTCTAGGTTCTTTGCACTTATGTTTCAATTTTATAATCATGTTGTCAATTTTCTACCCAAAAAGGCCTGCTTGAACTTTGAGCGATATTGTATGTAATCTACCAATCAATTCCGGAGGAGAATTGACTTCTTAACAGTTTTGAGTATTCCAATCCATAAGCATAGTATACTTCTCCATTTATTTAAATTGAGTGTGGGGTGCCTGGGTGGCTCAGTTGGTTAAATGTCCGACTCTTGATTCTTGGCTCAGGCCATGATCTCAGGGTCTTGGGACTGAGCCTTACGTAGGGCTCTGCGCTCAGCAGAGTCTGCTTCTCTGCCTCTCTCTCTGCCCCTACCCCCCCCCCCCCCACATGTCCATGCACTCTCCCTCTCTCTCTAAAATGAATAAATCTTAAAAAAAAAAAATCTAGTTTAATTTCTTTCACCAGTGTCTTATAGTTTTCACTATATAGCTCCTTCACATTGTTGTTAGGTTTATCCCTAAGTATTTGTATTTTTACACTATTCTAAGTTTCTGATTGTATATTGTTGATATATGGAAATACACTGATTTTTGTGTATTTATCTTGAATTCCATAACTCTAAGTCATGTATTAGTTATAATTGCTCTATTTTCTGCAAAGATGATCATGTCATCTGTGAATAAAGGCAGCTTTCATTCTTTCCTTTCCAATCTGGATGCCATTTCTTCCTCCCTCCCACGCTGCATTCTATCCCTTCCTTCCAGCTTATTGCATTGGCTTAAGCCTCTAGACCCTTGTTGAAATGAAGTGGTGAGGTGGACATCCTTGCCTTCTTCTCAGTATTAAAGGGGAAGTATTCATTTTTTTTCACAGTTACATATGTTAGCTATGTGTTTTTGTAGATGCCCTTATGAATTTGAGGACATTCCCTTTTATTTCTAGTTTGTTGAGAGTTGTTATCGTGAATGAATGTTGGATTTTGTCAGTTGCTTTTCTGACATCTTTTGAGAGATAATATGTTTTTCCTATTTACTCAGTTAATATAGATTTTGTCAATGGATTTTTCAGTTATTAAAACAACCTTACATTCTTTGGATAAAAGCTGCTTGATCATGATTTAGTATCCCTTTTTATAATTTGGGATTTTGTTGGCTAAATGTGTTAAGAATTTCCACATCTGTGTTCAAAGGGATATTGGTCTGTACTTCTCTGTAATATCTTTGTCTCCTTTTGATATCGGGGCAATGCTGGCCTCATAGAATGACTTTGGGATTGCTCCTTTCTCCCCAATTTGCTGGAAGAGTTTATTTAGAGTTGCTATTATTTCTTTTGTGTTTTCTGGAATTGACTAGTGAAGTCATCTTAGCCTGAAATTTTCTTTTGGGGAAGATTTGAAACCTCAGACAAAATTCATTTAATATAGGGTTATTCTCTCTTTCTCTTTGAGCAACCTTTGGTAGTTTGTATCCTTCAAGAAGTTTTTTCTTTCATCAGAGTTATCTAATTTTTTGGCATAGATTGTCTAGAGGCTTGTTAATTTTGTTGACCTTTTCAAAGTACCAGAATTTTGTTTCATTGATTTTTCTTTGTTTTTTTTTCCTTTTAAAAACTTAATGATTTCCTTTCTTAATTATTTCCTTCTGCTTAAACCTTGGGTTTAACTTTATATTCTTCTTCTAGTTTCTTAAAGTGTAAGTTGAGACTTCTGTTCTTTTCTCACATAGATCCTCAGTGCCACACGAGCTCTTCCCCTTATCCACAAGGGATCTGTTCCGAGACCTGTAACCACGAATGGACTGAACCCTGTATATACTGTATACTGTGTTTTCTCCTATACATACATGTTTATGATAAAGTTTGATTTATAAATTAGGCTCCATAATAGATCAGCAATAATAACTAATAATATAACAATATAATATAGTAAGAGTTATGTGAATGTGGTCTCTTTCTCAAAATATCTTGTTATACTGTACTTACCTGATGATATGAGATGATAGATAAAATGCCTCCGTGATGAGGCAAAATGAGTGACTTGGGCATGTGACATAGCGTTAGGCTACCACTGACTTTTTTTTTTAATGTTGCTTTTTTTTAAATTAACATATAATGTATTATTTGCCCCAATGTTGATTTTTTTTTTTTTTAACCACTGACTTTCTAAAAATAGGTCAGAAGGGGGATCATCTCCATCTGGGCCACAGCTGACTTCAGTGACTGAAAGTCTGGAAAGCAAAACCGTGGGAGAAAGGGGGAACTGTTGTGTTAATTTCTCTCCCAGAGTTGCAATTATGTTAACACAACTGTTGATATGTTGTGGTTTCAGTTTTATTCAGTTAAAAATACTTTCTAATACCTTTTTTATTTCCTCTTGGTCCATGGGTTATTACAGGCATTTGCTATTAGGATTCTGAATACTTGGGAATTTTCCAGATATCTTTTATTGATTTTTAATTCTGTTGTGGTACAAAGCATACATTGTGTGTTTGAATCCTTTTAAGTTTATTGAGACTTGTTTGACATTCTAGGATGTGGTCTATCTTGGTAAATGTTCTGTGTAAATGAAAATAATGTTTATTCTCCTGTTGTTGAGAGTAGTGTTGTATATGTCTCAATTAGATTAAGTTGGCAAATTGTGTTATTCAAGTCCTCTGTATCCTTTCTGATATTTCTGACCATTTGTTCTTTTAGTTAAGAGCAGCTGGTTGAAATATGTGACTGGAAGAGTAAATTTGTTTTATTTCCTTTTTAAGTTCTATTAGTTTTCCTTTATTTATTTTGAGGCTTTGTTATTAGGTACATAACCATTGAGGATTGTTATGTTTCCCTGATGAATGGACTCTATAATCATTATGAAAGACTTTCTTTATCCCTGATAATATTCTTTGTTCTGAAATCTCCTGTCTGTCATTAACCTAGGTGCTCCTGATTTACTTTGATTACTGTTAGCATGATACATCTTTTTCCATATTTTTACTTTTAACCTATTTCTATCTTTATATTTAAAATGTGTTTCGGGGCACCTGGCTGGCCCAGTTGGAAGAGCATGCAGCTCTTGACCTCAGAGTTGTGAGTTCAAGTCCCATGATGGTGTAGAGATTACTTAAAAAATAAATAAATGTACCACCTGAGTGGCTCAGTCAGTTAAGCATCTGACTCTTGATTTTGGCTCAGGTCATGATCTCAGAGTTGTGAAATTGAGCCCTGCATGGGGCTCTGTGCTCAGTGGGGAGTCTGCTTGTGGATTCTCTCTCCCTCTCTCTCTGCCCTTCTTCCCTGCTTGCTCTCTCTCTCTAAAATAAAAAAATCTGGGGCGCCTGGGTGGCTTAGTTAGTTAAACCTCTGCTTTTAGCTCAGGTCATGATCAGGGTCCTGGAATTGAGCCCAGCGTTGGGCTCTCAGCTCAGTGGGGAGCCTGCTTCTCCCTCTCCCACTCCCCCTGCTTGTGTGCTCTCTCTCTTTTCCTCTCTCTAATAAATGAAAATCTTAAAAAATGAAAAAATCTCTAAAAATAAACTTTAGTATTTTATTTTATCTGTGTGTGTGTGTGTTTTAAGATTTTCTGTTTGAGAGGGAGAGAGCATGCATGAGCAGGGAGAAGGGCAGAGGAAGAGGTAGAAGCAGACTTCCCACTGAGCAGGGAGCTTGATGCAGGGCTCAAACCCAGGACCCTGGGATCATGACCTGACCCTCAGGCGAGAGACAAACTTTTTAAAAATAAAATGTGTTTCTTGGAGGCAGCACTTAGTTGGATCTTGATCTTTAGTTTTAATTCTGTGTACCAGTCTTTTCCTTTGAGCTGGTGTATTCATCCTGTTTTTATTTAATGCAATCATTGGTGTGTTTGGGTTACAACTCACCATCTCAGCCATTGTTTTCTTTTGTTGCACCTGTTCTCTTCTCTCCTTTGTTTTTATTTTTTTTTCCTCCTCTTTACTCTTGGATTAACTTAGTATTTTTATGGTTTCATCTTATCTATTTTGTTGCTTTTTTAATCTGTGGGTTTGTGCTGTGGTTTACTTTTAGTGGTTGCTTTAGAGTTCATAGTATAGGTCTTTATTGTATCATCCCACCCTTAAGTCCTATTAGATTTTTTTACAGATTGTGTGAACATCTTACAATGTACAGATCTTCAGTTTAACCCTTAGTAGTCCTTTTTTTTTACCCTTAATAGTCTTGTGCTATCGTTGACATACATTTTATTTCTATATATATTATAGTCCCACAATACATTGTTACTATTTTTGCTGTAACAACAAATTATATTTTTAAAATATTTTAATAATAGAAAAGCATGTTCTATTTTCCTATGTATTTACTATTTCCACTGCTTTTCAATCTTTTTAAAAAGATTTTATTTGAGAGAGAGAGTGAGAGAATGAGCACGAGCAGAGGGAGAGAGAGAAGGAGGCTCCCCACTGAACAGGAAGCCTGACATGGGGCTCGATCCCAGGACCCTGGGATCATGACCTGAGCCAAAGGCAGACACTTAACCGACTGAGCCACCCAGGTGCCCCACTTTTCAGTCTTTTGTGTAGATTCTGGTTGGTGTAATTTTCTTTCTGCCGTAGGCTCTTACAATTTTTGTTTTCAACAGTCACGCATATTTCAAAGAGCTTAATTTGGAGAAAATATAGTCTTTTGTGTTTACCCAATCATCTACCATTTCTGGTGCTCTTCCTTCATTCCTGAAGTTCTGACTTTCCTCTGCTACTATTACTCCTTAGCGTGAACCTGTGTTTAGCATTTGTTGTAGATAGAGCAGGTCTGCTGATGATAAATTTATGTGGCCTTTCTTCATCTGTGAAGGTCTTTTTATCTCACCTTCATTCCCTAAGGATATGCTTTTGTCTCTAACATTCTGGGCTCACACTCCTGTCACCACTTTCACTGTGGCCACAGTCTTCTGGCCTCCACAGTTTCTGATACCCCTAGTCCTTCAGATTGCTTCGTTTTTCTCCCTTAGGTGCTTTCAAGACTTTTCCTTTAGCTTTTTGTCAGTTTTATCGTGATGTATCAGGGCTTGATTTTCCTTGGTCTTATCCTCTTCGTGGCTTGGTGAGCCTCTTGACTCTGTAAGTTTATGCCTTTTGCCAAATTTGGGTACTCTCAGTCAACAAGTATGTGTATTCTTCTGCACTGCTGCCTTTCCCCTTTCCTTTAGGAACTCCGGTGACAACAATACTTATGTTTTTGGTATTATCCCACAGGTCCCTAAGGGTTTATAAATTTTTTTTTTTCAGATTGTATCATTCATCTTGATCTGTTTTCAGGTTCACGGAGTCTTTCTTTGGTCACTTCCATTTTGTTATTGAGCTTATTCTATGATTTTTTTTTCCCCCAGTTCTAAATTTTTCTATTAAAAAACTATATGTAGTTCCTGGGGCACCTGGGTGGCTCAGTTGGTTAAACATCTGCCTTTGGCTCAGGTCATGATCCCAGGGTCCTGGGACTGAGGCCTGCATCAGGTTCCCTGCTCAGTGGGGAGCCTGCTTTTTTCTCTCCTGCTCCCCCTGCTTGTACACTCTCTCTCTTTCTGTCAAATAAATAAATAAAATATTTTTTTTAAAAGAGTGTTTATCTTTATGTCATTGAGGATTATTATAATTGCTTTTTAAATGTGTCTGGTAATTCCAGCATCTGGGTCACTTCAGGGTTGACATCTGTCATTTCTCTTTGTGGTGGTTACCATTTACATTTTCCTGGTTCTTTATATGTCAAGTAACTTCAGAATGTTCAATATGTTCTGCACGTTTTGAATATTTTATGGTAAAATCGTGGGTCCTATTAAAGCCCTATGGAGAATAGTGATTTGTTTGTCGTAACAAGCAACAAACTATGTTAGATTCAGATCCCAAGGTCTTTCTTTCATCGGGCAGTGGCCCCATTTTCATTGCAGTGTTCAGTGAAACTGAATTTGTGATTTGTGATCACCTTTGTGATGCTGGGCCGTGAAGGGGTTAGTGTCAGACTTGGGCAGTGGTTATATGGTATTCTGCATCTCCTGTTTTCGGCTGTGCTTCTGCGATTGTGTTCCATGACTGGATTGCTTAGGGATTGTCCTGGGGTGCATGTCAGCTTACACACAGAGCTAGAGGATTCTCAGCTGTCTCCTCTTTGGAATTTCTCCCACACTGCCTGGCCTCAGGGCATCCTTCCCTGGTTCTTCTGCCCAGAGAGAGGGCTTTGTCTCAGACTGTTAGCGTTCTGCCTTGTCATGGTATCACTAACCGGGATCCCTTTCAAGGTGAAGTAGCCAGAGAAAAGTAGAGGGAAAAAATAATGTGTGGCTTCTCCCCTTACCATCGTTGTCATACAGGCCCTTCTCCCCAGATCTTCTATTCAGATGTTTTCCGTCTGGGCGTTGGGTACTTGTGCTGCGCGCCGAGAGCACTGCAGTCCTGCGGCTGGGGGGCATTGGGTCAGGGCAGGAGAGCACGAGGATATAGTTGTAAATTCCCCCCACAGTCTCTGGCTTACAGGGGCCCATTTTCTTGTTCCTTTGACCAGAATGACAGATTTATTTCAGAATTTTTGCTGTCCATGCTCCCTATGTATTTCTTTGATACAGTAAGTCCATTTGTCAAAATCAGGAATTAAAGACAGTGAACAAGCAACCCCTTCCCCCAACTCCACAAATCTAGGCCCTTACCTTTCAAATTTTTATTCCCTCCCCAACCCACTTGCTATTACTTACTTTTTAAAGCCTTTAGGCAGTTGCTTCTTAAATTTTGTCCAGAGCTTTTAGTTGTAATTGGTAGGAGAGACTAGGAGGCTATAGCAGGCTTATTCCATTGTAGGTTAAAACTAGGTATCATCTTTAAATCCAGGCTTTTTTTCCCTCTTTGCTATGTTTTGAATAATTTCAATTGCTGTGTCTTCTAGTTCACTCATTTTTTTTTTTTTTGCAGCATCTCACCTGCTGTTAATCCCATCTAAAGTATTTTTTCGTCTCAAACATTGTGTATTTCATCCCAAGAAGTTCAGTGGGGGACTCCTACATCTTCCACATCTCTACCTACCATGGTCACTTTTGCCTCTACCCTTTTTTTTTGTAGTTTATCTTATTTTTTATTATTTATTTTTAAAATTAACATATAATGTATTATTTGTTTCAGGAGTACAGGTCTGTGATTCATCAGTCTTACACAATTCACAACACTCACCATATCACATACCCTCCCCAGTGTCCATCACCCCCCCCTTTTTTTTAAGAGGGAAAGAGAAATCACGTTGGGGTGGGGAGGGGAAGAAGGAGAGAATTTTAAGCAGGGTTGGGCATGGATCCTGACAGCGGAGCTCGATCTCACAGCTCTGAGATCATGACCTGAGCAGAAATCAAGAATCAGATGCTCAACTGACCGAGCCACCCAGGCGCCCTGCTTTCCTTTACCTTCTTAAATGTGCACTAGACAGATACAATCACTGTTGTGGTGCCGAGGTCTGTCATCTCTCACTTTGGGTTTAGCAGGGTTTAGAGACCATAGTCTGAGTGATGTGGTTGCTCCTTGTTTCTAGGCCCTTTCCGTGGACAGAGCTAGGAAATGTTTTTGTTGTTAAGAAAAATACATCAGGGGCACCTGGCTGGCTCAAGTCGATGGAGCGCGTGACTATTGATCTCAGGGTTGTAAGTTTGAGCCCTGTGTGTGGTGTGGAGATTACTTAAAAATAAAATCTTAAAGAAGAAAAAGTACTGATTTTTTTTCCGCAATTCAAATTTAGGATTACAGAATTTTTCTTTAACTTCTTTGGTTTTATGTATTTTTTCTTTTTTATACTGGAAATTTTTATTTCTATCTGCCCTTGCACAATTTGGGGGTTATACATATCAACACGAGCTGTGCAATGACTGAAGACAGGTTAAGATTTCTTGTGTTTCTTTTGGTCCACAGAACATGTCCAGTTAGGATCTACCATTAAATTACTGATTTTCTGTTCAGAATGTGTACTCACATTCACATGTAAATTATATTAGTGTGCTTTAGTGTCTCTCAAAATAAATCCCATTTGTGTGGTTAAGCTATCAGCTCAACACATGGTTAGTTTTCTTTGCTTAATTTTGCTTTCACATCTTAGAGCCTGCTTTATGTTAATTTGGTTGCATCATTTTATAAAATATATACATGACTTTAGAGAAGGAACTGGAAAACCTATAGCTTGTAGGCCCACTCTGGCCTGCCACTGGCTGGTATGGTCCTTGAGCTAAGAATGGTTTCTAGGGGTGCTTGGTGTCCCAGTCAGTTAAGTGTCCCAACTCTAGATTTCCAATCAGGTCGTGATCTCAGGGTTGTGAGATTGAGCCCTGCTGTCGGGTTCCACACTCAGCGTGGTGTCTGCTTGAGATTCTCTCTCTTCTTCCCCTCCCCCTACTTGTGCTTGCATGTGCTGTCTCTGTCTCTAAATAAAATCTTAAAAAAAAAAAAAAGAGTGGTTTTTACATTCTCAAATGATGGTAACATACACATGCCTACACATGCGTGCACACACCTGCACACACGTACATGAACACAGGAGCGTATACAGCAGTAACTGTATGTGTCCCCGAAACCCTGAACTATCTACTGTCTGGCCCCTTACAGACATGCCCTAAGTTCTGTGTCTAATCCCGTCTCCTCCATTCTCTTTCTTTATTTACTTCTGTAGTTTCTGGTTTATCTTGCTGTTGTTTTTAATGGAAGCAAGCCACACACACGTTTTCCTGTCCCCTCTTCCGTTCACCTTGTACACCGTTTCTCTGCCACCTGAGGCTTTTCTCACTGGATGGTGGCCTTGAAGGCTGCCCCGTAGCTGGGCAGGAGGGCAGGCCCTACTCTTTGCAGCTCCATCGCCTTCCGGAGCGTGGATGTACTAAGGTTCATCCAACTGATCCTTTCTGGATGTACGTTTGGGTTATTTCCAGTTTTTTATGTTTATAAGTATTGCTGCGTTCAGTGGTGTTGTACTTACATCTTTTTGGGGTTTTGCCAGTGTACCTTTGGGATCGTTCTACAGGTTGCTTTGCTGGGTCCTGCAGATTGCTGAGAAACAAGGCATATGTTATTTTGCTCGATGTTGCCCCAGTTCTCCCCACGGGGATTGTATCGTTTTGTGTTTCTGTCAGCAGTGTGTACAGTTAGCTAATGCCCCACAGCCACCTAATGGAGTGCGTTGTCAGACTGGGATTTTGCTAATTTGATAGGTAAGAAATGGTATCTCTGTGTAATTTAAATTTGCATTTCTCTTGTTATAAGCAAACCAAAGGACCAATTACATTTCCTTTTATGTGAACTCTCTGTTCACTTTTTGAGCATTTTTTTTGTAGAGGTGCTGGGTCTTTCTCATCCGTTTTGAGAAACTGTGTAGTAAGGATGTAACCTTTGCCTCTAATATAAGTTGCAAATATTTCTCCCATTTGTCATTTTTATTTACTTGTTTTTGGTGCCGTGCAATAGTTTTTAAAATTATTATTATTATTTTCATGTAGCCAGGTTAACCCATTTTTCTTCTTAGTGCTTCTGGGCTCAGAGTCATGGCTAGGGATGGTTCCCCCAGCTCCAGGTTGTAGAAAAACTCAATCAGGTCCTCTTTTCAATTTTTTTTTTTTAACATAAATTTCTGATCTGTTTTGAATTTATTAACAGAGCACTTTTGGTGCACACTGTGCTATGTGATTGGCTGCTTGTGTGAATTTAAACTCTAGAAACAGGCCCTTGGCTCACTTCTCCAGCCTTATTTTATGCATAGATTCCTGGCATCTTAGCATCTGAAGAGACCTCAGTGTTTATTTTCAGGGAGAAGGAATTGAACTCTGGGGAGAAGAAACTTGCCTGGGGACCCACAGCTCTGAGCTGGGAACTCTGGCTCCAGCTGGCCCCAGAAGAGAAGGTTTCTGAGCATCTGCTTCATGTCGGCCACTGAGCCAGGCACATTGCCTTTGTTTCCTCCCAGGCTGTCGGCCCCGTTAACTCTCCCCACCTTGCAGGTGTGGAGGCTGAAGCAGACAGGCGTGGTTTGCCCAGGACCGCAGAGTTTAGCAGCAGGGCCCCAGGGTGTCTGCCTGAGAGCCTGGGCCCTCTCACAGGGAGGGGGGCCTCCACCCACCTCCCCGGGGCCAGTGATGATGTGGCCTTGAGCGGGGCGCTCTGCTTCTGCCTCCCACTCCCACTGTGGTCTCAGAGTTCCTGGAGAGTCAGGTTTCCTTTGTCTCCATCTCCAGGACCCCAGGAGGACGCTGGGAATGAAGGTCCTCTCCCCGGGTGTCTAATAGAGACAGTGGTGGTGGCTCCCCAAGTGTTGGCTCAGCCCCCAGTGCCCGGACATCGCTGGGAGCTAGAGACCTCAAAGTCCCTGCTTTTCAAGCTGTCCTTTTGTTCACTGGTCCATTTGTGTATCCACTCATTCACTTCTCCAGCCATCGGTTCAGCGCATCTTCGTAACGCCTGCGCTATGCAGACCCAGTGCTGCCCAAGGGCAACCCAGAAATGTGACAGATGCCAGTCCCCAGGAACTCATGGTCCTGTGGGGTAGGCAAGTGACTGAGGGAGCACCAGGTCCCCCAGGAGCCAGAGCAGTGTCTCCCCTTGCCTTTCCTCAGGCTTGGGTGCAGCGGTGTGGTGGGGTGGGGTCAGGGGGCTAGTGCACCCCAGCCCTCCTTCTTTCTGGGGTCCGGCAGCACCCCGAGGCTGAGGTTTGCTTGTTGGCAGTCCAGGCCCTTTGTGGTGATGACCAGAAAGCCAGGCATGGGGAGGGAAGGGACTCCCCGAGACATAGTAATTCAGCAGCTGGGCCAGGACTGGAGCCCAGCCTGTGCCCCAAACCCATGCACTTTGGAAGTGGCAGGGACACGAGGAAGGGCAGCTGTGCTTTGGATGAATCAGAGTCAGCCCAGAGTTTCCCAGGTTTGTCCCATGGGCCAAGCAGGTGTCAGCTTTCAGGGATGTTGAGTGATTTTCATACCTGAGTATGTGGTGGTGGGATTACGTCTCCCATTTTCCCCAAAGCCAGAGCCTTCAGCCAAGTATCTGCTTACCTGACAGAGGCCACCGGCTGCCAGAAGAGTCCAAGGAGGGCTCCCTTCTGGATCCAGCCAGTTAGGCCCGCGTAGTGCCGTCCCATACCCCTGGGATCGGACGCACCAGCTGTCGGTGTAATTAAGGTCGCCATAAAACCCACCAGCCAGACACACAAATGGCTCCTCTGCTCTTTCCCAGGGCAGGAGCAGTTGTGAAGGCGAGTAAATCACGTTCGGCGGCGATCACTTCAAAGGTCAGCCTTCCACTTACAGCAGTGTTATTGGCAGGGATCGCCCAGAACACGGCTTGTTTCCCGGCCATTCAGTTTTATGGCGCCCTAATGAATTGGGTCGTTTCCATCCGTTCTCAGGAACGTACAGAACAATGGTTTTCGTTCTGGAAAGTTTGTCTTGGGAGGCGGTGTGTGGGTGGGCTTGCGGGTAGTTCCGTCTCAGACAGGCGGAGGGTCCCTGGCACCTTGTCCCCTCTGGCCCCTCATGCCACCCTCTGGGAAAAGCTACCTCTGGGCTGTCACAAGCTAATTTATGTGGAACCCCTGCCCAGTGGCTGCCACTTATTGGGCACTCAGAAGCGCCAAGCAGGGCCATCTTCTTCCTCTCTCCTTTCCTGGGTCAGGGTGTTTCCCCAGCTCTTGTGGGGATCAAGGTGCTGTGGCCGGAGAGAGGGCTGCAGCCTGTGGGCCCCAACCTTCCCACAGGAGCTCGTGGTCCCCCCGGGGAGCTAGGAACTGCCCAGTGTGTGGGGGCGCCCGCCAGGGGCCATTCCCTATGAGCTGCTCTAGCTTTGGGGGCCACTCCGTGCCTTCCCCACCACTGGGGGGGACAAGCTGCTCAGTGCTCAGGCCACAGCCAGGGACATGAGTCAGGCCAGACATACTCTTCTCTTGGCATTTGCTACCCCGGCCGTCTCTGGATTCCTCACCTGAACGGTGGTGATGGAGAGGGTTTTCAGAGAAGGGGGAGGAAGGCATTGAGGCCCAGGCAAATGGAGGCCTGGCGTGGCTGAAGTGAGGGGTAACTGGAACAGCACTGGGATGGGAGGAGCTGGCAAAGAGATTGCTCCCTCCCCATCAGCGCTGATTCCAGACACGGCCTTGGAGAGGCCCTTGTGTGAGTGGGACTGTTGTGCAAACTCACAGGAGCTGATACTGGAGACTGCGAAGGCACGCGGCAAGCCCCAGCCTCCGACTGGGCAGGCGGGGCACTTGGCCAGCCGTACCCCCGCTGGGCTCTCTGGCTGGGGGGAGGGAGATGTCCTCCCTTGTCCACATTCTGCGAGGCTCAGGGCTGGGGGCAGCCATAGGTTGGCTTTCTGCCCTGTGTTCAGAGGCCTGTAGGGCTGCCCTCTCTTTTCGGCCTCTGGACCGCTCTTTAGGCTTCAAGGGGGCTCATCCTGAAATCAGCTTAGCTAGGGGCTGCTTCTGAAGAGGCTCAGAGAAGAGCAGTCACTTGTCCTTATCCTCCCCGGGAAATTGTCCCCATATTTATGGAGGTAGGGAGTGGCCAGTAGGAGACTGGGTTGTGGGCCCCAGGGAAGCGGCAGGGATGGGGAGAAGCCCAGCACCCTGGCGGTGGGATTTTGAGCAAATCATTACATCTCTGAGCCTCAGTGTTCCTCATCTGGAGAATGGGTCTCAAAACTGCATACATTGACTTTATAGAGTCTGGAATGTAATGTGAATTTGACTTATATACATTTGAAAGAAGATGATAGAAAATGGTATCTGCAAAATTTTAGAGGTTGTGAATTCCAGTTTTAAAAAAAAATTTTTGTCAAGACTTTCTTTCCCAGCCAGCAGGCGAGGGACCAGAGAACTAACTGTGTCTATGCTGTGGCCACATGGTGGCGCCCTGGGAGCTGGTAAACAGGCCAGCCACGACCTGCAGGAAGGCCAGCGGCTGCCTTGTATTGGCCTCTTGCTGAATATTGCAGTCTCAAGCGTGCTGTCTGCTTGTTAAGGGGAAGTACTTGTTAGTCCCCGTACTGGGACCCGCCCCTGACCTCAACCAGGTGCTCTAGAATGGAAGGTGGATGCGATAAAATGCTCTGGAGAAAACAGAACTGCTTGATAGCTAATCACTTTGGTTTACAAGACAGGAAGCTATGAAATACTGGCCGTGATGCGAAGAAGTAAAAGTGTCTTTAAAGCTAATCTGTGTACTGTGGTTCTGGCTTTCAGGTCTCCAGGGACCCTGGCTTTCTGCAGTACAGTTACTGTTCCAGAGAGAATGGGCTGGGGCTCTGTGAGCTGTGAATTATGTGACATCTTTAGAAGCAAGAGCCTCTCACTAAATATGGCCTGCCATCAATGGGCATCATTGAGACCCTTTAGGTGCCCTTGGGCGATGGGTCCTTCCCAAAGCTCACTTTCATCAGTCTCCAGCTGCTCTCTTTAGGGGACTGGTGGGATTGGAAAGATCATCATGGCTCCCTGGGGGGCTAACGGACGGTGGCCATGTGTCAGTAGGCGTGGGGTGGGCACGTGACAGGCAGGACTGTCCGTGGGGAGGGGCCATAAGCAAGGCTACATCTCCAGCAGCCCAGCACTGCCATCACTGGGCCCCCCTGCTCTCTGGGCTCTTGGTGGCCCTCCCTGTACAGGTGGCCCTGTACTCCTCGGGCCCAGCAGCATGATAGGTGCCCACTCTTGCAGGTGGTGAGAAGCTACAAGGCGACCATCCAGCAGACCTTGGACATCCTCTTCCTCCAGGAAGGCTCTGAATTTCTGAGCAGCACAGATGCTTCGAGTCGGGACTCTGCTGACCGCACCATTATTGCCTGGGATTTCCGGAGCTCTGCCAAAATCTCCAACCAGATTTTCCACGTGAGAAACGCTATTTGGCATTTCAGTTTGTTTCAGCTACAGGATGTAGCCAGTGTAGTCCTAAGCTGCTGGGATCCCAGGTTACTTCCTGGTGGGGATGGCTCAGCAGGCAGGATCTTTAGAGGCCGTTCAGATGCTGGAAATCTCTTGGGTCAGGTAGACAGGTGCAGGTCCAGGCCTGCCTGGAAAGCCTTCCGGAGGTTCCAGATCACAGCACCTCCATGACTGTCCTACTCATCCTCTGCCTGGCATGGCCACCCCTCAGGGGAAGGCTGTGGGGGCCATCCATCCAGGTGAGTAGAAGATAGCCACCCAACCCAAGACACTCCTACTTTTCCTCCGCCACCCCAGCCAGCCCCCAGGTTTCTGTCCCACCCTTGCTCAGTACGTTTGGCAGGAGCTGTGACTTGGAAGTTCAAGCAGGGACCCAAGGTTAGCCCACCTCTCTTAAAGTCCTGGATTCACTACTTACAAGTCCATTAGGTAGCCTCTTTGATTCTCATTTTCCTCTTAGGAAATTGGGGATGAGAAGACTATTTACCTCATAGAGTGGTTCTGAGAATTGAAGGAGATGCTACTTATAAAGGATCTAGCACAGTGCCAGGCACAGGGGGCTCTCCATCAGTGCATTACCGCTCATCACCACCACCACCATCAAATCCAGCATCATCGCCACCATCACCGCCACCATCACCTTCACGTCACCACCATCACCGCCACCATCACCATCCCACCATCACCATCATCACCATCACCACCATCACCACCATCACCATCACCACCATCACCTCTACCACCACCATCACTGCCACCTCCATCACCATCACCACCATCATCACCATCACCACCACCACCATCAGCATCATCACCACCATCACCACCACCACCACCACCACCACCATCACCACCATCATCACCATCACCACCATCACCATCACCACCATCACCATCACCACCATCACCACCACCACCACCATCACCACCACCACCACCACCACCACCACCACCACCACCATCACCACCACCACCACCACCACCATCACCATCACCACCATCACCATCATCACCATCACCATCACCACCATCAGCATCATCACCATCACCACCATCACCACCACCACCACCACCACCACCATCACCACCACC
>CM052797.1:122226302-122241701 GCA_028533885.1 Nasua narica
CCCGTGTGGGGCCAGGGACACGGGTAGCAGTCAGCGGCACCTGGAGCCATGACTGTGACCAACAGATGCAGAGACGGAAGAAGAGGGACCCGCCCAGGGCTTCTCAAACTGCGTGGGGAATGGGCAGGCTGTCCTGCTGGGTGAGGAGGTGTCGGGGGGCGGGTGGCCCTCCACCACGTTCAGAAAGGCCAGGATCCTTGCAGGAGCAAGGAGGGACAGGGGCTCAGGCTCACGCGGTGCCTTTCCCTTAAAGGGGGGATGTGGCCCTGGAGTGGGACCCATAGAAAAGGGGCCCTGGGGAGTCCTGGGGGCGAGGGCCGGCCTCTCGGGGGGCTGACGTTACCTCGGACACCTTATGGACCCTGCCGTAGGTCTGGCCGCACTGCAGCAGCTGGGCCGCTAGATTGCAGTCCTTCCGGTAGAGCTCCTAGGAGACAAGGGAAGCCGTCTGGTGCAGGCTTGCCCCTCGCCCAGTTACCTGCCGCCCGGTGCCCAGGGCCAACGTGGAGACCAGACGTGGGTGCAGCTGGCTGGGCATCAGGCAGGGCAAGGACCCTCTCTGGGCCTCACGCACTCGCCTGCAGACTGGGGCGCGGGGTGGGGGAGCCTCGGTTCAGATCTGGAGCTGCTGGGGCACGGAGAGGGCCCTGCCGGGCACTTCCGCTGCCGCCCCAAACGGGAACCTCCCACAAGGAGGGGACCTTGGTGGAAGAGGGGCCTCCACATCTCTACGCTGATCTCCGCCCTCAACTTCGGACGCTGGCGTCCAGGCGTGCCCCGCAGCGGTCCGGTGCCCCATCAAGCCCCACTCCCGCGCCTCCCCAGGCGGCCCCCCAGGAGACAGCAGGTCGCTTCTTTCCTTCGGGCTCTGAACCCTGCAGTGGGGCTGGGCCCTTCCCTTCCCGCACGCCCCTCGTCCAAAATCTCTGTTAATCCAGTGAGCGGGTTTCATCTTTGAACCAGAACCAGAAGCTGCGCCCTTCTCCCCTCCACGGGTGTCGTCCTGGCCGAGCCACCATCAGCCTGGACTGCTGCCGCAGCCACCTCCTTGAGCCTTCTGCTGCAGCCCTTGTCCCCACTGTCTGTTCTCAGTGAGCCCAGAAAAGCATAGGTCCTAGTGTTGTTACTCCTCTGCTCAAGAACCTTCCATGGCTCCCTACTTCGTTCAGAATAAAACCCAGATTCCTGGAGAAGCCTGCATGGTGTGGCCTCCTATTGTTTCTGACCTCAGACCCCGCCTCCACCCCCCCCACCCCCTCGCTGCCCCCAGGAGTCCCCTCTGCTGTTCTTGCGGGCCCTCTGCCACTCTGGATCTTTCCACCGGAAGGAAGGCTCTTCCCCAGGCACCGGTGGCCAGCTCTCCAGCTGCTTTCAGGTCTCAAACTAGCAGCATCCTCCAGAAGCACCCGGCTGACTCCGTAGCACTGTTTGCTGTGTTGTTTTTCCCAGTGGTATATAGAACTTACAACACGATACACGGTTTGCGTGTCTGCCTTGTTCGCTGCCTTCCCTGCTCAGGGGTAAACGCCACATGCAGGGTGCGTTTTTGCCTGTGTTGTTCACACCATAATCTCAGCCTCAGAGGGCCTGGCAGGAAGCAGACACTCCTTAGTGAGTGTGTGGTCAGCTGTCAGGGGTCCCTGGAGCGGGCCTGGGCCCATCTCCCGGGGCGCTTGAAATCAGGGCAGCCTCATGGCTCTGATGCCCACGACGGCTGGCTGGGGCAGGAGTGAGTGCGCCCCAAACCTGGGGTCAGGGAGCCCCGCCCTGAATGCAATGATATGGCCCAGTGGCTGCTCCCTCAAGCCCCGTTTCCTTCCAGCAGAGGGTCTTTCTGAATCCCCCTGGCAGGGTATCTCTGGTGGGAGGTAGCCCTGTGCTCCCGCCTTGCCTGTGCCAGCCCCCGAAGCCTGTAGGCCACAGGGCCTGGGTCCCCAGGGGTCACAGGGGTCCAACACTCACATTGTCCTCCGACAGCTTGTCGATGGTCACCTTGGCCTCCAGCAGGTGGCTGTTGAGGGCAACAATCTCGTGGCTCAGCGCCCGCTTCTCCTCCTCATAGTGCTGGCCCTGGGACGAGGGGTGGGGGGGCGCGGGAAGGAGCCGGTCAACAGTCGGCCAAGGCCTGCGCCTCGAGCCTAGTTGCTCCACAGGCCTCCCGGATTCCCTCCTCCAGTCGATAACAATGAGGGGTTTGCAGGCCAAGGAAGGGGTAGGGGCATAGACCACCAGGTTCAAATCCATCTCTGCGAGACAGACGGCCTTGGGCAAGTCGCTGCCTCCCTGAGCCTCTTGCTCGCCTACAGCACGGGCACAGTAATGCCCTCCTCCTGGGTCTGCGGGGAGTGTGCCCTCGCCTGGCCTCTTCACACACCAGCCATACAGGACCGGACTGTGCTGAAGCAGGGGCACCGTCCCCAGCTCATGTCCTTCCCACAGCCCCACTCACACAGGAGGCTCACGGGGCAGCTTGGAACCCTACGACTTCCTAAGTCCTGAGAGCACCCACCCGTGCATTGCAGAAAGGGGCGGGACTGGCTCAGCCCCAGGGGCCAGGAAACAAGGCCTGCGACCAGCTCCTGCTCAGGCAAGGGGATGACGGCCAGGCTGGTGGCTCACCACCAGGGTTCTAGGGAGGGCCGGGGGGCAGCCGGCTGGTGGGCCTCACCATGCGGTACAGCTTGTCCTCCAGCTCCTGGTTGATCCTCTGCAGTGCCATGTAGTTGCTCTGAATCCTGGAACGATGGGGTCGCTGTGGTGCCAGGCCCGGCCTCCCGGGACCCCCATGGCCCCTCAGCCGGCTGGGCAGGGCAGGGCGGAGCACAGGCCGCCTCAGCTCCCCGCCCCAGCTCCCACCCCGGTCTGCCCGCGCCTCTGCGCAGGGCCAAAAGCTACTGTGCGGAGGCCTTTCCTGGGCCAGGGTCGAGGATCCCCTGGGGACGGAAAGGCAAGGCTCGTACTCACAAGCGGCTGTGCCCGGTCCTTGCTCAGACCCAGTCCACTCCCATTTACTCCCTCGGTCTCAGGGTGTTGGGTGGGAATCGGGGGCGTGCGCCCGCTACGGCAGGTAGTGTGAGGGTGGAAGGGAATTTGGGACAGCGTCCATCCTCTTGACAACCTGGGTGGAGGGTCACTGTGTGCCCCGCCCAGTCTTCCCAATGGGGAAACAGGCTGGAGGGGCTCCAAGCACCAAGTGGCAGAGGAGAGACCTTAACGCAGGTCTGACTGCGAGGCCCAGGCTTGGTTCCCTCGAGACTAGGAGGAGGGGGGAGCCGCTCGGGGAGGGACAAACAGACCTCCCGGGGCAGCCCCTCCCCCATAGGCACTATCAGTGTTTAAAATAAACCCGGCCAAGGGCAAACTCCGCCCTCTCTTTGCTATCTTCCTAAACGCTGGAAAGTGTGTAATACTTTTTAGAAAAATGTCTGCAACATGCAGAACCAAGTTTTTAGAAAAGTTTGGTTTTTAAGGAAGTAGCTACTCAGGGTGCGGGACACCTGGCCCAACACTTCACTGGCTGCTATCCCCCAAGAAATGAAAGGAAAAAGAGACGGTGGAGAGGTGCCTGGGAAGAGCCTGTCCCGGCAATAGCTAGACCCAGAGTCCAATCCCGACCCATCCGCTCTTGGGACAAAGTGCGACTTTGGAAAAGGAGCCTGCCTGCCCTCGCCGAGCCCCGGGCTTGGCATCGTGAACGGGGCCCGCCGCGCTAGGGAGCGGGCCGGGTTCCCCTGGCGGCGGCGGACTCCGGGCCCCGCCCCCCGCCGCCAGGCCCCGCCCCCGCGCGCTCCGCCCCGCCCCCGTACCTGCGCAGCTTCTCCGTGACCTTCTCGAGCTCCTCCTGCGCGCGCCGCAGCTCGATCTCCAGGTAGTGGCGCGTGGAGTCGAACTCGGTCTCGAGCTTCTCGAGCTTGTGCGTGGTGTAGGACAGCCGCTTGCGCAGCTCGCCCTTCTGCTCCTGCAGCGCGCTGCAACGACACGCGGCGGCGGGCCGGGCCGCGGCGCTGAGCGCGGGAAACCGAGCCCCAGTGGGCCGGCCGCGGGTGCGCCCCGTGTGCGCCTGGCCGCACGAACACACGCGAGTGCGCACGCACATGCGCACACACGCACGCCAGACGCCCTCCCGGGCGGCACACAGCCCCTCGGGGGGTCAGAGAGGCGGTCCGGCCCAGGGGCACCTCGCCCTAAGTAAATCCCCGCGCGTCCCCCTTGGAAGGGAGAGGCTGACCGCCCCCCATCCAACCTGGTGAGCGTTTTTAAAAGGCCGCTTAAAGGACCCCGGTTTGAGAAGCGCTCATCAGCCCCCCTCCCTCTTCCCCCCCCCTCCCGGGAAGCTGAAGCCCAGCGGCCTTGTCCTCCCCAAATTGTCTGTGTGACCTCCGGTCCTGAGAGAGGATGGGCTGTGCGCCCCAGGCCCAAGCAGCTTCCGCCACAGTGGCCAGCTAGCTGCACGCTGCTTGGGAAATTCTGCACAACCCTGGCCTGCTCCCGCCCCCCTTCCTCCAGGAAGCCTTCCAGAGCCAGAGCCCCAGCCCCAGCTCTCGAGGATCCATTTTCTACACAGACGCTGGGTCCTCAGCCCAGGAAACAGAGACAGGATAATGGCCCACTGACCGCATGTGCTCAATTCTAGAGCCAGGCCAAAGGCAGGACGGGCAAGGCTGGTGGCCACGTGTGGTATGGTGGCCCCTGGGGAAGGGCCATGGCCTCTGCCACCCCACGCAGGAGCGAAGCGTGTAGATACTTCGAAACACACACTGACCTGTGCTCGTCTCCCTTTACAGGCTGAGCGCACGGCCGGGGCACCGCCGGGGCTGCTGGAGGAAGGCCTCATCTCTAACCGTGGGGTCAAGAGTGCTGGCCACCTGCAGACCAGGGGCTGCGGCCGGCGGCTGCCCGGCACCGGATGTGTCTGCTGGGTATCAGGCGTGCGCGGAGCCGGGGTTCTAGCCCTGTTCAGGCTCCCCGACCAGGACGGTGTGGCCCACAGCTGACCTCCAGCCTGGCATCACGGGGCGCGCGGGGCCGCTGCCATCACCCCGACTTGCCGCTGGTCCCCACCGCCATGGGACCCCGGGCTGCCCGCTCTCCCTTCAAGCCTCGGCTTCCCCCGGAAAGAGCGGCCTGCCCCCATCTTGCCCCGAGGCACAAAGCCGTGGTTCTGAGAACAGTTCTGCCCAGAGAGGTGCCCAGGTCTGGGGTGGGGGGGAGGCACGTGGGCCCACTGTTTGCTGGAACAAGTGCACACCCCCAGGGGACAGTCTGGAGCCAACACCCTTTTGAATGGTCATTTCTGGCGCGTTTGCTGCGGGCCCAGGGAAAGGGGAGGGGAGGGGAGTCCCCGGGTGTCCCGCTGAAAACCCGGCAGGACACAGGGCTTGGGTGTCGTGGAACCTTGAGCAAGAGTCCATGTTCTCGGGACCTCCGAGACCCAAACCGGAGCAAGGGGACGAGGGAGCGGGCAGTCTCTTAGCCTCTGGCCCAGCATGTAAGCCTCTTATGTTACCAGGGGTGCACACCCAGCAGATCTCAACGAAATATTCCTGGATTCCTGCCCACTTCTACATTTTTTTAAATAAATAAAAATAAAAAGTTGCCTATGTTTGGGGAACCTCAGAGAAGGGTGGGGCAGGTCCCCACAGGGGTCAGACTCCAAGGAAGATGCAGAGCATTAATCCAGGAGAGCCCTGCAGCACGATGCCCACGGCTGCCCACGCGGGGCCGGCTGCCTCCTCCAGGCAGCATGCCTGACTGCCCCACCCTTCAGCTACAGATCCCAGATGGTCCTCGACCCCTGGCTTTTCTCCCCAGAGGGGTGGTGAGCTTCTTAGCTTCTGAGGGACTCTCCCGTGTTAGCCAGCCACCCCCACCCCGGCAGGCAAGGTGTTGGGGGAGGGGTGGGGCAGAAGCCCCTGGAGTCAGCTGTCCTGTGGGGGTGCAGGTCCGCCCGCAGCCCTCTGTCACAAGGCACAGGCGGGGTCTGCACCCTCGGGAAGAGCTGACAGCTCGTGTGGCCACCTGAGTGGCCACGCCCTACCACCCAGAGCCAGTGACCTTCCCTCCCAACCACGGCCACCCACCTGCAGCCCCAGCATGGACCCCCCCATCCTGTAGACCGCCGAGCCCTGACGTGACCCGGCCACACGTCCCACCCGTCCCAGACTGTCTTTCCTTCCTCTCCGGCCCCATCCCACCCCGTTCCTGGCCCCCTGCAGCCGTGGGAAGAGGCAACGCGGCCCCCACCTGGCGGAGCCCACCATGTGGAGGGAACAGGCTCCTCGGTGAGACGAGCGTGTGACAGGGCCGGGAGGTCACCTGGCCTCCCCCTCACCAGGCGACCGCTTCACTGAGCTGGCCCGTCCGAGTCTCGTGGCACCCAGTGGCCTTCCAGACGCCCCTGGGGCTGCTCTATCCCACCGGCCCTCGGACACTACTCCCACCCACGCCCGAGCCCCGCCCTGGCCTGGGACCACAGCACCCCCGGCCCCCGACTCCCGCCCCTCGCCGCCCCCCGGACACCACACCTCGGAGCCCTCAGTCACAGCAGAGGCGCGGGCCCGCTGCTGGAGCCCACTCCGTCTCTCCCCTCTCTGCCATGCGGCTCCCTCCAGCCTGCAGGCCCCTCGGCTTTGCCCGGGTGGTCGTCAGGACCCTGTTCGCACCCAGGTCCTCCCTGCATCGCCCAGGCCGAATTTCCTCCCCACCCGGCCACACACGGAGCCCCCGCCCCATGCCTCCATCTCCGGCCCAGGCCTCTCTCCGGCCCGCCTCCCCCACGTCCAGCCACCCACGGCCCACGGGCACCTGACACTCTGCGCCTTCAGTACTGTCCCCTCCCTGCCCTCGGTGGTCCCCACCCCCGAGCAGGGCACAGCTACTCTCAGTCCCCAGTCAGCCTCTGAGAAGCCATGGTGACCCCTCCCCGCCCCTTGCCCACTGGTGACCAGCTCCTCAGAAGCTCTGGACACGCCCCCTCGTCGGCCCAGTCCAGGAAGGCCCCAGGCTGGGCATCCTGGGGTCCGTGGTTGCCTGGGTGGTGCCCCCGTCGCCGCCAGTGCTTACCCCCTCCCCGGGCATCGACCTGAGCCCTGCCTGACCTCGGCCTCTGTCTCCAGATCTGTAAAGCTGGGGTGTGGGCACCCACCCACGGGGCACTAGGGCCGTTGTGCAGTCTGCGCACTGCTCCAGCTCATGATGCCAGAGGGAAGTGCCATGTGGATGTGGGGCTTCCAGGTTCCTGGGAATCTGGGGGGATCAATCAGGGCCCGGGCTGTCTGCTTCCCCCTGAGCGAGGAGTCGACTTAGGAGGCTCTGACATCTGGAAACAGACCCTTAATGGAAGCACAGGGAGGGCGCGGGAGTCCTTTGGGACCAGGCCAGCCAGCGCCAGGCCCTCGGGAAGAGCCGTGCCCCTTGGCCGGGCGCTCGGACTACAGCCTGGTGAAGTCACCTTGCTTTGCCCTGCGTCTTGGTGAATTCGATCAGGACGTGCACCTAACCCGATGGGGTGGGAGGGAGGGGGTGTTCTCCTGTCTCTTCCTGGCCCGTGGGAAGCCTCTGGAACCGTGTTCCCACCTCCCGGGGAAGAACCATGAGCTCGTGAGTGCAGACCTCGTCCCAGGGCAGTACCCGCCCCACACCCTGCTTCCCCCAGGAGCCCTCCCTGGACACTCGGGGGAGGCCCGAGCCCCAGGACACAGCCCTCGGCTGGGGTCAGGGGGTGCGGGCTGCGGGGCCTCGCGGGCCTGGTCTCTGAGACAGATGGCACAGGAAGGTGTGGCGGGGACACGCTCGTGGCCCTTCCCCATCTGTCTCGGGCGAGTTGTTGCAGACATGGGAGGGATGTCTGGGGACAGACGCAGAGACACCAAGGAACTGGGGAGACAACAGGCATATTACCTGTCCCAGAGCGAGGGCGAGGACCTGGCCAGCCGGCCCGGCAGGACGCGGGGCTGCCCGAGGCACGAGGGAACCCAGGGGCTGCGCAGCCTGTGGGCGAAGAGGACAGAGCTGCTCAGTGCGGGGGTGGGGGCCGCCGGGGCCCGCCATGGGCCCAGACAGGGAGAGGGAGGCTTGGGACCCGCCCCCCGCCAGGCAGCAGAACCGCTTCGCAAGGTGTCAGAGCAGGAACCAGAGTGGGGGGGCCCACCTGGGGCACCGCCCACCCTGGCTGCCTGGGCCCAGTGGTGGCACTGTGTCCCACCACCGGCAGGCCTGCCTCGTGGTCTCCACTTCAGAGAAGAGTCATGGGGACAGGGTCCCACCTGGCAGGACCCATTGGTTGGAGAGCCCAGGAGGCAAGGAGCGTGGAGGGACAGTGTGACGCTAGGCCCCCCTTGTGCTTATAGCCACACCAGGCCCCCTTCCTCCTCTCCCTGCAGGAAAGGACTTTGGCCCTCTTTGTTCCTGTCTGATGCCCCAAATGCGCCCACACCCACTGAACCCACCATCCAGGCAGTTGTCCATGCTGTTCCCTCTTCCGGAATGTCCTTGCTTCCCTTCTCTCAGTCCCCAGAGCCTCTTTTTTCTTGTGAGGCTCTGTTCAAAGGCTGCCTCTTCTGCGAAGCCTTCCTTGGTTCTGGCTCGTTGAAGGTTCCCTCTCTTTCCTCCTCTACCCGCATCAGACTGCGGCCGCCTCCGGATGCCCTACCTCCATCACTCAGGGCCTCCTGGGGCCCGGGCCGTTCGCCCTCTCTGTTCCCCTTGATGTCTCTGGCACCGGGTGCCATGCTGGCAGCGTGAGCTCCAGGAGCCCTGGGGTGCCGGGAGAAAATCCTTCCCTGCTCCGCGGGGCTGATAAGGAACTGGGTCAGGTGCACCTGGCGGGCCGAAGTCTTCCGGGGATGAGGTGCGGTGGGGCGGGAGGCCGATGGAGGGCACGTTGGCTGAGAGAGCCGCAGCCCACCAGCTCCCAGACGCCTTGAGCCTCTGGGCCCCCGTGTCCCCATGGCGCCCGCCGCCCCCCGCCCCCCACCCCCCAGGACAGCCTGTCTTCCTGGCTCGTGGCGCTCGGGCCCCACCCAGCAGTCACGCTCCGGCAGCCCCAAACTGCTTGTCACTGCTCACGTGCTGCAGGCGGTTTCTCATCTTGGTGACTTTGTCCCTGTGTCCCCTCTGCCCGGATCGCAGGCAGGCACTCCCTCCGGCTCGGGGTTAACTCCTCCACACCCAGGGTCCCCCCACACACCAGGGCAGGGATGGGTCGCTGCTTACAGGTCCCAGGCGCGTCACAGGGGCTGAGCCGGCTTCCCGGGTGTCACTGAGCCACGGTGCCTGGGACTCCCGCGCTCCCCCCGCGCCCCTGCATCCTGATCTCCCCCAGCAGCCAGATGGCAGGCCAGGAAACCCAGCCACACCACGGGCCACTTCCGGTCAGAATTCCTCCACCTGTGTCCATCCCGAGCGGGATCCCGGGGCTCACAGCTCTCCCCTCCCCGTGCCGGCCTCCTCGCTCACCCTGGCCATCGGGCTGCCCATCAGCCGGAACCCCTTCCTTCCCACCTCAGGGCCTTGGCCCTTGCTGCTTCCTTGGCCAGGGACATGCTCTCCCAGCTCTTTCCGGGGCGCTCCTCCTCTCCCTCAGGCCCCGGCCCAGCCTGGCACCCCCGCTCTGTCTAGGTCCTGAGGGGGCAGCACCCGCTTACCTGCCTGCCTGTGGGACTCGCCTTCCTTATTCGCCCACCGCCCCTAGTGCCCAGCCCAGCCCTCGGGGTGACCCGCTGGACCCGGTATTCCCAGGAGGAGCCAGAGACAATCCCTTCAGGACCTCGGTGTCCCCTCTCCTGCCTCCGAGCCCCACCTGTGCCCCAGCCTGTGTTCAGCGATCCCCACTTTCCTGCCGGCCCCAGAAGTCTTTTCTCTGTCCCTCTGGGGAGCCCGCCTTGGCTGGATCTCTCCCGAGGGGCAAGCGGGCACACCTCCAGAGCCTTCCGAGGGCCCCCCTGCCCCAGGCGCATGCGTAAAGCTGCTCGTCTAGTCTCAGACTGCCCCACAAGGGAGGTGGGCGCTGCACCGATTTTACAGATGGGGAAACTGAGATTCATGGCAATCAAGGAGTGGGGTCCCTCTGAGGTCACATGGGTTCAAGGCCAGGCCAACTGCTCTCCCCCCGACATTGAGATGACAGGTTTTAATGCAAACTGCAGTGCCCCGTAGTTTTCTTCCAACCGCCGCCCCGGCAGTGTGCTCGCGGACAGGGTGCTGCCGACCCCCCGTGAGGACCTGCGAGGGCTGCCTGTGGTCAGCCTGATGGAGGCGGGGCCTGGAGCCCAAGAGGGGAGGCAACCCGCGTAGGGTCAAGGGCAGACGGGTGGGCCTGGAGCTTCCTGTTGGGTCCTGGAGTTTCTCCCCGGAGGGAAAGAGTTCCAGGCAGGCCCGCCCGGCGCCCCTCGACAGCCCGCAGCCGGCCTCTGTAGCGAGGGCACCCTCTTCGCTATCCTGGTCCTGGTCTTACAACGCAGGGGGTGCTGTCTGGATGCAGGGGCTCTGTCTGCGCCTCCTCCTCAGGGCCCCAGAGCCTGGTGCCGGGCCGGGCACGTGGCCGAGGCCGGCGGCCAGGTGCTGGAGGTGCCCACGGCCTCTGGGCAGCCACCAAGGGCTGGTGGGGGCAGAGCTGGCGCCCTCTCTGCAGGTCACTGCGTCTACATGGGTCCTCATCACATCTGCATTATAGACAAAGCCCCTGGCCCCGAGTGGCCACGCGACCTGAAATGCCACCTGTGAGTTAGGCCAGACCCAGGCCTCCTGATGCCCAGCGCGGGGCCCCGTCGACCTCTTCCAGCGACAAAGACCCACGGACAGATAGCGCGTCGGCCTCTGGAGGCTGGGTGGGAGAGGGGCCGGCAGTGGCAGAGAACGTGGGTCCCCAGCACGTGGCTGGCAGAGCTCTCGCGGCAACGATGACCGGGGGTGGGGGTGATGTGGGGGGGCTTTGCTCGGGGGGGGCACCCGGCCCAGCTCCCACGCCCACAGGGACCCCCCGCTGGCCTTCCCCGGTGCTGGCTGCCTTCAGCGATCCCACTTCCGACACCCTGCTCTCGTCCCAGCTCACCTCGGGGACGCCCCTCCCTCCGTCACCTAGCCGGTCGGCCTGTGGCATGCTCCACACCCCCGCCCTGCCTCTCCCTTCATCCCGGGAGCCCTGGGGCCAAACCCGGCCTGGTGAAGGCCGCCTCTCCGTGGACGGCAGGAAACCACAGAGCTGCTGGCCGGGCCTGGCTTGGTGCTCATCCCACAGAAGGACCTGGAATCGCCTCACGTTCCCAGCCCATCCCCTCTCCCACCGCCTGGAAAGCGACTTCACACCTTCTGCTCTCTGCTCAACCTCCCCTCCCCTCCTCCCCGCTGAGGAAACGAAGCCGCCCCGAGGGAACTCGCACAGATGTCCCCGCCAGGTGTAGCCACCTACCCACATCTGCCCCGGCACCTGGCACCGCCCGCTGTCGCAACAGGTGGCCCCCCGCCCCCTCCAGGCGCGGCTCAGCCACTCCCCCCTTGCCACCAGCCTCTCCCTCTCTTCCAGAGCATTCTCCCACGTCGAGAACCACCTTCTCTTGACCTTCCGGGGGCCGCTCCGTTCCCTCCCTGCTCCACGGAATGCTATCTGTTCTCACTCCCAGCCTGCAGGGACCCACGGAGCCAACAGCGCAGGGCTGAGCCCTCCCCCTCCCACGAGCACCTGCTTCTCCTTCTTGAAGGTCTGGAGGTGCGAACATCCTGGCGGGGGGCCAGGGTGCATCCCAGAGCCCAGGCCTGGGGGGAAGGGCCGACTCGGTGCCGGCAGGGGAGACATGGACCAAAGGCGCGGAGTGCGGGCCAAGGGTCCCGTCCTTTCCCTCAGGGCACCAGGCTGGCTTGGGGCTGTCCCTCAGGTGGCTAAGCCAGCAAGGGGAGCCCAAGGAGGAGCGGGGCAAGCCACAGGGGCCCCAGGAAGCCCCCCAGAACCCCAGGCTCTGTAAGGGCTCCTTGGGCACTCCCTGCCCAACCCCTTCTTTCCTAACACCCAGCCGGGCACTGTGGGTCGTCTGCTCTTTTTTCGGTCTCCTACTCTAGACTGGGGAGCCTGGAAGACGGGACCATGCACACTCAGACCCAGACCCCTCCTCTGCCCCGAGACTAGACCTGCCCTCCACCCAGAGTTGGGGCGCCCACGGGGAGACAGATGGAGGGAATGACCATGGAGTTGGCCCCACAGGCGATGAGGGGCTCCCAAATTAATCTCCCAACACCTGCCATCCCGCCCTGGAGCCCGCTGGTGAGAAGGCACTGCCATTCAGTACTTCGATGATGGGGTTCATGGCTGCCCAACAAGGAACCCACACGGGCTCCACTCATGTGACCCCCCCACTGGCTGGCGCCCCACTGCAAACAGACATGGGCACGTGGTAATCGGATCGACAGGAGGGCCTGTTTTCTGGAATTTGGGGATCCTAAAGGTCATCAGAGCTGTGGAGGCTTAGCAGTGACCCCTACATGGTGGGGGCCCAAGCCTGCACTCCCTCCAAGCCTTGCCACTCTGGGCTCCTGGCCCCGCCCTCCCCTCCCCTCCCCAGCTACCCCAGCCCCCCTCCCCCTGCACCTCTCCAGGCCCCGCAAGAGACAGTCCCCAGGAGGCCAAACCCCATCTGGAAGAAAAGGGGTGCTATGACGGTGGGTTTTAGCCACTGGGCCGGAAGGAGCCCGCCTTTCTGGGCCTCAGGTTCAAAACCCAAAGGGGTACTTGTGGCCACTGTGATCTCCTCCTGGAAAGGGCTCCCTGAGATCACCCTCATTCAGTCACTCAGTCCCCCAGTGAGACCTACTGTGTGCCACTGGCCTGTCCTCACTGAATCCTCACCTCTCCGGGGGGGTGGGTGCTGCCCATCGGCAGACAGACACGTCATGGCCAGGGGCAAGGACATCTCTCAAGGGCACCAGGCTAGTACTGGCTACTGGTAAGCACCTCTCTCAGGTTGGCCTCCCCACCCAGGGCTGCCCTGCAGATGTCATCGTGGGTCCCTCAGCCCTGGTCCCCACCCCCTCCTGGACACTGGACCCCGGCAGGGTACCCCCATGCTGCTGGCCATCAGGGATGTGGGAAGAGGGGCTGAGGACCCCAGGAGACCCGGTCCCACGTCCTGCTGCCTTCACCTGAGAGCCACCTTGTTTTCTCTACCTCAGGGAGAGAGACCGTCCCCATCAAGACGGTCGCCTCACTGTTGCCCCAGGGTGGGCTCCCTGACTGGCCCACCAGCCCCAGCACCCCGGGGGGCAGGCATTTAACAGCCAGAGCACTAACCCTGGGCAAGATCCATGGTAACAACGAAATCCTGGAAACAACCTTCTAATGTAGGTGCTCTTATGATTCCCAGTCTATGGAGGCAGAAACTGAGAATTGGAGAGGTGCAGAAATTTGTCCAAGGCCACACAGCCAGTAAGTGACAGAGCTCGGATTCAAACCCAGGTGAGTCTACCTTCTTAATCATGTACTTCATCAGGGAGGCCCTCTAGAGGACTGGGGACTGAGATGTGCTGTGAGGATAGGGGACTTTGAAGGGGACGGCAGAAGAAGAAAGAATAGCATATGGAGAGGGTCTCTTTGCAGTGCCTGGAAACCCAAAGGGGGAAGTCAAAGCAAGGTAGTCATTTATACCATAGTAAGAATTAGCACATAAGCCTTCTTCCACTAGAGTCAGGTTTAGAAGTGGGGCAGAGAGCCTTGGGGGACCCCACGGAGGGAGGGACTGGGCCTGCCGGGTGGGGTGGAGGAGACAAGAGGTGAGGAGTAGGCAGCCTGGAGGGAAGGAACAAGAAGATCCAAAGGCAATCCTGGAAGCATCAGAGATGGGTCTCGGCAGGTGGCTGGTCCCCAGGAAAGCTCTTTTTGACTTGGCAGTCAGTCCTTCAACCCTCAGTGAGCACCTACTGCATGCCCACCCTGCCTAGAGAATGGGGATGCCCTCCAGGACAGGGGACTTGCCCAGAGCGAGTATGCAGCAGGGGTACTCCAGGCCCGTGGGTAAGCCCATGCGTCCCCAGACCTGCTCTTCCCCTCTCCCCATCTCAGGTGACAACGGGTCTGTCCTGTGCTTAGGCCCAACACCCAGGAGTCATCCTGGGTGCCCCCCTTCCCTCACACCCCACATCTAACCCACCAGGAGACCCTGTCCGCTCTCCTCCCGAATACACCAGAACCCTCACCCTCCTCCACGGCTACTGCCCAGGGGCGGGGTGGGGGGTCCGAGCTGCCATCATGACTCTCCTGGTCCCTGCCTTGCCCCCGTCCTGACTTCCCGGCTCTGCCCCCTCACGCCCCACAGTCTACCCCACCACGGCTCTGCTCGCCAGCCCTCAGCCGTCCCCACTCGGCCTGAGCCTCCATCTGTCCCCCCACACCTCCCGGGCCTCCTCATCCCTCTGCTCAGCCACTCGGGCCTGTCCCCGTTTCTCAGAGGACATCTCCTTCCTCTGCACCTTGCCCCTGCTGTTCCCTCTGCCTGGAGCTCTTTCCCCCACACATGGCCATGGTGGCCCTTCTGCTCAGGCCTGCACCCAGCTATCACCTCCCTGTGTGTGTGTGGGCGCGCTTCCCAGGCTGGGCTGCCCCAACCCCCACCCCGCCCAACCCCAACACACTCACTGCCCTTCTGTTCTGCAGGCATTTGTGGTCTCCTTAGCCCTGGACACTGTGATACTTATCTTAAAAAGTTTTCTGTGTCCCCTAACAAGAGGGAGTTTGGGTCACTGCCGTAATGCTCAGTGCTTACGAGGGCCTCTAGCAAACAGAAGGCGCTCAATAAATATTGGTCAAGCATGCAATCGATGCGCAAATTAAGTCAACAATGACAACCCAGAGGGCCAAGGCAGTGGAGACTTGCAAGTGGGAGAAGGGGTCCCTGAGGGGGGTGTGGAGGGAGGCACGACAGGTCACCTCTGAGCGACCAGCGGGGGGAGCAGCCACGCGCTAAAGGTGGCCTGGGTGCCACACAGGAGTCTGGCTCTTCTAGGGGGCCAGCGGAGATCTGGAGCTGTCAGAGCTGTGCCCTCGGCTCTGGGCTTCAGGGACGGTGCTGCTGGGGCCTGGAGGAGGGGGGACCCTGGAAGGGGGGATGGGAAGCCTGCTTGTCTGAGGGACAGATGTCGTGGGCATCCCCAGGGGGCTGGGCTGCACCATTTGGTCCAAACACAGACAGGTGTCTGCAACTAGACGCCGTCTTGATGCTTGGGGACGCCGTGGCCTTCCTGGCCCCGGAGATCCGGACGAGTCCCTTTCTGCCTCTGCCCTCAGTTTCCCTGGAGCTCTCCAGCTCTGTGATCCTTCACAGCTGGGAGGGCAGGAGGCGGAGAACACCGGGAAGGTCGGAGCTCAGACCCCACGTGAGGAAGGCTGCCGCACCTTCAGGCCCTGCCTCTCCGGGTGCC